>CM068962.1:40118192-40136059 GCA_035128595.1 Eptatretus atami | reverse complement strand
TGTTTGTATGTAATGGACAGCTCTGGAGGCCAGAGTCAACCAATTTTGATTACAGACAGACGGAAAAAGTGAAAATAAGGGAACTCTAGCGACCACCCAACAAGCCGGTAGGCGACATGGATGGTCGCTATATAATTGCATACTAGTTATACAGGTTTTGACGGATCGGGCTGAAAATTTTTGACAAAGAGATTGACTATAGTGTGCATAAAAGCGTGGAAGCGGATTTTTGATTTTCGAAAAAAATATATATATAAATATTTTTCGGATTTTTTCAAAAATTCCCGTTGCTAGGCAATGGTGGCGTCCATAGCAACGGTGCTCAAAAGCATACAACTAGATCCTGGTATGAACCTACCAGTCAAGTTTTATCAAAATGTTGACTCCTCTGGCCTCCAGAGCTGTCCATTACATACATACAGACAGACGGAAAACCTGAGAATAACGGTAGTCTTGCGACCACCCAACAGACAGACAGAGCCAATTACAATATCCCCCCGTTTTTTTTCAAAAAGTATGGGGTTAATGAAGTATTAATTGAGGCTGGTTGTGGCCTGGTTGGACCTTCATTGCTGTTTCCACCTGCAGAGAATTCCAGCAGCTGATGTGATGCCTGGCCTGCGCTACTTTGGACGTTCCATCCATGGCAAGCTGGACATGGATGGTAATGGCATTGCTGACATAGCAGTCGGAGCTGACAACAAGGCATTGTTGCTGTGGTAAGGAATGTTCTCTCACCGACTAACGATGTGCTATTGATGTTGGTTGGCACTTTTACCTGACTTATTTAACTTCTTTTTCTTTCTTTGTTTCTTTCTGTCTTGTACTCTGCTGAAACAGCCCAATAGCAAATATTGCTTGGGTGCCTTTGCCTTCCCAGTAGTCCATTTGCCCTTCCTATGTTCACTGTAGTGTACCTATGAATTGTCAAAGGTACAAGGTATTTGGTTGATTTGTCATCCTAAGGTCCCTGAAGTATTCCAGCTGGTTGTCCTCAGGACAACTTTGCAATTTTTTTTATATGCAAATTAGGGCTGCCATTACTGAAAAATCGATTTTGTTGAATATCTCCGCAACTTTGCATGATAATGGCACAGAAATGGTGTCTATACCCATGTTTCATGGTCAAGGATTAATATAAAGGTATTAAAAAAAGTTACCACATCCAATATTTTGTCTTTATGCAAATTAGTTGCAGCCATTACCGAAAAATCGACTTGTTGATATCTCTGCAACTTACATGATAATGTCACAGAAATGGTGTTTATACCTATGTTTTCGTTCAAGGATTAATAAAAGGCATTAAAAGATTACCACATCCATATATTTTGTCTTTATGCAAATTAGTTGCCGCCATTACCGAAAAATCGACTTCGTTGAATATCTCTGCAACTTTACATGATAATGTCACAGAAATGGTGTCTATACCTATGTTTTCATGGTCAAGGATTAAGATAAAGGCATTAAAATGTTACCACATCAAGGTTTATATGTATAATATATGTATTTGATATATTTAATTGATGTACATGTGGCAACTATCAATAATATCCAATTCTGTCTTCAGGATATAACATGGCTAGCGGAATGTGTCTGCTCCCGGGCTGCCATGAGAAAGGATCACACAACACAGTTAGAATCCAAGGCATCCCACCTTGATTCAGAGGAGCACGGAGCGGGGTGACGATGATGTCTGTATCCAGTTACAGACCGTCCTGGACACACAAGGAGACAATGCATCCATAGGCTGTCATAGACATGCTACTGCGTGTACACATCTAACACATGTGGCGAAAACATGGCGAAGAAACGGAAAGAAGGTTTTCCCATGTCCGAGAGTGAGCCGCAGACAAGTAGGATCAGACGATCGCAACTTCCAACATTCGACTTTAAGAAACATTGTTTCATTTGTGGTGATGATGCCATCCGAAGAGCCCAAGCACCCCGACAGGTGGGAACGTGTAGTCCAGTGTGAAACCAGTGATCGTCCTGGCGTTACATCATTCAAAGATGTGCTTCTAGATGTAGATGTATGTGAGCAGAGGCATGATGATTGGGGTAGAAAGGTTGAAATCCGCATCAAAGGTGCTCTTACAGATTTACCAGCCGCTGAAGCACAATACGATAAGAAGTGTTTTAATAAGTTCCATCGTTATTCCCAAGTATGCTGATTATCTTCTGATCCTATTGTGCTCGATGATGATGCTCTGAAGGTCGTAGTGGATGACATGTATGCTAATCAACATGTCAGTACTGGACCACCATTGAGTTGCACGAATGTATTGTGGTCTCGGTGACTTGCTATCTCGCCAACAGATGTTCGCGAAACTCACTAGCTATTTAGGTAGTGATATCGTGTAGTACGAATGGAGGGTTGTGCATCTGTTTATGGGGTTCAGGCATCTTATAGGCAAGTCTCTGAAGCTGGTTAAGGACGAATCAGTCGACGAGCAGAGCGTGGACACTGTATCCGGCAGGTCAGGTGGAGCACGAGCAGTCCAGGTCAACAATGCAGGCTATGATATGGGTGACTTCACTCACAGCAACACGCTCAAACAGACAAGCCCAACTTTGTTGAAACTAATTGCTGATTGGTTTCTAGTGGAAAAGTGACCCAGCAGTCACTGCCGGAAGAAGGGGAAGCCAATGCAGATCATGGGCATTGCTCCAACAGAAGTGAATCTGCTTCTTCATGTTCACCGAGCACACTTCAGAATGATGTTGTGAAAGGCTTGCTGATCAGCAGGCTCCTCCTTGTGTGGACATCACACAATTTGGATGGGAATTAAATGATGGTATTCCATCACCTGTCATTGACATAGGTCCTCTGCTCCACAAGGGCTCATCGATGTCATAAGCTGTGGATGTAAAGCAGAGGGCAAGGCATGCAGTACCGAGGGATGCAGCTGCCACAGACATACCATGTCATGTACGGCCTATTGCGTGTGCGCTGGTGGTGAAGGCTGTTTCAACCCTTTACGGCAAGGAATGATTGAGGATAATGTACAGGATGATGCAGAGAATGATGTTTGATGATGAAGATGATTAGTGTTGAGGAGTTTTGGAGGATAATTTATGGATTAATTTGCACATGCAACATTAGTTTGGAATAAAATATGTTGTGCAACATTATTACTGCATTAAACAATTCCATGATTTCCGTTTTTGTTGTGATTCGATTGTTACTTTGTCGTTGTAATAAATGTCATGATCCTCCAACATGGTGTACAGCTTGAAGTATATGGATAGGGTACATTTAATGGCTTTATCTCTTAATTTTTGACCATGAAAACATAGATATAGACACCATTTCTGTGACATTATCATGATAAAGTTGCAGAGATATTCAACAAGGTTCGATTTTTCGGTAATGGCGGCAACTAATTTTGCATAGAGACAAAATATATGGATGTGGTAACTTCTTTAATGCCTTTATCTAATCTTTGACCATGAAAACATAGGTATAAACACCATTTCTGTGATATTATCATGTAAAGTTGCAGAGATTTCAACAAAGTCGATTTTTCGGTAATTGGCGGCAACTAATTTGCATAGAGACAAAAATATATGGATGTGGTAACATTCTTTAATGCGTTTATCTTAATCTTTGACGATGAAAACATAGGTATAGACACCATTCTCTGTGACATTATCATGTAAAGTTGCAGAGATATTCAACAAAGTCCGATTTTTCGTAATGGCGGCAACTAATTTGCATAAAGACAAAATATAATGGATGTGTAAACTTCTTTAATGCCTTTATCTTAATTTTTGACCATGAAAACATAGGTATAAACACATTCTGTGATATATCAATGTAAAGTTGCAGAGATATTCAACAAAGTCGATTTTTCGGTAATGGCGGCAACTAATTTGCCATAGAGACAAAATATATGGATGTGGTAACTTCTTTAATGCCTTTATCTTAATCTTTGACCATGAAAACATAGGTATAGACAACCATTTCTGTGACATTATCATGTAAGTTTGCAGAGATATTCAACAAAGTCGATTTTTCGGTAATGGCGGCAACTAATTTGCATAAAGACAAAATATATGGATGTGGTAACTTTTTTTAAATGCCTTTATCTTAATCCTTGACCATGAAAACATAGGTATAAACACATTTCTGTGACATTATCATGTCAAGTTGCAGAGATATTCAACGAAGTCGATTTTTCGGTATGGCGGCAACTAATTTGCCATAAAGACAAAATATATGGATGTGGTACTTTTTAATACCTTTATCTTAATCCTTGACCATGAAAACATGAGTATAGACAACCATTTCCTGTGACATTATCATGCATAGTTGCAGAGATATTCAACAAAATCGATTTTTCAGTAATGGCGGACCTAATTTGCATATAAAAAAGTTTGCCCAAAGTTGTCCTGAGGACAACCCAGCTGGATACTTCAGGGAGCCATTGGGATCAGCAAATCAACAAAAAACCTTGTACCTTTGACAATTCATAGCTTCTCCAAATGGCAAATGGACTACAGTGGTTGTTAGGGCAGTTAACTTGGAACTTAATCCGGGTACCGGTGAAAGCTTGCCTACTCTTTGCAAAGGACACTGTGGGATCTTTAACATCCACCAACTAATGCCAGCCAGACGAGATGCCCAGTTTAACGTCCATCACCGAGGGGCATCAACTCATATGATGTGAAACACCAGGATGACACTTTTATAGCTGGGTTGAGATTCAAACCTAGGCCGACAGCCTCAAAGACAAATGCACATCCTTCTATGACTCCAGCCTATCCTTCTAGCCCCTTGTTTTAACTGGCATGATTCTTTATAAACTACCTGCTCCCCATTCCATGTCCTCACACCCTAGGTCCCGACCTGTTTGCCTCTGTATGGTGGACGGTGAATTTCTCTCCCACAGAAGATAAACCTGCAGAATACGTTGTGCGTGTGCATAATTTGAAAAATATCTGTCTCTTTATTACATCTGTTCCCAATCCATCCTGCACCTCCAGGATCCAACTGTAACCTCTATTGGTGAGTTCTTCAAAAGAGCATTACAGTCGATTCACTTGTCAGTTTGACTCTTGATGGGTCGTCTGCTCACTGAGACCTCCTTGTGGGCATGGTTTGAGGCTGGTTATTGTTTAATTACTGACAATATTTAAATGAGGAGACCGTGCAATGCTCAATTCATGCTGTCTTGTTTGGTTGTTTTTAGCACTGAGGTTGAACATCACGCTGGAATCCTGAAAGGCTTGCCTCGAGAATGCGTTTCCTGAGAAATTCTGAGAAGATCTTGATGAAAGAAATCAACATTAGACCCTCTTCTGAACATTGCATGAGGGAAACTTTATACTTCGTAGTAATGATTCTATTTTTATTTTTTTCATTTGTAATTTTCCTCCTGACTTTAGATTTTAATTAGGAAGTTGGAAGTTTCAATTTTGTCAAACTTCTTGACAAATTTATTTTGGACTCTTTTACGCATTTGGTGTCCATTTAACAGATGGCCATTCAGTGACATATGTATGCGGACAAGACAATGCGTGAGAGAAATTTCCACTTTTTCTATCTTTGTACCAATAAAACTTTAAATTATGTTCAGGAATTTTTTTACAACTCTTAATGTGGCATTCCCTGTTCTCAGGACCTCATGGACATCATAAAGCCCGTAGTTGTTCGAGTCACATGGACAATGATGGATGCAGATACAGGGCCAGTGTTGGATGTGAACCGACCACCACAGTCAAGATTATACAAGTATTTATCAAATAATTTTTGATCTTTACATTTACAGCGTGCTTTGGAATACCTCAGCATTGTATGCACAGCCACTTACAAAAGTCATGTGGACACCACGGATTTTATATTTCAAAATCCCAGCATATACCCATTTGTTGTCCCATGCATGTGAGTTTGTGCAGTTAACACATTGGTAAAAGGCTTGTGTGCACATTCTCTTCCTTTCTCTTCTACACAATGTAAGGATATCCGAACTGTATTGGTGCTCCTCAGAACCCAATGACTCCCCAGACATTTTCATCGTGAAGGTTGGATTGCTAAAGGGTCACTTCAGTCCAGTTTATCCATTTGCAGGGTCTTTATATTTTGAGGGTATTGTCATTTATCGATCGGGTATTAGTTTTACCTCGAAGCAGCCCGCTCCCTACGGGACCGTCAGGCGGGTCACGTTATTATATTATGCCTATTTTTACTCAAGGGGTCCCAGGATTACACACCAAAAAATGGTTGCGATCGGTTTCAGCCGTTTTGTGTACCTCGGGAACAGACAGACGGACGAGATGGTGAATTATAGTAAGAAACTTCCCTACTACATTGTGACATTCTCCACAGTCATTTCATTTGGGATCACTAGAGGGCTGAAATAGTCTAAGCATGACAACTTAATAAAGAGTTGTCATGATTGCTGACTGTCATTCCCTGTTGGAACTTCATTTAGAATGGAGAACTAGTCGGCGCTGGTGAAGTCTCGCATCGAATGGGTGATAGATCCCCTGAACACTTGCTCGAAGTACGAAACAAATTAGCACAGACCTCCCCAAACTGGTTACTACACTTTGATCTCCCAGATCATTCATTCAACGACATGACAGTCTCTCGTATCTTTCTCCATTTCAGTGTCGAGGACAGTTGCAAGCGCAAGGAACAAAGCCTTGTCTAAGGGTCGGGTGTTGATCCCCATGGATCAACGAGCACTTTTCATTCATTAGCGCACCCGTCTCTTATAATTTAAATCCTTTCCCTCTCTCTGTTCCCTTTCATTTTGCTTTAATTTTGCTTATATCTATCTCACTTCTCCTTTTTCTCTTCTCCCCTCTCTCCTGCCCTCCTTTCCCTCATTGCTCTCATCTTCCCTTTTCTCACCCTTGTATCAGTCTTTTTATTTTACCTGCTTTTTAATTTTTTTATTCTTATTTAATATTTTATTATATAATATATATTATTATTATTATTAATTTTATTTGTATCACTTTTAAAAGTTTCTTTAGTTTATTTATTACTTACGAAATCTAAAGATTTCGTAAGTATATTGATGACTTCCGTCATCTGTTGTGTGTGTGTTTGTGTGTTTGTTTGTTTGTAGGCACGATAACTCGAACGGAAGAAGCTACCAATATCAAATTACACCACTGATTCAGTAGGGTGATTGGCTAGCGCTGATTAGATTTTGGTCAAAATCGGTCAAAAGGTCAAGGTCACAGTGAGGTCAAACATTCGATTTTTTGACGGTTTGGTACAGAATCATCGTAGAAACTTCTGGTTTGCGCGTCGCTACCTTCTCTAGAGACAGCTTTTTATTAGACAAGGTCAGAGGTCAAGTTGACGATTTCGTAAGTACCAGTCTATGACTGCTTGTTTATTTAATTTGTCACTTCTTGTTTGTTACCCTTGCTGAAGGAGAGGGTGTTGCATTTGAGTCCGTTTGTTTGTTTGTCCGCACAGAATTTTGTGTTCTTTCTCTCACTCGGGATGAGAACAAATTTTCACCATTTGGTGCGACAACTATGTAGAATGTTAATGATAATTATGACGTCATAGGTCATTGTGGTGTGGCAGCCATATTGGAAAAACGGAAAAACTTTGAACCTTGTATCTCTGAAACCACCAAGAAAAAATGAAACTTCGCACATAGCAAGTACTCCTCATGGGGAAATGTGTTTTTTATGATGTCATAGGTTGCCTTCATTATGACATCATAATTGTACAGTGGAACGCTGCATCTGAGGGTCATCATTTTTGAGGGTCATCGAGGGATAAAATAGTCAACAGAAAAATTTCATGACATCAATCGGTCACCAATGATTCAGCAGCCATATTGTTAAAAATAAAAAAAATCCTTCAAAAACCTTCTCTGAAATAGCTAAACAGATTGAGGAGAAACTTTACACATTTGACCACCCATCCATGAGGAACAAAAGGTTCACACATATGAAATCATCGGTCACATGGTTTGGCAACCATATTGGATTTACTCCATAACATGTAAATATCTTCCTTCTCCAGAACAGCTGGACATATCGAGGGGAAACTTCACCTAAATGTTTCCCAAGGCATGCCTGTACATGGCTGATAAAGGAATAATTGATAAGTCGCATGGGTTGGCAGCCCTATTGGATTTAGAAAATATTAAATAATGTTTTCTTTTGGACCCACTTAATCAATTGACATGAAACTTCACAGTTGTGATCTAGTAGTGATGGGGACTACAGTTTTAAATTTCAATTTGATTGGACACATGGTCTGGCAGCCAGAATATTATTAATTTTTGTGATGTGAATTTTTTGTTTTGATTTTTTTGTATTTTTGAATAAGGCTCAGCTGTGCTGGATGGGTTTGATGGTAAGAGTAGCAGCTGAAATGAGAATCCTATCCAGGTTCTTTCTGAATGACATCATCTTTGCTTTTTTGCTTGTTTGGGGTTCCTTCTGATAATTACTCTAATGCAGGATTTGTACCTATTTGATTTGATTGAATTATTTGAATCCCATTCTGAATCAAATTGAATAATAATCCTGGTGAGGGTCTGCATTCTCTGATTGCTCTTTTTTCTGTTTCACTATTATTTTTACTTTTCCCACCAGTCCATTCCCTTGACTTTTATTATCAGTAATTTTTACCCACATGCTTCTGACCCTGACCCCTGACACACTCTGACGCACGCACCTCTGACTCACTTCCACCCTATAATCAACCTTGCCCTACGACATTCTCTTTTTTGCTCTGGTGAAGGATTAACACCTGAAACATCAGCATTTCCTCACTTACCCGAGCAGTTAACATACCTCAATAACACTTCCTATTGATTTCATCCATTATTCTATCAGTTGAACTTCGTTAACTTTCTCCTTTTGGGAATATGCTCCATTATGTGAGCAATAAGACTGTTCCCTGATATTTTCATCTACCGTTTGATGATCTCACTGGTTGAGCAAATTATAAAAGTGTGCGAAATTTACAATTGGTGATGGATGTCCATGACCCTTTGTAGGAAGGTATATGTTCTATTGCACAAAACTTGCTAACCTGATGCTGTCTATATATTTAATATTTCTGTTATTGGTGGACGACTCTCAGTACAGTACTGAATTATGGACCAACTGCATGATCATTTGAATAAATAAATAATTTTGTCCATTGTCAAGATTCAAAATACACATTGCTCATAAAATTTTATGTTGATCTGTTTTGATGATGGTAATAATACTGTACATGTATTAGTTACAAACAAACTGACCTTCACTCTCAACTCAAACTCACTCCTAGATATTACACTCGAACTTTCCACGAGTCTAGTTTGACATCACTTTTTCACTGCAGATTGAATTTGCAAGAGATTGTGGGGCAGACAAGAAATGTGTGACCGATTTGGTCATAATGTTGAACTCCACCATCTTCGAAAAACCAGGTATTATGTTAGTGGTAACTGAATTTTAGGCTGTGAAAAGAGTTGCAGAAACAGTGGTACACTGTAAATAACACCTTTTGCTTATTAAATGTATTGGTTCCTTGTGTGGACTGCAAGCGAATCTCCTTTCATCTTCAATACATTGCAAAACAAGATGAAATTCACTGTAACATTGGAGACAGGAAGGAGAAATGCATACTTCACTCATTTCAACATAAGTCACTCTGCCAATTTTGATGTTCGTCAGTACTGAGGTGGTACGTACATACGTTTGTTCACACAGGTACAAAGCTCTCAGGTGATTACTTCATTCCAGTTGGGTACAATTCAGGTTATTTCTATCTGCAAGGCCAGTATGCTTGCATGTTCTTGTCCGCACTGGGCCTGTATACTGTACTTTGACACTTCGCTATCACTGGCCCTATAGTACCTATGGAACGTTATCTGTGCTGTGCCTTGTTACGTTGCTTGGACACTTTATGTGCACTGGCTGGTATGCTTTGACACTTTGGCTACGCTGAACAATGCTGATCATTTCCACTGCTCATGCCATTGCGATACAGAGGAAATTTTTTTTTTAATACTTTCCACTTTTGTGGTGGGATGATTCATGCTTTCAACTGGTTATGATCAACGGTGGCATCACCACTGATGCAATGCCCCTATTACCAGTCTCACTGATACTCATTTTGCCGACCTCGAAGGACGAAGGCTGGAGTCAACCCCACCTGGTGTTAATTCAGCGGATGAACGGGACTTGAACTCAGAACCCTAAGATCCCAAGCCTGCCACTTTTACCACTAAGCCACACCAGACTTTAACAAGATGAATTACCGATTCATATTGGGCTGAGCCATGAAACTGTAAGGCACATTTTCATCCCTTGGTAAATTTGAACCAATGTGAAGGAAAGGAACGGATTAAATTAATAAGTGGTATATTGGTTACGTACTCTGTTGGGGCTGTCATGGCTCTTTGTGAACTAAATATACAGCAACATAAATCTGATAGTAACTTATTCTGGACATTGTGTCTGCACTGCATGCATAAATAGTTGGCATATTTAATATGATGGAAAGTGAATGAAAAATGTTTAACTTCCAGTCTTGCTCTTTAGCACTCCATAACCTGGTTGTCCACTCTTCAAAGCATCTGCCATATTGTCTTGAGCAGAGAAATCTCACGCCGTGCTCCAAAGGCCACCCATTGTTCTGCCGCATGTAGATGTATAGGAAAGCATTTTTCGATAGCTCGCAGTCGCTGTATTTAAGGCAAGGTGAAGGTATGGCTTAATGCTGCGGAGAGAGGAGCATATAGCACTGGAACAGTGCCAGCACAATAGTGCAGACACTCTGTTGGAAGCTTTGTATCCACAAGGGTGGTATGCTTTAGAGATTTTTGTTCCAAATGGCTGTCAGCGTGAATACTAACTGTTCTTCTTTATGTTGCTGGACTGACGTTTTGTATGTCTACTGTAAATATTAATAGGTTAATACACCATATGAAGTAAATCATTGCACGCATTTTTAAAAGCTCATTTCAAAATGACAAGTGCTTATGAATATATATTTTTTTTGTCAGAATGATGAAGCCATAGAGGTGGAATGCTTTTATCACAACCTTATCTCCAGTTGCAAACCTGCAATGTGTGTTACCCAGTGTTTAAATCTGGTTCAAAGGTATGTTTCAATCCAGGTATGTTTTTACGTGAATGTGACGATGCTTGACTTTTGTTTATCATTCCAAAAATGCTAATTTGGGGTCTATCTGTCTATCTGTCTGACTGCAATACATTCTGTCGTTACGGATACAATCACAACCAAACTTGCCAGGGACGAAGGGTCACCACGACAGAGGTTGTAGTGACTTAATTTGCCCCCCTCCCTAAGAGGGTTTTCCGCCTTGCAAGAGAAAATAACGCACATAGTTATTTTGGGCGTGGTTATAGACACAGACTCATGCTCGATCGCTGAGGCCTATCTTCACAATGCCCGTTGTCTCCTATCAATTAAATATATATTTAATTGTCACTTTGATCATTTTACACTGAAGGAAAAACTCTTAGGGAGGGGATGGGATTGTGAATATGACAGCTCCGAAGATGTTCTTTGCTTCACATAGCACTAAGCCAACATGGCGGCCGTATGATTTTTCAGAATGAAACTGGTGGTGGGAGTCCAGGTAAACTGTCCAAACAATGGGTGGAACAGAATGTTACACGCACCAGACTGATGGACGGATGGACAAACAAGTGTATTATTTATAGAATACAAAATAAATAATAATAACAATATTAACAACTAGAACGTCCACTTATAACTGCTGCAGTGATGACCGGTAGCAAGGCGTCCGGCTTCGATACAACCCTGCTTTGATAACAACGTGGGACTGAAGAGTTACGGACTGAGCAACACGAAAGTGATCAATCTATTTATTACATAATGCAGTTTAGCCCTTTTTCCTGGTGCATTGTCGGTATCAAATTGAAACTGTCGTTTAAAATTACCTGAACACACAAGTAATAAATGTGCGGGAAATGTCACCAAGGGTACACAGGGTAAACCGGACTCCCTTGAGTAAACATGATGCCCCTCCCCCATATGTCTCACTACTATGCGGGATTGATGAGTTTATGGAACCGAGTAATACGTCAAATTCAATCTATTTATTACGTAAGCAGTTAGCCCTTCTTCCTGAATACATAGTCGGGATATATTGATTGGTGTTTAAATAACTTGAAAAAAGTAATAAATGTGGACACCATTGGGGCAGAGAGTAAAGCAGGAATCCCCTGAGTCTAATGAGGCCCCACACATTTCTCTACGACGCGGGATTCGCAAATTATGCACCGAGGAACAGGCCACGTTCATCCATTTATTATGTACACAGATTGACCATTTTTCCTGGGGCCATCATCGATATCAAATGAATTGCTACTCCTGTACCTTAATGCATGCAGGTGCAGCCAAGTGAGCCTTATGCAAAAAAAAAAACATTTCTTAAAGTTCTAGATTCAAATAATAAATAAACTCTGGCTGCCAGATCTTTGTGGCCGTTCGGGTTTGAAATTTAATAACCTACGTTCCCCATGTCTCCTACATGCATAACATTTGAAGTTTCACATTGATTGATGTAGCAGTTCCAGAGTAAACGTTATTTTAATATTTTTTCATAAAATCCAGTATGGCTGCCCAAACCATGTGGAGCGAGCAATTAATTCATTAACAAAATTATATCCCCTGTTAATTGGAGATATGCTTGTGAGTTTCCCCTTCATCTGACCAGTTGTTCTGGAGAAGAAGATTTTGGAAGGTTTCGGGTAAATTTCAATATGGCCATCAAACCATGTGGCTTATCATTTAAATTAACAAACTTGTTGAAGCATGTCTTTGGGGAACATGTGTGTAAAGTTTCGCCTCGGTCTGTTCAGGTCCGATTCGGAGAAGATTTTTTATAATTCTCTTTTTAATTTTCAATCCAAATATGGCTGATGAACCACATGACCTACGACATCATAAATTTATATTCTGCTTCTGATGGGGTAGGGGATCACGGTTGCAAAGTTTCTTGCTAATCGGATAAGGTGCGTTTTTTCCTATCCAAGATTGCCACAAAACCATGTGACATGTGACATCATAATTTTTACCATATATGCAGCCATTGCGTTCGATGATAGTTACAAAGTTTCGCTTCGATAGTATTAAGTGGTTCCAGGAGAAACATTATTAATATTTTTGCTTCAATCCAATATGGCAGCCAAACCATGTGACCTATCAATTAGAAATGAAACAAACTTGTAAAAGGATGTTTTTGGGAACGTGTACATAAAGTTTCGCCTCAAATCTGTCCAGCCGTTCTGGAGAAGAACTTTTTTTTCAAAAAAAATATGGCTGCTGAACTACGTGACCTATGAACGTCAAAAAAAATTTTTCTATATTTCGAGTGAGTTTGTTGCGTGGATGAATGCTCAAGAAATTTCAAATTTTTCCGATGCAGCGTTCTCCCTGTTAAATTTTTCACCGGGAGTCCACTTCACCGATGATGCGACGAAAAATCACATTTGTTCCCTGTGGGAAAGTTCTTGCGATGTGCCAAGTTTCCATTTTTTCCCATTGTGCGGTTTCGGAAATCAGAGGTCAAAGTTTTTCGGTTTTTTCAAATATGGCGCCCATACCACGTGACCTATGATGTCATAATTACCAATCTAAGTATGCTACCAAAATAGATATATGCTACGGTGAAAAACTTTGTGTGTATCGGACTTACAGTAGCTGATAAAATGAATTTTAAAGTAAAACAACGCCGCAAATTAACCGGAGGAAGAAAAGTAATAATAAACAACAACAATAGGTTTACCCAGGCTTGTAGGTTTGGTACCCAACTGATAGGATAATAACTTGATCCCCTGGCTGCTCCCTGAGGGTGCAGGTGTTTTCTGCGTTGTTTAAAATGAAGAAGTCAAATTTAGTATAATAATGTATTATGAGCAGGTAAATCATGATTTATTTATTATTTTCAGCCTCTTTTCTTCATTGTGTAAAGTGGCAAATGGCAAAACTATTCAACAAAAAAGTGGGAGGAAAAAAAAACCCCGTGAATCTTTTTGTTATTGTCTAATTGTAAAAACTTCAATGTTCGATTCCATTGGCATATATTACTTCCACAAAAATGGTGGAACTTTCAACCTTCCCTCTTCGCACACATTCAGTTTCGCGTCATCATAATGCCTCGTGTGTGACTGACATGTTGAGCTTTGCCAGGGTTATAAAAAATAAGGAAATGACTTTTTGTGGCACATCTTTATCATGCATCATTTTTGTATGCAGGGCAATTAAAATGTGAAAGTAATACTGCTTTGTTTATGTACTAGATTTGGTGTGGTGTTATGTCTTATGTTGGTGCTAAAGTTCCCGTCAAGATTGCTGCACGTATGGAATGAGGTGGGGAAGGGTGGGACAAATCTGTTCCACCTGAAAATATCTTACTTGGAATCTTACCGTGGAATGTTCCTGCAGGTGACAATCGTGTTCAACTTTGAGTTTAACTCACAATAGCCTTCTGCTGCTGTCGACTTTTTACGTACAAGTATTTAGGTAAGATGGCCATGCTTCAATTTCACAGTCTTTTCTAATCCTCACTTTTATAAATGCTTCAATGAATTGAATGAAACATTGAATGAACATTGAATGAATGAATGAATGAAACATACATTGTACATTGATGAAACAATTGTTTGACTGTAATAAAGCATCCATTTTCCAGAGCTACACATTGTGTCGCCTTGAATTGGCCACAGAGCAATTGCTCTGAACTTGAGTTGGATCATCTGATATTGGAATAAACAAAGCGGCTATTCAATTCCTCCATGAAAATTCTGCCAAAGGTTTCCGAATGTAAATGTACCGCTAAGTGTCCTGATAAGAATGGAAGGCGTACACTCTTCAGTCTGGTAAAAAGTTCGCACTTCGGGTTCTGGGTTCACCTAACTGTCTAAGCTACTATTTTATAATCTGGTGATTGCAGGTTAAAATTCTCACCGCCGCTGAATAAGTAATGGCAGAAGCGACTCGGTGTAATTCTTCGATCTTGACAACATATCAACTTGTGCAGGGTTAATTATCAGTCTTGAAAAACTTCGTGACTTGTCGTGCGTTATATGGTGCTTCACAAGGTATGGAGGATTTGAATGGGTACAGCGTCCTACTGCAATATACAGTTATCTATTGCATGGTTGGAATTTTTTTATATGGAATTTAAATAAAGGAATCATAGTATTATATAATTCAAGAAGTGTCTTGTTACTTGTGAAATAGAAGATTCTCGTCCAACCTGGGGGTTAGGTTCCTGGAAACGGCACGTTCGCAAAACTGTTTGATCAAAAGCGTAAGACCTTAGTGTGCGGACTTCTCCTCCGAACTTGAGATGCCTTTGCACTTACAGGCACAGCAGCCTTCACACTAAGCGTGGATCTTATCCTCACTTGAATGAAATGGTGCATATGGTGGACTCTCCGCATGTACTGCCAATGACTGTCCGACGCTACACCATCCACTACGCGCTTGTCCAATGATCACAATCTTTTCTTTGGCTAATTGTCATAACGTTATGGGATTTCTTCACACCACTACCACTTGGAGAAACTTGATGTTTTGAATGCCATACTGTATTTAAGGGTACAGTATGCGGCTAAATAACATTGAGTGAAATATATCTCCGAGTCACCAGCTTCACTTGAAAACAGCGCGGGTGGATGAAGATGGTGGTAGATGTCACTTCCGCGTATGACATGGTCACAGCACCACATTCAAACCCGCATATAATCAAGTTTATGCACATTCGGGAAAATAAGCATCGCAAAATTTCGTAATTGTCAAATTGCTGTTTCCATGGCAACCGTTTTTCTATTTGGATTTCCAAGTGTCGTGCTATGCGCAACATCTTTCTTGTTTGTGTGGTTCTTTGTTACTTGTGAAAATCGAAGATTTTTCAAGTATATTTGTTGTTCTGTGCATTATTTGTCTGTCTGTTTGTTTGTCAGTCTGTTTATCACCCTACAGGTCACAGTTTAAACAGATTTCACGAAACTTCACCACATGGTAGAGTTTGTCATAAACAAGAAGCCTATTGTTTTTTGTAGATCAAAAGGTCAACATAGGCAAAAGGTTCAATTTTCATAGCTAAAATCTTCAATTTTCATCCCCGATTGACTTGAAATTTGACAGGATTTGCATAGCAGGTCACTGAATTCAACTAGCCAATTATTTTTGAGGCCAACATCGGCCAAAAGGTCAACATAGGCCAAAAAAGACGACATAGGGCAACTTTCTAAAATTGTCATTTTCATTCTCCAATTGACTTGAAATTTGAAGAGGATTTGCATATTTGATTCAATTTATTCACCTCCAATTATTTTTAAGGTCAAATTTGTTTTCTTGATTTCAAAGTATCCGTGCTCTGCATGGACATCTTTCTTGGTTTGTTTGCCTTCTATGCACTCCTGAACACGCTGGATGGGGATGAGTTGAAAACTGGTAATTGTACTCGGGGTGACATGGGAAGGTTTTTGGGGGGTAATAAGTTAATAATCCCCGGATGCAAACATGTTTTGCTACTGACATTATAAAACCTTAGCCGGGAGCAGAACAGCAAAACAGAGTGCTTCCCATGACCAACATTGCGAGGATCAACCTGCCAAAAGGATAAAATTTATACTCCCGGAAGAGGTGGGAGCTGGTATTAAACGTCATAATAAAATACACCATTGACATCATCGAAGTGGGGGTATTAACCTGTCCATAAGGATGTTTTTTTGCTTTTTTAAATAAATCTTTAGCAGCCCAGACGAATGGCTTGGAGCCACATGGCAGCTAAGCTCCTGAATGGAAATGACACTTGACCTGAAGCTGGAACATATTTTCCGTGAGTTAGTCATGGTGCATCGTCCATTCATCTCCATTAACATGTTAAACCCTCTCTGAAACGATGAAAGGATTTTCATGAACACTGGCAGAAGCTTTCTTATGGTGATTTTTTAACCATGTTTGTTTGAGCTATCCACAACTCACATCTCAGAGTTCAAAATCATTGCAAAACATCCTCTTTGCCCATGACTCGTACTTGGCAGAGAATAACAAGCAATACTGCCGATTAACGTCTTTATAGTCCATGACCTTGAAGAGGTACAAACCCTTACCTATTCTCAATATAATTGAGTCATCTTGGAGTCAAAAGGTCAAGGTCAACTGACATGTCATAATCTTGAGTGAGACGATGTTGAACCACAAGGCCAATGGACCAAAAAAAGGATTCGAACTTGTTTAACAATGCTGTACTTGTGACAAAGTGTATCTGGATTATTTAATTTATAATTTGTTTATTTTGTGCTTGCTGAGAAGTGTCAACTCCTATTGTTTGTTGTTTGGTTTAAAAAAAAAACAAACAGTTGTGATATTTGAGCTTTAGGTGAATAATTAATCAAGTTTTTGCATTGGTTAAAATTTCACAGTGGACAGTGAAGAATCTCCGGAAACCAGAGTGATAATGAAGCCCGCTCTCTGTCTCTGTTCGATACCAGGCTGACTTTGTTGTTCACAAGGTGTGGCAGACTTATTCTAAATGTCCCTTATTCTGTTTTGGCTGGACATAAATTGCAGCACATCCAGGAAGAGTAAAATGTGATTAATGTATAAGAAGTTTTTTTTGTTGTGATATATTTTGAAGTCGAGTAAGCTTTGCATCTCATTGCAGCAAGGCTGTCTCACACCTACCTTATATCCTGTAACATAGTTCCAGTCATACCATTAGTTACTATGGCAATAGTAACTTTTTATTTTTGCAGAGATCCAAGGCTTGTGGATGAGCTTTGTACATACAGTATATCCATTCATGATGAAAACATTGATAGACTTCAGTGTACCTAGATTGAGTCGTCTTCGTCCATATGCAGCACAAGGCTGCAGGTACATC
>CM068962.1:40087392-40117083 GCA_035128595.1 Eptatretus atami | reverse complement strand
AGACAAAATATATGGATGTGGTAACTTTTTTAAATGCCTTTATCTTAATCCTTGACCATGAAAACATAGGTATAAACACCATTTCTGTGACATTATCATGTCAAGTTGCAGAGATATTCAACGAAGTCGATTTTTCGGTAATGGCGGCAACTAATTTGCATAAAGACAAAATATATGGATGTGGTAACTTTTTAATACCTTTATCTTAATCCTTGACCATGAAAACATGAGTATAGACACCATTTCTGTGACATTATCATGCATAGTTGCAGAGATATTCAACAAAATCGATTTTTCAGTAATGGCGGACCTAATTTGCATATAAAAAAGTTTGCCCAAAGTTGTCCTGAGGACAACCCAGCTGGAATACTTCCAGGGAGCCATATCACAAATCAACCAAAAAACCTTGTACCTTTGACAATTCATAGCTTCTCAAAATGGCAAATGGACTACAGTGGTTGTTAGGGCAGTAACTTGGAACTTAGTCAGGGTACCGGTGAAAGCTTGCCTACTCTTTGCAAAGGACACTGTGGGATCTTTAACATCCACCAACTAATGCCAGCAGACGAGATGCCCAGTTTAACGTCCATCCGAGGGGCATCACTCATATTGATGTGAAACACCAGGATGACACTTTATAGCTGGGTTGAGATTCAAACCTAGGCTAGACAGCTCAAAGACAAATGCACATCCTTCTATGACTCCAGCCTATCCTTCTAGCCCCTTGTTTAACTGCATGTTCTTTATAAACTACCTGCCTCCTCCATTCCATGTCCTCACCCCTAGGTCCCGACCTGTTGCCTCTGTATGGTGGACGGTGAATTTCTCTCCCACAGAGATAAACCTGCAGAATAGGTTGTGCGTGGTGCATAATTTGAAAAATATCTGTCTCTTTATTACCATCTGTTCCCAATCCATCCTGCACCTCCAGGATCCAACTGTAACCTCTATTGGTGAGTTCTTCAAAGAGCATTTACAGTCGATTCACTTGTCAGTTTGACTCTTGATGGGTCGTCTGCTCACTGAGACCTCCTTGTGGGCATGGTTTGAGGCTGGTTATTGTTTAATTACTGACAATATTTAAATGAGGAGACCGTAGCATGCTCAATTCATGCTGTCTGTTTGGTTGTTTTTAGCACTGAGGTTGAACATCACGCTGGATCCTGAAAGGCTTGCCTCGAGAATGCGTTTCCTGAGAAATTCTGAGAAGATCTTGATGAAAGAAATCAACATTAGACCCTCTTCTGAACATTGCATGAGGGAAACTTTATACTTCGTAGTATGATTATTTATTATTTTTCATTTGTAATATTTTCCTCCTGACTTTAGATTTTTAATTAGGAAGTTGGAGGTTTCAATTTGTCAAACTTCTTGACAAATTTATTTTGGACTCTTTTACGCATTGGTGTCCATTAACAGATGGCCATTCAGTGACATATGTCATGCGGACAAGACAATGCGTGAGAGAAATTTCACTTTTTCTATCTTTGTACCAATAAAACTTTAAATTATGTTCAGGAATTTTTTTACAACTCTTAATGTGGCATTCCCTGTTCTCAGGACCTCATGGACATCATAAAGCCCGTAGTTGTTCGAGTCACATGGACAATGATGGATGCAGATACAGGGCCAGTGTTGGATGTGAACCGACCACACAGTCAAGATTATACAGTATTTATCAAATAATTTTTGATCTTTACATTTACGCGTGCTTTGCAATACCTCAGCATTGTATGCACACCACCCTACCAAAAGTCATGGGACACCCACGGATTTTATATTTCAAAATCCCAGCATATACCCATTTGTTGTCCCATGCCATGTGAGTTTGTGCAGTTAACACATTGGTAAAAGGCTTGTGTGCACATTCTCTTCCTTTCTCTTCTACACAATGTAAGGATATCCGAACTGTATTGGTGCTTACCTCAGAACCCAATGACTCCCCAGACATTTTCATCGTGAAGGTTGGATTTGACTAAAGGGTCACTTCAGTCCAGTTTATCATTTGCAGGGTCTTTATATTTTGAGGGTATTGTCATTTATCGATCGGGTATTAGTTTTACTCGAAGCACCCGCTCCCTACGGGAGCCGTCAAGGGGGTCACGTTATTATATTTATGCCTATTTTACTCCAAGGGGTCCCAGGATTACACACCCAAAAAATGGTTGCGATCGGTTCAGCCGTTTTTGTGGTACCTGGGAACAGACAGACGGACAGATGGTGAATTATAGTAAGAAAATTCTTCTACTACATTGTGACATTCTCCACAGTTCATTTGGGAATCACTAGGAGGGCTGAAATAGTCTAAGCATGACAACTTAATAAGAGTTGTCATGATTGCTGACTGTCATTCCCTGTTGGAACTTCATTTAGAATGGAGAACTAGTCGGGCTGGTGAAGTCTCGCATCGAATGGGTGATAGATCCCCTGAACACTTGCTCGAAGTACGAACAAATTAGCACAGACCTCCCCAAACTGGTTACTCAACACTTTGATCTCCCAGATCATTCATTCAACGACATGACAGTCTCTCGTATCTTTCTCCATTTCAGTGTCGAGGACAGTTGCAAGCGCAAGGAACAAAGCCTTGTCTAAGGGTCGGCGTGTTGACTCCCCATGGGATCAACGAGCACTTTTCATTCATTCAGCGCACCCGTCTCTTATAACTTTTAAATCCTTTCCCTCTCTCTGTTCCCCTTTCATTTTGCTTTATTTTGCTTATATCTATCTCACTTCTCCTTTTTCTCTTCTCCCCTCTCTCCTGCCCTCCTTTCCCTCATTGCTCTCATCTTCCCCTTTTCTCACCCTTGTATCAGTCTTTTTATTTTACCTGCTTTTTAATTTTTTTATTCTTATTTAATATTTTATTATATATATATATATATTATTATTATATTAATTATTTGTATCACTTTTAAAAGTTTCTTTAGTTTATTTATTACTTACGAAATCTAAAGATTTCGTAAGTATATTGATGACTTCCGTCATCTGTTTGTGTGTGTGTTTGTGTGTTTGTTTGTTTGTAGGCACGAAACTCGAACGGAAGAAGCTACCAATATCAAATTACACCACGTGATTCAGTAGGGTGATGGTAGCGCTGATTAGATTTTGGTCAAAATCGGTCAAAGGTCAAGGTCACAGTGAGGTCAAACATTCGATTTTTGACGGTTTGGTACAGAATCATCGTAGAAACTTCTGGTTTGCGTCGCTACCTTCTCTAGAACAGCTTTATTAGACAAGGTCAGAGGTCAAGTTGACGATTTCGTAAGTACCAGTCTATGACTGCTTGTTTATTTAATTTGTCACTTCTTGTTTGTTACCCTTGCTGAAGGAGAGGGTGTTGCATTTGAGTCCGTTTGTTTGTTTGTCCGCACAGAACTTTTGTGTTCTTCTCTCACTCGGATTGAGACAAATTTTCACCATTGGTGCGACAACTCATGTAGAATGTTTTAATGATAATTATGACGTCATAGGTCATGTGGTGTGGCAGCCATATTGGAAAAACGGAAAAACTTTGGACCTCTGTATCTCTGAAACCACACCAAGAAAAAAAATTGAAACTTCGCACATAGCAAGTACTCCTCATGGGGAATGTGTTTTTTATGATGTCATAGGTGCCTTCATTATGACATCATAATTGTACAGTGGAACGCTGCATCTGAGGGTCATCATTTTTGAGGGTCATCGAGGGATAAAATAGTCAACAGAAAAAATTTCATGACATCATCGGTCACATGATTCAGCAGCCATATTGTTAAAAATAAAAAAAAATCCTTCAAAAACCTTCTCTGAAATAGCTAAACAGATTGAGGAGAAACTTTACACATTTGACCACCCATCCATGAGGAACAAAAGGTTCACACATATGACATCATCGGTCACATGGTTTGGCAACCATATTGGATTTACTCCATAACATGTAAATATCTTCTTCTCCAGAACAGCTGGACATATCGAGGGGAAACTTCACCTAAATGTTTCCCAAGGCATGCCTGTACATGGCTGATAAGGAATAATTGATAAGTCGCATGGGTTGGCAGCCCTATTGGATTTAAGAAAATATTAAATAATGTTTTCTTTTGGACCCACTTAATCAATTGACATGAAACTTCACAGTTGTGATCTAGTAGTGATGGGGACTACAGGTTTTAAATTTCAATTTGATTGGACACATGGTCTGGCAGCCAGAATTATTTAATTTTTTGATGTGAATTTTTTGTTTTGATTTTTTTGTATTTTTGAATAAGGCTCAGCTGTGCCTGGATGGGTTTGATGGTAGAGTAGCAGCTGAAATGAGAATCCTATCCAGGTTCCTTCTGATGACATCATCTTTGCTTTTTGCTTGTTTGGGGTTCCTTCTGATAATTACTCTAATGCAGGATTTGTACCTATTTGATTTGATTTGAATTTATTTGAATCCCATTCTGAATCAAATTGAATAATAATCCTGGTGAGGGTCTGCATTCTCTGATTGCTCTTTTTTCTTGTTTCACTATTATTTTTACTTTTCCCCCAGTCCCATTCCCCTTGACTTTTATTATCAGTAATTTTTACCCCCACATGCTTCCTGACCCCTGACCCCTGACACCACTCTGACGCACGCACCTCTGACTCACTTCCACCCTATAATCAACCCTTGCCCCTACGACATCTCTCTTTTTTTGCTCTGGTGAAGGATTAACACCTGAAACATCAGCATTTCCTCACTTACCCGAGCAGTTAACATACCTCAATAAACTTCCTATTGATTTCATCCATTATTCTATCAGTTGGAACTTCGTTAACTTCTTCCTTTTGGGAATAATGCTCCATTATGTGAGCAATAAGACTGTTCCCTGAATATTTCATCTACCGGTTGATGATCTCACTGGTTGAGCAAATTATAAAAGTGTGCGGAAATTTTACAATTGGTGATGGATGTCCCATGACCCTTTGTAGGAAGGTATATCTTCTATTGCACAAAACTTGCTAACCTGATGCTGTCTATATATTTAATATTTCACTGTTATTGGTGGACGACTCTCAAGTACAGTACTGAATTATGGACCAACTGCATGATCATTTGAATAAATAAATAATTTTGTCCATTTGTCAAGATTCAAAATACACATTGCTCATAAAATTTTATGTTGATCTGTTTTGATGATGGTAATAATACTGTACATGTATTAGTTACAAACAAACTGACCTTCACCTTCAACTCAAACTCACTCCCTAGATATTACACTCGAACTTTCAACGAGTCTAGTTTGACATCACTTTTTCACTGCAGATTGAATTTGCAAGAGATTGTGGGGCAGACAAGAAATGTGTGACCGATTTGGTCATAATGTTGAACTCCACCATCTTCGAAACCAGGTATTATGTTTAGTGTAACTGAATTTTAGGCTGTGAAAAGAGGTTGCAGAAACAGTGGTACACTGTAAATAACACCTTTTGCTTATTAAATGTATTGGTTCCTTGTGTGGACTGCAGCGAATCTCCTTTCATCTTCAATACATTGCAAAACAAGATGAAATTCACTGTAACATTGGAGAACAGGAAGGAGAATGCATACTTCACTCATTTCAACATAAGTCACTCTGCCAATTTGATGTTCGTCAGTACTGAGGTGGTACGTACATACGTTTGTTCACACAGGTACAAAGCTCTCAGGTGATTACTTCATTCCAGTTGGGTACATTCAGGTTATTTCTATCTGCAAGGCCAGTATGCTTGCATGTTCTTGTCCGCACTGGGCCTGTATACTGTACTTTGACACTTCGCTATCACTAGCCCTATAGTACCTATGGACGTTATCTGTGCTGTGCCTGTTACGTGCTTGGACACTTTATGTGCACTGGGTTGGTATGCTTAGACACTTTGGCTACGTTGAACCAATGCTGATCATTTCCACTGCATGCCATTGTGATACAAGAGGAATTTTTTTTTTAATACTTCCACTTATTGTGGTGGCATGATTTCATGCTTTCAACTGGTTATGATCAACGGTGCATCACCACTGATGCAATGCCCCTATTACCAGCTCACTGATACTCATTTTGCCGACCTCGGAAGGACGACAGGCTGAGTCAACCCCACCTGGTGTTAATTCAGCGGATGACGGGACTTGAACTCAGAACCCTAAGATCCCAAGCCTGCCACTTTTACCACTAAGCCAACACCAGACTTTAACAAGATGAATTACCGATTCATATTTGGGCTGAGCCATGAACTGTAAGGCACATTTTCATCTCCTTGGTAAATTTGAACCAATGTGAAGGAAAAGGAACGGATTAAATTAATAAGTGGTATATTGGTTACGTACTCTGTTGGGGCTGTCATGGCTCTTTGTGAACTAAATATACAGCAACATAAATCTGGATAGTAACTTATTCTTGGACATTGTGTCTGCACTGCATGCATAAATAGTTGGCATATTTAATATGATGGAAAGTGAATGAAAAATGTTTAACTTCCAAGTCTTGCTCTTTAGCACTCCATAACCTGGTTGTCCAACTTTCAAAGCATCTGCCATATTGTCTTGAGCAGAGAAATCTCACGCCGGTGCTCCAAGGCCACCCATTGTTCTGCCGCATGTAGATTGTATAGGAAAGCATTTTCGATAGCTCGGCAGTCGCTGTATTTAAGGCAAGGTGAAGGTATGGCTTATGCTGCGGAGAGAGGAGCATATAGCACTGGAACAGTGCCAGCACAATAGTGCAGACACTCTGTTGGAAGCTTTGTATCCACAAGGGTGGTATGCTTTAGAGATTTTTGTTCGCAATGGCTGGTCAGCGTGAATACTACTGTTCTTCTTTATGTTGCTGGACTGACGTTTTGTATGTCTACGTAAATATTAATAGGTTAATACACCATATTGAAGTAAATCATTGCACGCATCTTTTAAAAGCTCATTTCACAAAATGACAAGTGCTTATGAATATATATTTTTTTTGTCAGAATGATGAAGCCATAGAGGTGGAATGCTCTTTATCACAACCTTATCTCCAGTTGCAAACCTGCAATGTTGGTTACCCAGTGTTTAAATCTGGTTCAAAGGTATGTTTCAATCCCAGGTATGTTTTACGTGAATGTGACGATGCTTGACTTTTGTTTATCATTCCAAAAAATGCAATTTGGGGTCTATCTGTCTATCTGTCTGACTGCAATACATTCTGTCGTTACGGATACAATCACAACCAAACTTGCCAGGGGGACGAAGGGTCACACGACAGAGGTTGTAGTGACTTAATTTGCCCCCCTCCCTAAGAGGGTTTTCCGCCTTGCAAGAGAAAATACCACATAGTTATTTGGGCAGTGTATAGACAACAGACTCATGCCTCGATCGCTGAGGCCTATCTTCACAATGCCCGTGTCTCCTATCAATTAAATATATATTTAATTGTCACTTTGATCATTTTACACTGAAGGAAAAACTCTTAGGGAGGGGATGGGATTGTGAATATGACAGCTCCGAAGATGTCTTTGGCTTCACATAGCACTAAGCACCAACATGGCGGCCGTATGATTTTTCAGAATGAAACTGTGGGTGGAGTCAGGTAAACTGTCCAAACAATGGGTGGAACAGAATGTTACACGCACAGACTGATGGACGGATGGACAAACAAGTGTATTATTTTATAGAATACAAAATAATAATAATAACAATATTAACAACTAGAACGTCCACTTTATAACTGCTGGCAGTGATGACCGGGTACCAAGGCGTCCGGCTTCGATACAACCCTGCTTTGATACAACGTGGGACTGAAGAGTTACGGACTGAGCAACACGAAGTGATCAATCTATTTATTACATATGCAGTTAGCCCTTTTTCCTGGGTGCATTGTCGGTATCAATTGAACTGTCGTTTAAATTACCTGAACACCAAGTAATAAATGTGCGGGAAATGTCACCAAGGGTACACAGGGTAAACCGGAACTCCCTTGAGTAACATGATGCCCCTCCCCCCATATGTCTCACTACTATGCGGGATTGATGAGTTATGGACCGAGTAATACGTCAAATTCAATCTATTTATTACGTAAGCAGTTAGCCCTTCTTCCTGAATACATAGTCGGGATATATTGCATTGGTGTTTAAATAACTTGAAAAAAGTAATAAATGTGGACACCATTGGGGCAGAGAGTAAAGCAGGAATCCCCTGAGTCTAATGAGGCCCCACACATTTCTCTACGACGCGGGATTCGCAAATTATGCACCGAAGAACAGGCCACGTTCCATCCATTTATTATGTACACAGTTGACCATTTTTCCTGGGGCCATCATCGGTATCAAATGAATTGCTACTCCTGTACCCTTAAACGCATGCAGGTGCAGCCAAGTGAGCCTTATGCAAAAAAAAAAAATTCTTAAAGTTCTCAGATTCAAATAATTAAATAACTCTGGCTGCCAGATCTTGTGGCCGTTCGGGTTGAAATTTATAACCTACGTTCCCCATGTCTCCTACATCATAACATTGAAGTTTCACATTGATTGATGTAGCAGTTCCAGAGTAAACGTTATTTAATATTTTTCATAAATCCAGTATGGCTGCCAAACCATGTGAGCGAGCAATTATTCATTAACAAAATTATATCCCCTGTTATTGGAGAATATGCTTGTGAAGTTTCCCCTTCATCTGACCAGTTGTTCTGGAGAAGAAGATTTTGGAAGGTTTTCGGGTAAATTCAATATGGCCATCAAACCATGTGGCTTATCAATTATAAATTAACAAACTTGTTGAAGCATGTCTTGGGGAACATGTGTGTAAAGTTTCGCCTCGGTCTGTTCAGCCGATTCGGAGAAGATTTTTTATAATTCTCTTTTTTAATTTTCAATCCAATATGGCTGATGAACCACATGACCTACGACATCATAAATTTATATTCTGCTTCTGATGGGGTA
The DNA here is from genome assembly GCA_035128595.1 of Eptatretus atami. Taxonomy (NCBI): domain Eukaryota; kingdom Metazoa; phylum Chordata; class Myxini; order Myxiniformes; family Myxinidae; genus Eptatretus; species Eptatretus atami. The sequence goes on along the minus strand of CM068962.1, from coordinate 40,108,194 downwards.
GGGGATCACGGTTGCAAAGTTTCTTGCTAATCGGATAAGGTGCGTTTTTCTATCCAAGATTGCCACAAAACCATGTGACATGTGACATCATAATTTTTACCATATATGCAGCCATTGCGTTCGATGATAGTTACAAAGTTTCGCTTCGATAGTATAAGTGGTTCCAGAGAAAACATTATTTAATATTTTTCTTCAATCCAATATGGCAGCCAAACCATGTGACCTATCAATTAGAAATGAACAAACTTGTAAAAGGATGTTTTGGGGAACGTGTACATAAAGTTTCGCCTCAATCTGTCCAGCCGTTCTGGAGAAGAACTTTTTTTTTCAAAAAAATATGGCTGCTGAACTACGTGACCTATGACGTCAAAAAAAATTTTTTCTATATTTCGAGTGAGTTGTTGCGTGGATGATGCTCAAGAAATTTCAAATTTTTCCGATGCAGCGTTCTCCCTGTTAAATTTTCACCGGGAGTCCACTTCACCGATGATGCCACGAAAAATCACATTTGTTCCCTGTGGGAAGTTCTTGCGATGTGCCAAGTTTCCATTTTTTCCCATTGTGCGGTTTCGGAAATACAGAGGTCCAAAGTTTTTCGGTTTTTTCAAATATGGCGCCCATACCACGTGACCTATGATGTCATAATTACCAATCTAGTATGCTACCAAAATAGATATATGCTACGGTGAAAACTTTGTGTCGATCGGACTTACAGTAGCTGATAAAATGAATTTTAAAGTAAAACAACCCGCAAATTACCGGAGGAAGAAAAGTAATAATAAACAACAACAATAGGTTACCCAGGCTTGTAGGTTTGGTACCCACAACTGATAAGGATAATAACTTGATCCCCCTGGCTGCTCCCTGAGGGTGCAGGTGTTTCTCGTTGTTTAAAATGAAGAAGTCAATTTAGTATAATAATGTATTATGAGCAGGTAAATCATGATTTATTTATTTATTTTCAGCCTCTTTCTTCATTGTGTAAAGTGGCAAATGGCAAAACTATTCACAAAAAAGTGGGAGGAAAAAAAAACCCCGTGAATCTTTTTGTTATTGTCTAATTGTAAAAACTTCAATGTTCGATCCATTGGCATATTACTTCCACAAAAATGGTGGAACTTTCAACCTTCTCCTCTTCGCACACATTCAGTTTCCGCGTCATCATAATGCCTCGTGTGTGACTGACATGTTGAGCTTTGCCAGGGTTATAAAAATAAGGAAATGACTTTTTGTGCACATCTTTATCATGCATCATTTTGTATGCAGGGCAATTAAAATGTGAAAGTAATACTGCTTTGTTTATGTACTAGATTTGGTGGTGGTGTTATGTCTTATGTTGGTGCTAAAGTTTCCCTGTCAAGATTGCTGCACGTATGGAATGAGGTGGGGAAGGGTGGGACAAATCTGTTCCACCTGAAAATATCTTACTTGGAATCTTACCTGGAATGTTCCTGGCAGGTGACAATCGTGTTCAACTTTGAGTTTACTCACAATAGCCTTCTGCCTGCTGTCGACTTTTACGTACAAGTATTTAGGTAAGATTGGCCATGCTTCAATTTCACAGTCTTTTCTAATCCTCACTTTTATAATGCTTCATGAATTGAATGAAACATTGAATGAAACATTGAATGAATGAATGAATGAAACATACATTGTACATTGAATGAAACAATTTTTGACTGTATAAAGCATCCATTTTTCCAGAGCTACACATTGTGTCGCCTTGAATTGGCCACAGAGCAATTGCTCTGAACTTGAGTTGGATCATCTGATATTGGAATAAACAAAGCGGGCTATTCAATTCCTCCATGAAAATTCTGCCAAAGGTTTCCGAATGTAAATGTACCGCTAAGTGTCCCGATAAGGATGGAAGGCGTACACTCTTCAGTCTGGATAAAAGTTCGCAACACTTCGGGGTTCTGGGTTCACCTAACTGTCTAAGCTACTATTTTATAATCTGGTGATTGCAGGTTAAAATTCTCACCCCGCTGAATAAGTAATGGCAGAGCGACTCGGTGTATTCTTCGACTCTTGACAACATATCAACTTGTGCAGGGTTAATTATCAGTCTTGAAAAACTTCGTGACTTGTCGTGCGTTATATGGTGCTTCACAAGGTATGGAGGACATTTGAATGGGTACAGCGTCCTACTGCCAATATACAGTTATCTATTGCATGGTTGGAATTTTTTTATATGGAATTTAAATAAAGGAATCATAGTATTATATAATTCAAGAAGTGTCTTGTTACTTGTGAAATAGAAGATTCTCGTCCAACCTGGGGGTTAGGTTCCTGGAAACGGCACGTTCGGCAAAACTGTTTGATCAAGCGTAAGACCTTAGTGTGCGGACTTCTCCTCCGAACTTGAGATGCCTTTGCACTTACAGGCACAGCAGCCTTCACACTAGCGTGGATCTTATCCTCACTTGAATGAATGGTGCATATGGTGGACTCGTCCGCATGCTACTCATGACTGTCCGACGCTACACTCATCCCACTACGCGACTTGTCCAAGATCACAATTTTCTTTGCTAATGTCATAACGTTATGGGATTTCTTCACACCACTACCACTTGGAGAAACTTGATGTTTTGATGCCATACTGTATTTAAGGGTACAGTATGCGGCTAAATAACATTGAGTGAAATATATCTCCGAGTCACCAGCTCACTTGAAAACAGCGCGGGTGGTAGAAGATGGTGGTAGATGTCACTTCCGCGTATGACATGGTCACAGCACCACATTCAAACCCGCATATAATCAAGTTTATGCACATTCGGGAAATAAGCATCGCAAAATTTCGTAATTGTCAAATTGCTGTTTCCATGGCAACCGTTTTTCTATTTGGATTTCCCAAGTGTCGTGCTATGCGCAACATCTTTCTTGTTTGTGTGTTTCTTTGTTACTTGTGAAAATCGAAGATTTTTCAAGTATATTTGTTGTTCTTGTGCATTATTCTGTCTGTCTGTTTGTTTGTCAGTCTGTTTATCACCTACAGGTCACAGTTTTAAACAGATCTTCACGAAACTTCACCACATGGTAGAGTTTGTCATAAACAAGAAGCCTATTGTTTTTTGAGATCAAAAGGTCAACATAGGCAAAAGGTTCAATTTTCATAGCTAAAATCTTCAATTTTCATCCGATTGACTTGAAATTTGAACAGGATTTGCATAGCAGGTCACTGAATTCAACTAGCCAATTATTTTTGAGGCCAACATCGGCCAAAAGGTCAACATAGGCCAAAAAAGACGACATAGGGCAACTTTCTAAAATTGTCAATTTTCATCCAATTGACTTGAAATTTGAAGAGGATTTGCATATTTGATCAATTTATTCAACCTCCAATTATTTTTAAGGTCAAATTTGTTTTCTTGATTTCATAAGTATCGTGCTCTGCATGACATCTTTCTTGGTTTGTTTGCCTTCTATGCACTCCTGAACCGCTGGATGGGATGAGTTGAAAACTGGTAATTGTACTCGGGGTGACATGGGAAGGTTTTTGGGGGGTAATAAGTTAATAATCCCGGATGCCAAACATGTTTTGCTACTGACATTATAAAATAGCCAGAACAGCAAAACAGAGATGCTTCCCATGACCAACATTGCGAGGATCAACCTGCCAAAAGGATAAAATTTATACTCCCGGAAGAGGTGGGAGCTGGTATTAAACGTCATAATAAAATACACCATTGACATCATCGAAGTGGGGGTATTAACCTGTCCATAAGGATGTTTTTTTGCTTTTTTAAATAAATCTTTAGCAGCCAGACGAATGGCTTGGAGCCACATGGCAGCTAAGCTCCTGAATGGAAATGACACTTGACCTGAAGCTGGAACATATTTTCCCGTGAGTTAGTCATGGTGCATCGTCCATTCATCTCCATTAACATGTTAAACCTCTCTGAAACCGATGAAAGGATTTTCATGAACACTGGCAGAAGCTTTCCTTATGGTGATTTTTACACCATGTTTGTTTGAGCTATCCCACAACTCACATCTTCAGAGTTCAAAATCATTGCAAAACATCCTCTTTGCCATGACTCGTACTTTGCAGAGAATAACAAGCAATACTGCCGATTAACGTCCTTTATAGTCCATGACCTTGAAGAGGTATCAAACCCTTACCTATGTCTCATATAATTGAGTCATCTTGGAGTCAAAAGGTCAAGGTCAACTGACATGTCATAATCTTGAGTGAGACGATGTTGAACCACAAGGCCAATGGACCAAAAAAGGATTCGAACTTGTTTAACAATGCTGTACTTGTGACAAGTGTATCTGGATTATTTATTTAATAATTTGTTTATTTTGTGCTTGCTGAGAAGTGTCAACTCCTATTGTTTGTTGTTTGGTTTAAAAAAATAAAAAAAACAGTTGTGATATTTGAGCTTTAGGTGAATAATTTAATCAAGTTTTTGCATTGGTTTAATTTCACAGTGACAGTGAAGAATCTCCGGAAACACAGAGTGATAATGAAGCCCGCCTCTCTGTCTCTGTTCGATACCAGGCTGACTTGTTGTTCACAAGGTGTGCAGACTTATTCTAAATGTCCTTATTCTGTTTTGGCTGGACATAAATTGCCAGCATCCAGGAAGAGTAAAATGTGATTAATGTATAAGAAAGTTTTTTTTGTTGTGATATATTTTGAAGTCGAGTAAGCTTTGCATCTCATTGCAGCCAAGGCTGTCTCACACCTACCTTATATCCTGTAACATAGTTCCAGTCATACCATTAGTTACTATGGCAATAGTAACTTTTTATTTTTGCAGAGATCCAAGGCTTGTGGATGAGCTTGTACATACAGTATATCCCATTCATGATGAAAACATTGATAGACTTCAGTGTACCTAGACTTGAGTCGTCTTCGTCCATATGCAGCACAAGGCTGCAGGGTAGCATCATTGGCTGAAGGCGTGGCTGTGCCGCTGATACAATGCCCTGTGCAGGTTCGGGCAGGAATTTGGAATTTGTTCAGGGTGCCGGCGATAACTCACGTGCTCTTCATGAAGGACACCAAGGGATCTTTAATGCCCACCAACAAATGCTGGAAGATGGGTCATCCGTTTAATGTCCAACGTTCATCTGAAGGACGGCACACACATTGATGAATCACCCTGCCTGTAAAACATCGGGATTACAGTTTATAGCCGGGTCGGGATTCAAACCCAGGTTACATAGCTTAGAGGTGAGTGTAGTGTGTGTGTGTACCTCTAGGCCATCCTGTCAGCCCTTTACTTGAGTAACAAGTACATTAGTAGACAATGGAGAAACGCATGGTGTCTGGGATTTGAACATGGGTTCCTTGCATCAGCATGAGCCAAGGGTTTAGATGAGGTTGCTAAAGGCCAACCCTTGGACCAAGAAGGTGTAATTACAGTTAATAATCATAACTGCAGTTAATAATACTAATTACAGTTAAGATTCTTTAAACACTTTAAAGCCCAAATATTTGCTGTCGAAAAGTTACATTGACAAAGTTCAACCTGTGTCTACAAAGCGTTCTAATGTGCTCGTTTTTCATCAGGGATTCGGACATCACGAGCTACGAAATCAAAATGAGCGGCAAACCTCAAAAAACAATTTCTTCATTTGATAACATTGGATCAGAATTGAACTGCTACTTTCAGGTAATTTATTATTTCAGCTCGTAAATACAGTTAGTAAGTCTGTTGGGATGCTGAGTGAATGGTGGGTCTGGCTTTGGTCGGTGGGTGTGGCTGTGTGAGTGTAGCAGAGCTTGTTTCAATGAATTTTTACTCGCATTGATAAAAGGGTTCATGCTCCACAGGAGTGATCCATGTTTCTAATTTCATGCCGGCACACAGATATCTTTTCTTGTGTATCTTAATTGCCCTTTAAAAAAAAAAAAAAACTTCACTTTTCTTTGACCTTTCCTGCGTTGATTGCATTCTCCTTTTAATATAATGTATAAAATGCCATTTTCCCAAAAATGGATAAATAATTATCTGGGGCAATGCCGATTGGTGTGGTAGATCCTACTTGGCTCGACCCGAAGTTTATTTTCCTTTTTTTTTGGTGGGGGAGGGGGGGGTGGGGTTACAGAGGACTTGTGGAAGAGCTAGCACACTGAACGGATCAGGATGTAACAGACAAAAACGGGACGCAAGGCACGCAATGCATGGAGAAAAACTCCAAGGAGGAAAAACTGGAAAATGAGGAGGGATTTGGGTGGGGTTAACGAGGGTATAAAAGATCGTGGTTTTGAATTGGGGATGATCTGAGATGGTGCGGAACAGCTGTCATGAAGACCTGACGAGAAGAATGAGATTGAAAAGGATGTGGAAGTTGATTCCACAGGCAGAAAAAAACAGTGGAACAAATGAGTGGAGGTGAGCAGTAATTCTGGATTTTGGTAGTTTTAACAGAAAAGGGCTGATGATGGACCGTGTAAGCTGTGCAGAAACCTGGGGGGTGGGGGAGCGGGGACCAAGCACGGATGGAGCAGAGGGTACAAGACGAGAAAGGAGGTGGTAGAAGACAGAGACCACAGACCTGTCTGTGATGGCAAAGTGATAAGCCCATAGGCTCAGCTTCAGCACGGGAAATTCCAATGATCTTAAAGATCTTGGCCACAGCATCAAGCTGAGCAAGATGTGAGGAAGGGTTGCCAGTGCAAATGGGAGAGCAGTATTCCATCAAGCTGCAGATGAAGGCCTTGCAGGTGAATGGGAGTTCAGGTGTGCCAAGGAAGGAATTTGTATGACAAAAGATGCCCAGTCAGCGACCGGCTTTGGAGGCCAACTTTGAAATGTGGTTTGCCCAAGGATTGTGGCTGATAGTGAGACCCAGGTGTTTGAATGATTGAACCTCTTCAAGAGGATTGTTAAAGTAGATAGGATGGTTTGCCAGATGGTCCTTTCGGAGAGAGATAGTGAGAGTGCGAGATTTTTCACGATTGAAAAACATATTCCAAGTGTTTGACCATCTTGTAGATTTTTTTCAAGGTCTGAGGAGAGGGAAGAGGCTGCAGCCAGTCTATGTGAAGGATGAGAGATGTCACAGCAGAGGGTGGAGTCATCAGCAAATAGATAAAGAGGATTTTTGAGAGAGTTGGAGAGATCATTGATGAAGATCAGGAATAAGACTGGGCTCAGAACACTGCCTTGGGGTACTCCAGCCTTGACAGGGAGAGGAGATGAAAAGATTCCATTGAGTGCCACACGTTGATTATGAGAGTAGAGGAAGTCGGGAGGCCATGTGTGGAGTTGGCCTTGGATGCCATAGGCAGAGAGTTTGGAGAATAAAGCAGGATGCCAGACTGTAACAAAAGCATGAGATATGTCCAGAGAGACTGCTCTGATCTCATGTCTGACATTGAGGTTCTACATCCATTGGTGGGTGAGTAGGAGCATCATGTCCAAGGTGAAGTGACTTGGTTTGAAACCAAATTGGTGATCTGAGATGAGGTTGGAGAAAAGGAAGTTTCATATCAACTGCAATGATGCAATCCTTTCATCAGCAATCTCTGCATTTTTTTACAGATATCTGCAGAAAATATATATTGCCCCTGTTGATTTTCATCATATAAATTGTTCACCTTGCTGATAAAAAAAAAATTGACATTTCAAAATAAAAGAGAAATGTTTTTCTTTAAAACTGAAACAATAATTATAATCAATGTTCTGTTTACACATATAATAGCCACTCTTCTGCTATGGCCAAAATCCATCCAAGCTGACACCTACCGGTTTCACGGTCGGCCCTGCCAAAGTATAGCCAGACCCGTGACTTGGCTCAATAAATTAATAATGGGAAAACTTTTGTGTGACCAGTCCTGAGTGAACTTGGTACCAAATCTCTGTGGTGTGAAAGACGTATCCAGCTCATGGAGGAAATTGTGCAATTATAGGTTCCAGAACAAAGACATTCGAATACAATTGAAAAAAACATGACATTAAAACTCGGCCAAACAGACAAATCCTTATAATCCAATTGCTCAGAATACGAATCCAACTCCTCATCTCCATTGGATTTATGTGACACGATTGCCTCTAATGTATAACAAGGTAAAAAGACATAAAATGTCATAGCCCCCGTTGTTTTAGTAATTTTGCTGTACGGAGTTAAAGGGTTAGCCCATATTTATTTACAACTAAAATGGCCGCCCATCTACCAGTCAGTCATCTTTGATCAGATCACAGAATAATGTTAGGTGCAAGTGTATGCCATCATGTGTTGTGCTTGTGCCATGTTTGAACAAAATCGGACCATGCATGTCCAAGAAAGGGTTGGGGACACGTTTAAGTAACAAAATGGCCGCCAGTCGCCCATCTTGGACATGATCTTGATATTATAATGACGTGCATATGTTAGCAATCATTCATTATCTGTGTGCCAAGTTTGAACAACATCGGTAAATGCATGTCTGAGAAATGGCTGAGGACGTGTTCGATACCCGTTTTTTTTCACAACTAAAATCACCGCCAACCAGACATCTTTGATCGCATCGTGAAACAAAATGATGTGCATATGTATACCATCATGTGTTGTCTTTGTGCCAAGTACAAATAAAATTGGTCCTTACATGAACGAGATACGGTTGCACGCACGCACGCACAGACACGAAAATCGAGACCAAATCCATCAGCTGCTGTTTCAGATCAAGTCCAACGGGGGCTAATAATTAATGTAAGCATTTAAAAAAAAAAATTAATACAGGCAAACCACCACCTTTTGCATCTCACTTCATCTGCATTCATCTGACCTACAGCATGTTGAATAAAACAAAATAATGTAAATCAGTGTTTTGACCTTTGATTTGGTGCTTAATGGAGTTTTAAAGAAATGTTTTCAACTTTCCTTGCCCTGTGCACACTGGATATACGTACATTGCATCCGTTCATGTTGCCCAAAGAGGCGTGTACACACCTGGTTTAGAATGTAATTTTTTGCATTTAACCATTTTCTTGCATTTTTTGGTTTTGTTGTTGCAGATACACAATAATGGATTGTCCTTGACAGAAGATCTATATCTGAAAATTGATGTGCCGTATCAATCAGAGCAAAATAGCTACCTTCTATACCTGACCAAATTACATACATTTCCGGTATGCTTTCTTTCACTCTGTGCTGCACCATTATTCCACCCCCACCCCATATAGAGGTGTGTGCATGCGTGCACGTGTCGTTGCTTGTTATCCCCATATGCAAGTTTCAGAAAGTGGAATGGATCCCTCCCACGTCTCAAAGTATCCACCTTCGTGCGTGTGTGCGTGCGTGCGTGTATATGTATATGTGTGTGCATGAAAGTTGCTGTTGATTGTCTCCAACCGTGGGTGGGTTTCAAAAGATGAAACGAAGACCTACCAGGTCTCAAAGTATCCACCTCCATTAGCATGTGTGTGTGTGCTTAATATGTGTCTATTTTGTATATATAATATGTTACATATTATATGGTGGTGTGTGTGTTTTTTTTTAATGAAATTCCCATGTTACATATATGTGTGTGCAAGAACTGTTATCACACCAGCTTCAGTATGTAAACGTCTCTGTTTATCTGTGTTTTTGCACAAACAGCTTTAAAGAAATGCTTAACAAGAGTATAAACACTGCAAGACAAGGTTTTGTGCTCTTTTGAGCATCTCTTTAGTTAAAGATTGCATTTTAGAGTCATTTCATTGCCTTGCCTTTTGTTTCATAAGCCTGGTGTATTGTTTTCCCATGCAGTCTGGGTTTGTGAGACAGCTGTTTGACGCATGTCCTAATTTGTGCCATCGTGTGCAGAAAAAGAAAGACAATCTAACAGGCGAGAGTAAGGGTGGGGATTTTGCATCATTAACTCTGAATTATCCTTAACAGAAGATCTATATCTGAAAATTGATGTACCATATCAATCAGAGCAAAATAGCTACCTTCGATACCTGACCAAATTATATACACTAGAGGGCACTCCTGTCCTCTGGGCAGGAATACCCTTCACAGCCCAAATTTGGTGGGCAATGTGCTGCTGCACAGTCTTGGAAATGCACTTTATAATTTTTCTCATTTTTGGAAGAAATTTTATTGATCACAACATATACTCAATATCATTGGAGGATGATTAAGCCTGGTGTTGGCTCAGTGGTTAGGGTGGTGGCTTGGGATCCGAGGGTCCTGAGTTCAAACCCCGTCGGCTGCTGAATTAATACACCAGGGGGTTGACTCAGCCTGTCATCCTTCCGAGGTCGGCGAAATGAGTACCAGTTCCAGTGTGTGTACTGGTAGAGGGGCACTGCATCAGCGACACAGTCGCGCTTCAAGAAATGATAGCCACCCTGGCAGCTAAGCTGCCATACGACCACCACCGGAGGATGATTTGTAATACCGGCTAACACCAAAGGTGGCGCTCTTTCTGCCACTTCAATTTTGGAGTTTTGGTGACATCCATGTTTGCTCCATTATAGTAAGATTTGAAGTATCCAAATAGGCTTGGTGTTGGCTTAACGGTTAAGGTGGCCACCTTGAGATTTTAGGGTCTTGAGTTCGAGCCCCCACCATGATGTTGAATTAACACCATGTAGGACTCAGCCTGTCATCCTTCCACAGTCGGCAAAATCAGTACCAGCTTACTGGTAACGGAGAATTACATCAGCAGCACAGCCATGCCCCCAGAAAATGATGCAGCCAAGCAGCCACAGGCTGCATACAAATAAATAAATAAATAAATATCCAAATGGCACTTCACTTATAATGACCTTTGTGAAGCTGTCTGAATATATTCAGAGGATTAATGGAAGAGTTTGGAAGAAGTTGCATGGTGCTGGGATGAGGGGACATTTGGAAGCATTCTGCATTTAAAAGACCCATTGCTTTGATGCCCATTTGTCTGGATATTATGTTTTATCACCAATGGAAATCAGCTGATGCGGCACATCCATCCATGACCCTTCACCCCTCGCCCCCATCTTCCGGGTTCCCCCTGATTTTTTTTTCTTCACCCATCCATCCTTCATACAGCTGATTGCATTATTTCCCTTTTCAGTAGATTGTGTTTCTGAGCTATTTCATAGCATCAGCGCAGATCACTTGTTTTATTATTTTTCTCCATGATGGACTGGTTGGTCCCTCAGGGATAAAGAAAAGTTATTACAGCATTTTCAAACATTTCCTATGTACGATTAGTGATCGTTCTTTGATTACATTGAACGTGGTGATTTTCGTAGCAAACTTTTCCAGCATTGTACTCGCATACCTAAATCTCATCACATGGTACAATCTTCTGAAAATGTCTGAACACTTTTGGCTGATTCATTTGTCTTCCTTATTCATTTGGTTTAAGCAACATCTTCATACTTTGATGCAGATATATATATATATATATATTGTTGTGGGCCGGGGGTCGGGTGAGAAGACCACTAGGAGGGAAAGCTATCTCGGCTCCCACCAGACTCCCCGGAATTGTAGGCCGTCGCACACGGATAATTCCATGACACGACGGGTCGCTAACCGACCGTGGATGCCAATAATTCAACCACGTGACTTAGGGTCCTCCATCGAGTTAATCCGGTTACCTAAAATAGCCACGTGATCTAATTACCGGGGAACACGCCCTCGGTACGCCTTGTCCGAACTGGATAATTCTACCAGATCGGATGCAGCCGAGCGACACTGCCAAGGACGTACCGGCTAAAAGGAACAGATCGTTGAGAATAAAGTCCCGGCTAAGCTAGTATTCGGATCATGCTGGATCAATGAAGGAAAAGACAAAAATGAGCTGGGAACATTTCTAATGATAATTTATTTCCAAGCAGGCGAGGAAAGGTATGTGGTACAGTGAATAGTTTTATTGGGGTGTTATGCCGGGAAAGAAAGAAATGTGAGAGGTGCGGCAATATTACAAGCAACTTACTAAAGTGGATACAGAGCAGACTTAACCCGAAATAATAATAATAATAATAATAATAATCTCTATAATTCCAGCAATCTCTGTGTGTCTGTCTGTCTGTCTGTCTGTCTGTCTGTCTGTCTGTCTGTGATCGCTGTTTCTCGACAACCACTGGTCCGATCTAATTGAAACTTGCCAGGTATATTGCTGGGGCCCTGTGGATGTGCCTTTTCATGGTTTGATATTAATCGGACAAGTGGTTCCCAAGTTATGGCCATTTATTTACCAAACCAATGAAAGGACACGGTGCTATGACGTCACGATTGACATCACAATTCTTTTTCTTTTTTTTGCACGTACGGGCCCGCACTAGTAATAATAATAATAACAAGTGGTGCCAGGCACAACAAATCCCGCCCATTTAAGGCATAAAGTTATTCTGGGGATCAAATTTAAATTTGATACATCCTTAACCTGAACGTTGATTATAAAGAATAGAATAATAGAAGAATTGGGAAACTATAGACCTGTTAGTTTGACTTCAGTTGTGGGGAAGGTGTTGGAGACATTAATTAAAGACCGGATTAGGAACCATTTAAACAAATACAAACTAATTAAAGGTAGTCAGTATGAGTTTACCAAAGGTAGTTCCTGTTTTACAAATCTTTCAGAGTTCTATGAATCAGTGTCTGATTGGGTGAATGAGGGAAAAAGGCCAATGGACATCGATATCGAGACTTTAAGAAGGCATTTGATGAGGTACCACATCGGAGGTTGTTAGCCAAAGTGAGGGATTGTGGAGTGGCTGGTCAGGTAGCAATTGGATTGCAAACTGGCTTCGTTGTGGAAGTAAAGAGTGGCTGTGAGTGGCGGATGTCTTGCTGGGAGGATGTAAGTAGCAGGGTACCTCAGGGATCAGTACTCGGACATTACTATTCAATATTTACATCAACGATTTGCATAATGGGTAAAGAGTAAGCTTTCCAAATTTGCGGATGACTCAAAGCTTGGAGGTGAGGTGGATAGCAGAGGGGGTGGTGATCAGATTCAGGAAAGTATTGATGCTTGTATGGATTGGGCAAAAGACTGGCAGATGGAATTAAACCTGAGCAAGTCTAAGGTTTTTGGAATGGGAAAGAACAACGAAAATAGAGATTACAGGATGCAAGGGGTAATTTTGGAGCGTGTCACACAGGAGAAGGATCTGGGGATGGTAATAGATACGGGAGGTGAGCAGGCAGCACAGTGCCAGGCAGGTATAGGTAAAGCAAAGAGGGTTTTCGGTTGTATTCGGAGGGGGATCAATTATAAATCAAAAAAGGTGGTGTTAACATTGTACAGGAATTTAGTGAGGTCAAATCTAGAATATTGTGTGCAGTTTTGGTCACCACAGTTCCGGAAGGACATAGATGCCATAGAGAGGGTTCAGCGCAGGGCTACTATATTGATTCCGGGCCTAGCTAGACTCAGCTATGAGGAGCGGTTGAAGGAGACGGGGCTTTATACACTAGAAAGGAGGAGTTGCAAGGAGATATGCTAGAGATGTTTAAGATAATGAAAGGTATCTATAAAATAAGTGCAGATGAATTATTCAACATTCAACAGAGTAGTCAGTGACAGAACCAGGGGCTATAGCTTGAGAGTAAAGAGGAGAGTTAAGAGGGAACTAAGGCAGGGCACTTTCACTCAGAGAGTAGTCAATGCATGGAATGGTCTCCCTGGAAAGGTCGTGGCAGCAGAAAAAGTAGATAAGTTTAAATTAGAATTAGATAGGTACTGGTTATGGAGATAGAGGGGTATGGGGATGTTGATAAGACTTTTAGGTAGTTTGAGTATTTATGGGTGATTGTGTATGGAGTGCTGTTGGTGGGGGTCTTGTTGAGGGGGTTGTGTGGTTGATGTGTGTTTTTAACCAAGCGCATGCCCTCTATGAGGGGAAGGAAGAGAAGAAAAAATAAAAAAATAAAAAAAAAATTACAACAAAAAAATACAAAAAAACAAAACAATACATAAAAATTTTTTCTTTCATTAATTAAAAACGTTATTTTTTTTTTTGCATTTTCTTTCTTGGATCTTGGGTTGGTGTGGTGTTTTGCAGGCATGATGGGCTGAATGGCCTCCACCTGTGTTGGATTTCCTTGTTGTTTCCTTGTTATATAAATATATATATATATATATATATATATATATATATATATATATATATATATATATTAAAATTAATTTACATAATACACTGAGGCCACACATGCTACCCAAGTGATAATCTCCCTACAATTGGTGCTATATGTATATAACTTTTAATTGTTAATTTTTATTGTTGTTATGATCATTGTTCGTGTTATTGTAACCCAAGCCATTCATCCACGAGAGGTTGTGCCACTCACTTTCCGGTGTGGTCAGCCAGCATGATCAGCCGGGGATGATAATAAAAGACAGACAGACACAGTTCCGTTTTGTGGTTGTTTTGAAAATCCAAACATTGTTTTTATCAACACAAACTAACAGTTTATTGAAACGAGCACATAGCTCGTGTGTAATTAGCATTGCAATTGTATTTTGATATGACGTTGTTATTGAGATCTTCTTTTAAAAGAAACTTTGTTGTAAATATCTTCATTCAATCAGTACAGGCCAAAGTTTTCACATTGTTTGGTACGCAGCAGCGAGTCTCCGTTCGTATATCTTGCGGCTTGTTTGCAGTTGTTTACAACATTCAAATTAGATAAATGATAGAAATATAGCCTGATTGTTTGATGTTCCCTCTGAGCCCAAAGCTCGATCCCAGGTTTATATTTCACTTGCAGTCAGTACTGTGTTAATTTGTCCATTTTACTTCTACAGGGTCTAAGGCTCATGGGGGAGCTTTAACACAAATCACACATGCACACATGCAGACAAATATGTGAGACAATACTGGACTTATTTCAGACAAACACAGCCGCTGATCTTGGGGGAAGTGACATCACTTCCCAGAGCATACTCGGTACCAGCGACGCTATCTTTATGGCGTTACTTTTCTCTCCGCACTCAGTGGACCCATTACTCAAGGTTTTTCTCCTCCCCATGGATGCCAGTCTATGGTGTTTGTCAGTGCTCTATCCTCTAAATGCTGAGCATCAAGTGAGGAAGGAGTATGTACCATGTTTTGAAAGTCTTTGGTGTAACCCGGCCAGGGTAGAAATCGAACCGCGGACCTCACAGACTCGGAGAGGACGCTCTCAACACATTCTCCAAAATTTATGATATCCTTGTGAAGAAAAAATTTAAATTTCAATCTTTTAAAGCCCCTCTTCTATGAAACAAGTCACAGAACTATCATGCTTGTACTTATTATTTGATCCAGTTTTCAATCCCCCCTACACCCACCCAATCTTTATTACCCACAATTCTTGTTCCTTTCTGTTCTGTGTGCCCTTTACAGGCAAATGAGGTTCTGTGCAACTCTAGTGTCGTCGTGGACCCACTGCACATTGCTTCACAACCGTTCAGCATCAATTACGTCAGAGAAGACTTCAGCAACGTTTCTAACCTTGTAATTAATAAATACAAAAATGCATGATTTACACTTTTTTGAATGATTTGTAAATGTTGACATGTTAATAGTGTCGATGAGAAATGTTTTCTTCTTGTTGGGCGCTGTTGGACAGTCCGTGCAGGCAGCACAATTTCCAAGATAGTTTCTTGTTTAATACACAATGCGAATTCCTCACAGGTGAACAGCGACATTGCCGTGGATAACTTTCGACATGTTCCCCGTTCTGCAGACTTGTCAAACCGCCAAGTGTATGCAAGTCCTCTGCCGTATACCGGCGTTGGACACACACCAGGCTGTGGGAATCTCCATGCAGTTCCGTCTGTGGAACGGAACATTTCACCAGGTGGCCATCGCACAAAGTTATTGAAATGGTGGAATGATTGCTTGTTGGGAAATGTTTTCAATCTCCACTCCACATACTGTTTTTCATTTGGGAACCTGTTTTCGTTTCTAGGCCACATTTAAGACATTGAGCCTGATCACATCAGCTCACCTGGAATTGACTGGCAACTCCCTCATTGTCATCCCGGACAATGGAAGAGAGAGAACCGTATGTTATGTTTAGCAATTATTTGATTGGCATTCAGTATCCGAAACGATTACGGTATCAATTATTATTCTATTGAATCCATCAACTAACACGTCTTCGTCATGTCTATGAACGCCATGTTCTACATGGTGAGAGCGGCAAACTTACGATTGTGAAAGATAAATGTATTGCTGAGCATGGCATATCAGTCATAGAATGCTTTTGGTCTATAGTGTAGGTGGGAAGTCCCATTATCTTTGTTGTCATGAATAACCATCTCATCCTGATACATCATACACCTTCACATATACTTGCCAAAACCAAGTCGTCCATTCCCTGAACAGAGTGGAATCTTCCCTGGACACACAAGGTTATACCATACTCCCACGTGACATGGTGTTACATAACAATATTTTTCATTTCAAAACAGATTTAGAAGACATGTGGTGAGTATGAGTTCTGTAGTTTGCAACATTGTTATTCCATCCAGAAGTGATGCACATGCACACAGTTTGAACTTTGTATCTGCTCACCTTTACATGTGTAGGTTACTTAGGTAGGCCAACTATAACATCGTGTGTACTTACTTGGGGTGCCTCAGAGTGCTACAGCAATCTCTAAGTAACCCCACACCAACGTGACGTGTGTACTGCTATTAGGATCATCTAACAGCAGTACACATACGTGTGCAGATACAGATTCAAATTTGACATTGAGCACGGGATTTATCTGACATGATCTCTGTGCCATGCCCCGCCTATAGCACAGTGCTGTGTACACAGCCACACAGTCTTGGCTCGGTTGGGGTGTTCCACACAATCCCCAGGTCCTGGGACTTCAATCCAATGTCTCGGAGAATCCAGGAAAACCCCAAATTAATGACAAGCCCATTTGGCAAGTCCGGAACTGATTTTTCGTCCACAATACGATATGTCTTTCACTGATGATAATCAGATTATTGACGGTATTAAACGTCCAAATTAATTATTTGAGATGAGAGAATTGTTTTTCTTGATTCTTTTCTCAAAATTCAACCCCCTGCCCCCCACCCCAATCCTTATTACCCTCACCGAAGGAGAGAGGAATTGATTTGGTCGTTTGTTTGTTACTTGGCAAAAAACCAAAACATTTTACAAGTATATTGATCGCGTGGTTTGTTGTGTGTTTGTTTGTTTGTTTGTTTGTTGTCTGTCTGTCTGCTCGCCTCCAGCCCAAACCGCTCAACCAGCCGTTCTGAAATTTTGAGAGATTATTGTTTTTTGGAAATTTTGGTGGAAATTTTGAGAGAATTTTCACTGCCAACAGTTATAAAGTGGAAGTTCTCGTTATGTCTATTATTAATTAAGTAATACACCAGTACACAAACTCCACACAAAATACACGACACAAAAGTACGCAAACACCACACAAAACCAGTCCTGGCGAGGGTCTGCAATCTCTGATTGCTTTTTTTCTTGTTGCCCCTGGATGGATGGATATGTAGATGGAGTCCTGGCTGCGATATGAGTAATTTTCCATTCGTGTGTTCTCAATGTTTGGAACACCTGTGTCTGAGATATTGAAAAGAATGGGTGGTAAGCCATGAGTGCGGGAATTCAACCAGGACGGCGTTAGTGAAAGAGTGCGTGCATCCTGTAGGAGCTTGGGAGAGTCTGAAGGTTAATTGAACAGAGGGATGTAGACCGGAGGAAAGGCAGTAAAAATAAAGAAACCAACGACCTGTCTGTGATGTGATAGCGACAGAGCTAGTGCTTCGGCCTCACCACAGGACATGCCAATAATGAAATTCCAAATAATTCAGGAGAGATAGATGTTTTGCTGTGGAACCAGCCTATAATGAAGGGCAGTACTCCATCGAGTTACAGATCAAGTATTTGTAGGCTATGAGTAGTTCTAATTTTTCAAGAAATGACTTGGAACAACGGATGATGCTCAGTCCATAGCTGACTTTAAAGGCCAACTTGATGATTATACTGTAGTCAACCCAGGAGAGGTAATGGCTGATGGTGAGGCCTGGACGTGAAAGTGACTGAACCTCGTCCAGTGGCTGACTTGTTCCTCTTCATTTGTGTGCAGCACATGGCTGCGGGTAGCATTATTTACTGGGGGCACAGCTATGCCGCTGATGTAATGCCCTCTGTAGACGAGAGCAGGAATTTTGAATTTGGCCAGGGTGCCGGCAATAATTCGCCTACAGTTCCCAAAGGCCACCATGGGATCTTTAATGTTCATCAACTAATGTTGGCAGACGGGACACCCGGTTAACGTCCATCCAAGGCACACACAATGATGTCTCGCCCTGCCTGCGAAACACCAGGATGACAGTTTATAGCTGGGTCGGGATTCAAACCCAGGCTAGAGATCTTAGAGACGACTGTGCGTACCTCTACGTCATCCTGCCAGCCCAATGGGGAGAGAGAGGTAAGCGACGGTTAATGAAGATAAGAAAGATCATGGGAAGGGGGGTACAAGATGATCTCAGAAGGTGGTGCAGTGCCAACTGAAGCATCAGATGGAAGGGTGGAATTGAACAAACTGAGAAAGAAACATTAATGCTGAGAGGTCTTTGGCTATGATGCAAGTTGCTTATGAAATATATGAACTTTGTTATGACAGTTTCTCTGATAAGTGTATAAGATTTTTGAAAACATGTTTTTAATTTGTCCATCTCCAAAATATATTACGACACTTTGAAAGTAAAGTCATTCCCAGAATTATATCATGTTTTTGCTTTTTTTTTTATCGGCATAACACATGAATGAACCAAAAACAACAAATCTTCTCATTCATCACTTCAGCTATTTGATATTCCAGCATAGTGTGTGCTCGTGGTTTAACGGTGTGTGTCTGTGGGTGAAGGTGGCTGTGGAGATTTTCAAAATGGAGGATGCTGTGATCTCAGTCGGAGTTATTATCGGAAGCATTATCGGAGGAATGCTTTTACTAGCACTGGTGATTTTTGTTTTGTGGAAGGTGAGGAGTTAGTTACATTCTGTTGCTCATGTACTGTAGATCTCCCAAAAAAATGATTGCAGTTTTCTCAATGGTATAGCCTGGTGTGGTTAATACGGTGCACCATTTTACGGAAGCCGTCACCCTTCAGGCACTATTAACTAGCACGGGGCTTGCAATGTTGGCTTAATCTCACAGATTAGTTGGGTCATGAGGATTTTTGGATGTGTCCGACACAGGTGAACTTTTTCCACCGACCGTACCAGCTACTCATGCAAGAGGAACCAGCAGATCAAGGAGAAGACAATCCTCTCAATTTTCCCGAAGACCAGATGTAAGCTCCAGGTTCTTGTGGAGGAAGTTTTTGAATTTTAATGCCTTGCACTTCATGTCCGTGTTTGAATGCTGGTTGACAATCCAGTCTCGTCCCTCCTTGCCTTGTACAAAAGAACAAAGAAATGCCGAATCGGGGTTCACTGCAGGGGCAGCCATTATGCACGACGGTAGATTCCCATAGTAAGGAACATTCATCCTCTAACATTTTGTTATAACGAATGGCACTTTTGGTGGACAATCCCATTTGACTCAACGAATTTCAACTTGATATATCACAAGCAGTGAGATGTGGTTTTTTTTTTTTAATTAAATTATCAATATCTATTGACACATTGCAGGAAGTTGAGTAATCTCCACTTAGGCCGAAGTCACATTTGCTCTACGGCGAGGATACAGTGGCCGTACGCCCTCTGAATTGGCAGAAACGTGCGGCGGCCGCAGAGTTTCTGCGGTGGCCTCAGGGTGGCCCTACGCCGTTTGGCTATATTTACAGGTCGTAAGGTCGCCGTGGAATTACAGAGCGAGTTATAACTTTTTTCATTTCTACGTTGCCGTAGCAATTCGACAAGCCGAAAAAAAAAAAAAAACTGGTAAAATAAAATAAAAAATTACCCATTGTTACCGTCCGTCTGGCCGTACGTTCGCCTTAGGGCCCCCTGCGGTCGCCTTGCGGGCACCTTGAGGCTACCTTGCGTCTGCCTTGAAAATTCTATGGCCGCCGCAGGCCCCCTTAAGGTCACCGTGCGACATCAAATCAAAGACCGTACGGCAACCCACGTTTTCGGTCTCCACAATTTCTAAGACCTAAGGCCTAAGTCACATTTGCTCTACGGCGAGGATACGGCGGCCGTACGCCCTCTGAATTGACAGAAACGTGCGGCGGCCGCAGAGTTTCTGAGGTGGCCTCAGGGTGGCCCTACGCTGTATGGCTATTTTACAGGCCGTAAGGTCGCCGTGGAATTATAACGCAGTTATAACTTTTTTCATTTCACGTTCGCCATAGCAATTCGACAAGCCGAAAAAAAAAAACTGGTAAAAAAAAAAAAATTAAATTAACCCATTCCTTACCGTCCGTCTGGCCGCACGTTCACCTTAGGGCCCCCTGCGGTCCCCTGCAGTCGCCTTGCGGGCACCTTGCGTCTGCCTTGAAAATTCTATGGCCGCCGCAGGAACGCCCTAAGGTCACCGTGCGACATCAAATCAAAGACCGTACGGCAACCCCACGTTTTCGGTCTCCAACATTTATAAATACGCCGTGCGGCTCCCCGAAAAATAAAAACATATGTGACTGCTACATTGTGTGACCGTGGAAATACTGCGGCCGCCGTATAATTGCTAGTGGCCGTAGATTTTGGAGACCCCACGGCCGCCGTGGCAAATGTGACTTAGGCCTAAATACGCCGTGCGGCTCCCCGAAAAATAAAAACATATGTGACTGCTACATTGTGTGATCGTGGAAATACTGCGGCCGCCTTATAATTGCTAGTGGCCGTAGATTTTGGAGACCCCACGGCCGCCGTGGCAAATGTGACCTAGGCCTTATGGCAGTTCGTTTAGCACGATTATGACAAAACTAGAACTGTAGGAAAATGTACGGAAAAAGTGTACGAGGAAATGTAGAAT
>CM068962.1:40076372-40087382 GCA_035128595.1 Eptatretus atami | reverse complement strand
TGGTGGTCATCTAGGTATGTCGTATTTGTGTGCCCTGAACGCTAGAAAGCGTCTTCTTTTTTGTTGTGGGTGGGGAAGTGAGGAGATAGGTGGGGGTGGGGGTCCCGGTATAACAAATTTTTGATAAACAACAAGTCCACAGAACGTAACTTCATTTCAAGAGAGCATTCTGTATATACAAGCACGATCACATGTTTGGCTCAAAGTTGTAAATGTCATTGTTATCTCTGCCTGAGACTGCAGGATTTTTTAAGTTTGTGTTTTTTTTAAGCTTCAAGCGATGGTTTAGATGCACTACATGCATCGTCTAATGCTCGGGCACACAAATAACATTTTTATTTGTACAGTGAAACCCCACTTCGTAGTCGTAAGATATCCTCGTACTTTAGACGTAACAATTCAAACACTGTTTCCACATCACCTCAAATAAAGGGAATCCCGTCCACAGGATCATCCATCCTACCAAATCCTGATCATTTAATGGCTCAGCCATATTTACATTACTGAAACTTTGGCGGTGTAAGTTTTGAGTCGTTGTTCAATGCACTGGTTTTCCTTGTACAATCACTTACCATTTCCTGAAAAAATGTTTATTGGCAAAGTTTGCAAAAATTGCAGTTGGCTTTTGACAGAATGCACTCGCATCAAGCTTTGTTCACCACCGCAGAGGCTTCTGCTTACTGTGAGAGGAATTGATGATGTAGAAATAGACTGAATATGTATGGTGTGTTCAAACTACTGAGTTACAAAATTATATTTTCCATCCGATGCCATCTTTTCATCACCAACTTATCTCTATCTCTATCTCTATCTCTATCTCTATCTCTCTCTCTCATCATTTGTATAACGGATCGATAAATGTACTTAGTTGTTCCTTTTTGTGTGCAATTTTACTTGCATTGTATCCTTTTACTCCTATTTCTAAGTGTTTTTTTTCAGTGTTTCTATTTTTTGCCACTATATACATCATTGTTTTTTTTTCCAGAATATAACCACTATTTGACTATGATTACATTTGCTTTTGGGGCTATCGACATATGAGGAATGCAAAGTGTAGGGTGGAAGGGAGATTGAAGTAGGATGGTCTTTCACTCAGAGAGTGGTGAATGCATGGTATGCTCTCCCTGCAAGGGTACTGGCAGCATAAACCGTGGACAGATTTATATTTGAGTTGGATAGAAACCTAGAAGAATTGGGGATAGAAAGGTACATGGATATTGACAGCACGTGTAGTGTAGGTAGCTTGGGTATGGGTGGATGATTGTATACATGTGTAGTGATTGTGTCTGTGAGAGGGTCTCGTTAAGAATTTAATATGTTGTCGGTGTTTGTTCATTCCTCACCCCACGTCAATGCCCCTACCTCCTCGTCCCTCTCCACCCCAAAACACCCTGCTGATGTCCTTGTGCTCTCCCACCCCTAGTAACTTAAGTCAATGTGGCGCTAATAAAGTGCATGCATGATGGGCCAAATGCCCTCCTCCTGTGTCCGAGTTCCTCGCATTAAGGCAGTGAGAGAGTGGAAGGAGTTTTTAAAATGCCGACATTTTGCGTACACGATAGGTATATGGCCCCCTTGATCAGCAACTTTATCTTGCTGGTTAAATAGACAGATCAAGGGAGAGAGCAATCAACGAACGGCCTTGCATGGAGATGCAGTATTTTGTTGTAATGCCGAAGTTCATGTACTCCAGCTTAAGCAAACTATGTTTTGTCTCAACTTTCTTAAATTAAAAAAGGCCGCAGCTAGGATATTTGTTTTTCCTTTTTTTTTCGTAAAGTGCAAACATATCGTTAAAATTTGTTGTTGATTTAAGCTTTTACAATTGTATAATGATCATTGTACACTTTGTGATCCAGGCCCTAAAACTTCACCCATCATTCACAGAACATGAACTTTCATTACGTGGTTCAAAACGGATTATATAATTATGTCTTCCTTCGATTGTAATGACACACTGGAATTCAAATACTTTACATTCCTTTTGGTGATGGAAGCTAACAACCAATTATTTAAATGCCAATATTTTTGGATCATTTCAAAGCATCGCTTTGCACTTTGGACTTGGGTAATCACTGGTTTGCTGTCCTATTACTGTTAAACAAATAACAGCTTGATATGAACTACAACACCAGCACAAGAATGATGCACTCACTGTATGATTTTTTTTTTTAATAGAATTTCCATTTGTTTCAATAAAATATTCCTTTTGTATTTGAAATAAGAGCATTTGTATTTTGTTTTGGCCTTTCTATTACTTGCAACGCATTGACCACTTTTCAAGTTAAAAATTTTGAAAACATTTGTTAAGGTAAACAAATAGAAGTACCACCGTATTTTTGGTGTACAATTCGATGTGGACTATAAGCCGGCATGAGAAAGTTCCGCGAATTCGCGAATTCCGCGAATTTATTCACCAGGAACGTTCCTGAGTTAAGCACACAATCAGTTGAGAAAAAATAGGGGGTATGGGGGGGGGGTTAAGTCAATTGTTGGAGTGATTTCACGCCGCCGACGACTTTATAAAAAAAAGTATTCCGAGGTCCCTAATACAGATTCCCGGCACTCTGCACTGACGTCATTGCCAGATTCATTAACATAACATTCGGACCACCTCGCCGCATTACTCCTGAAACTGTCACAGCAGCATTAATCGAGCTGAGGCGTGGTGGTCCGAGTGTGCAAGGCCAAGGTCGCTTCTAAAACATGGCCGCATTCAGTAGCCGCAGGCTGTCCGGGATTGTGATGCTTGTTTGGCTGCACTAATTGACAAGACTTGCAAGAATTCCTGGAAGTGGGAATGGCGGGAGCGTATGCCATGCGGTACGGTGGCTTGTGGGGCTTTCATTCAAAAGATAGCCCAGCCAGGAAAGGCTGTATGCACATGGTGCTCAAAGGAGATTGTTTATGGAGGACGTGGGTACAAGTCATTGGAATCCCATGCGGAGAGCAAGAAGCATCGTGATATTCAGAGAATCCGGGCATCCAATTACAGTCTTCCTGGTAAATATAGCCTTGGGCTTTATACATGTACAGTTATCAGTACATGTACACAGTAGCATCTATGCTGTCAATGTAGTGTAGTGTGGTGTGGTGCACTTTCACTACAGTAATAAATTATGTTAATTGGCAAGCAAGCCACAACTCAGAATTGGGTCAATCTTGTTTACCACCAATAGCACCTGGCAATGACTAATAGTCTGAGGCTTAGTGTAATCACTGTACCGGTCACTGTATTCACTTTCTGAAGCAGTATTATAAATGGTGATTGGCTTTTCTTTTTTTACTCTGCATTGGCTTTGGGTTTTGCTTTTTCTCCAGGTGTTTCCTCACCTTCTGCTACCTCTTGCACTGCTGCTTCTACTGCCCCATCCCCTGTACACCGATGCCTGCTGTACAATAGGTGACAGGGTATCCAATGCTCAAGCCATGGTCCTTGCCTTCCTCGCACAGCATTCCCTACCATTCAGCCTTGCCCCTGAAACTGATAAGCCTGGCCAAAGCACTCAACCTGGATGCAAAGGCCCTTGGTCAGCTCACAATGGACAGGACATCTGCTTCCTACAAGCTTAGGTTTGGACTAGGACATACCGTACATCACCAGTTGATATCAGCACTGCAGAGGGAATACTTCTCTCTGAACATTGATGAGTCAACAAGCACAAACCATCAGAGGGTCTTATGTGTCCTGGCCAGTTACTACAGCCCACTGCATAAGCAGGTCATAGTGCAGCATCTAGAGTCCCTTGTTGTGATCAAAGTGGACAGTGCCTCGTTGCACCAGGAACTGGTTGACTTGTTGAAGAAGATGTAGCTACCGTGGAAGAACTGCATATCCATCCTCATGGACTCCTGCTCAGTCATGCGGGGATCCAAGTCAGGAGTCGAAGTTCGCATCAGGGAAAACAATGCCCCACACATGTTGGACATAGATGGGGACTCCTGTCACCATGCTCACAATGCGTCCAAGAAGCTGAGCGACCCATTCGACAACTTCGCAGAGCGCATGCTCTCTGACATCTACAATGACTTCAAGTGGTCACCTGACTTAAAGCAGTTCTTGCAGGAAATCTGTGGGCTGATTGGTGTCAGTATACCATGCCAGAGCGGTATGTCAGTCACAGGTGGCTCTCTGTGTATGATGTCAGTGTGACACTCTGCGGCTGTGGGATGCCTTTGTTGTCTTATACTTTGGCTTCCTTTCTCAAGCTGATCGCACACACTACTTGTCACGGGTTGTGGAGGTCTACCATCGCAGGCACGTAGACACAAAAGCCAAGGAGAGAATACGCCAGATCCATGATGTTCTGAAGAAGAAGAATATGACCAAAGATGGCAACGCACGAAAGGAGTATACTGCAGCGAGTCTTCCACAAGAAGAAATTGATGAGACTGATATTGATGTTCTATAAATCAGTTTCCCGCTGCTGAAGAAGTACGTCCTCCTGTTTGAGATGAAGGCCCCACTGATCCACAAGCTCAATGACCAGCAGGTGGACCTTGTCCGAGAGTTCATGGCCTGCTTTGTCAAACCTGAGAAGCTGCCATCCTCAGCAAGAGACTTCAGACCTCGACCTGGATGAGAAAGCCAACCTGCTACAAGTGAAGAAGATGTTTCTTGGAGTTGGTGTGTCTGAGATTGTCAACACTGCCCGTAGTGGAGATGGAAAGTGCATGACTTCTTGCAGAGTGTGGAGAAGCCTATGTGACATGTGGAAAGTACCTCCAGAAGAAAATGCCCCTGCAAAATGCTGTCCTCAGAAGTACCTCAGCAATTGATCCACTCAGCAGAGGGCACACTGTCAGCCAGGAGCAGCTCCTGAAGTTGCCACGCCTGGTGACAAATGTCCTTGCACCAGAGGAATGTGATGCCTTTGAACTGGAGGTTCGGAGTTTCCAGATCGACTCTAGCCTGCCACCAGCTTAGGAAGATGAGTCTGCTCGCATCAACGACTGGTGACCAAGGTCTTTGAAGTGGAAAGTACCCCTTCTCTCAAGAATGGTGAAGGCTCTGCTGTCCTGCTTCCATGGGCGACAAGTTGAAGTGCCTTCAATCTCATGGGAGATGTCTTGGATGTCAGATCACACCGACTAAACATGGAGACCTACAGCGCAGTGATGGGTGTCAAGTACAATCTTCGATCATCAGGAAAAACTGCAGTGGAGTACTACAGTAGGACTGACAAACTGCACAGTCCCATAGACCTAGACCTGTGCAAGAACATGAGGGGAGCCTACAAAACCTACAAGGCAGAACTGGCAGACAGGAGGGACAAAGAAGAAGAAAGAAGGCGAGAAGTGGGTGCAGCTGCTCTCAGTAAGTTGACCAAGCGCAAGACCAAAGAACTGACTGAGAAGGCTGCAAAGAAGGCAAGACTTTCCCACCAACGTGCAAGCAAGAAAAAGCACAACCTGAACCAAAAGACAAAGAAGTGAACAATGTTCAGTGGTTAGGCGCCTGTCGACATTATCGACTCAAGAACTCAACAACGGTGGATGCAACAGTGTTACCAATTGTGAACTTATTATGCAAACTTTTAGTGCAACTTGTTATCAATTATTGTCAACTTATTATGCAAACTTATTATGCAACTTGTATCAATTATTGTCCACTTATTATGCAAACTTATTATGCACCTTGGTATCAATTATTGTCAACTTATTATGCAAACTTATTATGCAACTTGTATCAATTATTGTCCACTTATTATGCAAACTTATATGCAACTTGGTATCAATTATTGTCCACTTATTATGCAACTTGGTATCAATTATTGTCAACTTGTTTAATTTGCTATAAAGACAATGAAAGAATATTATCCTACAGATTGATTCATGATTGTACAATGAATTTTGACAACAATTTACATTACAACATTGATTAATAATTTGCAAGATGAATTTCATGTCTTCAATGATTGTCTTCAGTGCTTTACTCTGTTAACAAGACAAACACTATACACAATCCTCTTAAAAGGGACCAGGAAATGCAGTAGAATGCAGGTGAGAACACCTGGAATCTTTAGCGTTCGGGGGCCTGGGCGGCCCCCGAACCCTGGCCTAAAAAATTTTTCGCCGAGGCCGTCGTTTTTTTTCAGCTAATTTTTTTTAGACTCACTCTCATGCCTGTATAAGTCGAATTGGCTAATTTCCCCCTTTTATCCGTCCTTCATTCATTCATAGATAGATAAGTCGATGTGGAGTATAAGACAAAGCTAGATCAACTACAGTAGTTAGCAAAACTGTCAGTCAGTCAGGACAATAGAGGTATTAATTATTCACTGACACTCACAACGCATTGAGGAGATTGGGACCATACTCTGTACAGAGCATTGGTGCTGCTTAAGCAGTCTCCTTGGCTATTGGGCACAATCCTGGACGGGTCGCTACTCTGACACA
Organism: Eptatretus atami; assembly: GCA_035128595.1. Taxonomy (NCBI): domain Eukaryota; kingdom Metazoa; phylum Chordata; class Myxini; order Myxiniformes; family Myxinidae; genus Eptatretus; species Eptatretus atami. The sequence continues at coordinate 40,080,983 of CM068962.1, read as the reverse complement.
GTATACCAGCATGCTGGCACTCATTTTGCCGACCTCGGAAGGACAACAGGCCGAGTTAACCCCACCTAGTATTAATTCAACAGCTGAGTGTGATTTGAATTTGGGACCTTCGGATCCAAAGCCCACCGCCCTAACCATTAAGCCAACACCAGGCACGCTGCCTATGGAACTTCTTTAAAACAAGCAAGTGTATTTATTATTTAAAACAATCGACAGAATCATTATCAGCACTCATAGCACATTCCATTTTGTCGTCGCTCACTTCTCCTTAACAAACATAAACACCTGACACTCATTGTAATACAAGCACTCAGTGCTTACCTTCACAGCTTTGTAGCTACGATTAGCTTTCTTGGTAATCAGCGATGTATCCTTCGCTTTACGCCAGTCCCGAGCACCTTTCACGCTGACACCGTATTTCCTGTGCACAGCCATATTCCTGCCATTTTCCTCAGCGAATTTAACAACATTCAACTTCAACGCTGCCATGTACGTACAACTTGCGTGACATTTTGAAATGACATCGTAAGGATGCATACGTATGGTTAGGATTGAAAGGGATGGATCAAACGTAATTGGTGAATGTGTGATTGTTATTGATTGGATAATTTTGTGTGTCAGTGAGCGGATTAACGTTTAATTGCTCACCCAATCGGTAAACATTCCTGGAAATGATTTCTGGAGTGCTTTAAAGTAACAATTACACAATTTAATTCAGAAAATCTCACACTTTGCAATTTTTTTCATTTATGCAATTTAATGTCTTAATCCATAAATAAGTTGATTCTGAGTAGAAGTTGAGGTCTGGACTTCTGGGCAAAAAGTATCCACTTGTACGCCGAAAAATACGGTATTTCCTGAATTTTCTACCTTTACTGAAGTATGAAACCAATATGCTTGGAATTCATTGTTCAGGGAATTTGCCATGCTGTATTTGGTAAAAAGAAGACATTGAAAGGCTAGTAAAATAATTTGAAGCAATTCATCATATTATAGCTCCACTTGTGAATGTCAATGTGAAGATGGTTTGTTCTTCATGCGTTTGATTAATGAGTACTTTTGATTTGGTTCTTGTAAACCCCATCTCTCACATCCGAGCCACTTTTCAGTCGATGGATGCTACGTACCCTATACAGTACTTCACACGTGTCAGTGATGTTTCTTTTTTTTGTATACAAAGTCGAGGCTCGTGGAAGAGTTATGACATAATGGAAAATGAGGAAATGCACCAACACCTGGGTAGAGGGACACTGGAGGAAGAGTTGGTGAGGGGAAAATGAGTGCCAACTTGCTGGTACCCTGTGTCGGAGTGGCGACCTGTCCAGGATTGTGCCCAATAGCCAAGGAGACTGCTTAAGCAGCACCAACGCTCTGCACAGAGTATGGTCCCAATGGATGGATGGATGGGTTGACTCAGCCTGCCATCCTTCTGAGGTCAGCGAAATGTGTACCAGCATGCTGGTAACCGGGGGCATCAGCATCAGCATCAGCAGTATACTGCATCAGCAGTATAGTTGCGCCCCCAGAAAATGATGCAGCTGAGCAGCCACAGGCTGCATACGAATAAATAAAAGATTTAAACTGATCCCATTGAGATGCAGTTACCCCACAGCAGCATGACAGATGATACCAAAGAATCCTGTGATCAACAGATCAAGTATTTAAAGGAAACCAGGTAGCTGCCAATGAGAGGGTGAGGAACTCGGATGAGATTATAATTGCGAGGAGTATCTTAGACGTTGTACAAATGATACTTCAAGACATGCCAAAACTTCCTTAAATTACTTTATTCCACAAGCTGCATTTCGATGTGTGGGTTATGCTCTCTTCTGCTACTGAAACTTCCACAGAGGATGAAAAATAGTCTGAGATTTGTCAACAAGTTCACATTGCAAGGAACATGTCTGTTCGCGAGTGGTTTTGTGGTGTGACTTTACGCAGCCATCTGTGGTGTTGCGCCAACGTAGGAAGCAATCTGTTCGGCAAAATCGACCAACGTAAGCACCACGAGACCAGCACATGGCACAAAACCTTTTCCAGCATTTCCTGAACCATTACACTTTTCCTTTTCACTGAATCCATGCCAGCATGAAAAGTGTAAACAACACAGGAAAATTGTTCACAGTCTCGTGAGCTTGTTGTTTTCAAACTCTCACTATCTGCTTGTGCAGAACAGTGTGAATTGTCACTCATTTCTCAGTCACATTAGCATTGGTCCACAGCAGTTCACTCTCAATGACCTTTTTCATGAAAGAGGATTGAGGTTCATGAAAGAGCAAGGTGGTGGAGTGTATGTAACAAGTTCACATTTTTGTCATCGATCGAAGAACTGGGTCACGTTTCAACACTAATTAAAGTGCATGTCAGTTTGCAACATAAAGAAATGCTTTGCAGATAAGCACAAACCATATTATCACAAGCCTCGTCAAACGAACCCACCTATCTGTTACTTTTCATGGTCAGCCACAGGAATATGTTCATTGTCTTTAACTGCTAGCTTCATTATAAGCAGCCATAACCTCTCCTGGGTCTGCTAGGAAGAGTTATGGCTGATGGTGAGGATGGCAGTTCAACACTGAAGAATAGCACAGATAGAATGGCACATCATAGATAGCTTCCAATACCAGCCAAACAATAGGTGTACTCTGTCTTTCCAACTCGTTCCTTGAAAAATCAGAACTACTCACAGCCTATGATGGCTTTATCCATAACTCAATGGAGTAGTGATCTCCGCTGTGGGCTGGCACACCAGCATCATATCAGTCTCTCCTTGATTCTGTGGAATCTGAAGCTCTCAACATCATTGGAATCTCCCATTATGACACCAAAGTGTTGTTTTCACATTGCAAACAGGTGATTGGCTTCCCTTTTTTTTCCGGCTTCTTCCGTCTAATTCCCTCGACTGTTTCAAGTCACTAACTCTATCTAGCTCTTCCAGGGTGGACGGGTTCATCGAGTTACTAACCAGCAGAGCTAACTAACTCCTACTCCCAAAATCCAGGCTTTCTCCCCAACTGCACTCTTTTGGTCCTCTTTTCTCCCATTTGTGGAACTACCCCTAGAGACAGTTCAATCCATTTCCATCCTCCAGAAAGCAGTGCACCATCATCTCATGTCATCCCCCCCCTCCCGCAATATCCCTACTCGTGATTTTTGTTCTCCTGATTAACCTTTTACCGAACCAAACCGACTTACTTTCAGTTTACTGTGTTGCCTCAAATTATCTCTCACCTATTTCCTCTTCATTCCTCCGTTGCTTGTGTCACTGTCAGTCCATTGTCTTTTTTACTTTGTCACCGATCAGAGAAGGGTTTCAAAATGTATACATTCCCTGCAGATGCCGGAAGGAAACAAATTCGACAAAATAAAGTTATGCGTCTGAGATGGAAACCAACTTCGGGGTGGTTTCTGTGCCAGGTAAGTTGTATTCCCGTGTGTGTACATGTATGTGGTGCTGCAATAATATTGTAGTTGGCAGTTGGGTATTAATCATCATGGAACTATGGATAATTTATGACCTATCAAGAACATCCTTGCAAAGTTGCTTCGAAGTAAACATGTCACTTGTGTGTTTGTAATGTAAGTTTATTTATTTATTTATTCGAATTCATCTTAGTGTTGCAGTTAACATTGGTTAACAACATGTTGTGGTCCATGACAGCATGACATGGTTAATTCAGGATCCATTTGCCTTCGGCCTCACCTTGTAACAAAACAGTTTGTTGTATTAAAAACCAGGAGCTGATACTCTCGATGCCCCGCCTTTTGGGTGGTATGAGGAATAGTTTTGTATTATATGAAAGCTAAATCTTCAACGTTTTTTGAAATATCACATGCACAAGCCAAGTTACGGACGTGGTTGCCCTGGCAACATAATTCAGCCAATCAGAGCCGTGATTAATCAGATTGGGATAACGGTCATGAGGAACAGATTATCTGTAATACCAAAGCTAAATGTTCAATGGTTTTTGAAATATCAGGTACACAAAAGTACATGGACAGATTATCCGTCGGTCCAACGGAGCTCATTTTAATGTCTATCTATCGCCCTGAATAGGTGAGGAGCTATCGCCGGCACCATGAACAATTCCAATTTCCTGCCCAGACTAACTACTGTGAAGGCAATGGCAAACCACCCAGTTTCTCCCTTGCCAACAATCTGCTTCGGGAACCAAGACCGGTCGCAATCGTTATCTTTTCTAATTCTGTACTCTCCTTCCATTTCTCTTTCACTTTCCTTCTTCCACTTCTTTCAAATTTCTTCATTCTGTCACTACCTGTGTGTTTCTCATACTCACTCGCACTGTACACCTCAAATCAGGCACTCGTCAGTGTGAACCTGTTGTACTCAAACATAACACTTCATTTGCCGGCGTTTCTGCAATCGTTTTAAGATTTAAATATATATAATATATAATATTAAATATATATATATATATATATTATATATATAATTAATCAGGGTGTCCCAAAAGTTCACCTCGGATTTGAGGAAATTAAATAACATTTCTGTTTTTTAATCATTTGTTTTTCTTTTCTTTTCAGAATTTAGAAGAACATTTGGAAATTACTCAAGGAAAAATTCACAACTGAACAAAGAACCAAAATCGT
>CM068962.1:40043875-40065424 GCA_035128595.1 Eptatretus atami | reverse complement strand
GAGGAGTTGGCAGTTCCAATATGGCTTGCACCTTGTCTTCATCCAGCCGAACCCCAGCAGAGGTGAGGACATGACTCATGTATTTTACCTCTGCAACCTTCCACTGGATCTTGTTTGGGTTGAATTTGACGTTCTCCTCTCATGCACAGTCCAGTACCTTGCATGTGATGGCGTCGTGCTCAGTAGGGGTGGCTGCAGCAAGAATAATGTCATCTGCGATGCAGAAGACCCCATCAATGTCTCCAAACGTGCTCTCATTCCTCTCTCGGAGAACTTCACTGGCTGACGTCACACCGAACAGTAGACGGTTAAAACAATGACGCCCCAGAAGAGAATTAAAAGTGCACTTGAGGGCACTCTCTTGATCTAATTGAATCTGCCAGAAAGAGTCCTTTTGGTCAAATATACTGAAGACCTTCTTTCCGGCAAGCTGACCCATGACTTCATCTGTTTGTAGGGATGGGGTGGTGCTCACACTTAATAGCCTTGTTGAGATTCCTGGTTCGAGACACAAACGCAGCAATTTATCTTTCTTCTTGACGACAAGATTATGCACCCAGTCTGTTAGTCCATCCACTTTGGAAATGACACCCTGTGCCTCCATACCAAGCAGTTTGGCCTTCAAGTGCTTGTGTAGGCTGAGCGGCATGCGATGAGGTGGCTCGATGACTGGCTGAACGGACGGATCCAGTTCAATGTGGTATGGTGTGTCGAACTTCCCCAGAACAGTGAACAAATCTGCATAATCAGCCTTGACTTTGTCCAGTGCAAGGTCAGGCTGTGGCGAGGCCACTGACGTCACAGCCTCAACAGACAGCAAGCGACTGTTGGGGCCTTTCTGGATAAGACCAAGGCATGTTGACGCGTGAAGACTGAGAATACGAGGTGCTTTTGTGTCGACCATATATAAGACGAAGCGCCTTGTTGATGACCCAGCAGTGCACTGTAGCTTGACCACTCCATGATGAGGGATGGTGCCCCCACTGGAGCTTTTCAATAGGATTGCTGAGTTAATGGTCTTGACTGGCTTTTCCATGGAATCAAATATTCTGCGAGGGAGTATCGATACCTGTGCTCCAGAGTCAACGTTCACCTTTACCCTATAGCCATTGATGTTGATGTTCACAAACCAAGAGACATCTGGCTTAATGACCTGCATGTCTCCTACCAGCAGTGTAGGCATGCCATCAATGTACAAGTCACTAAGAGACGCCAGTTCGGTCGATGCTGTGCTCGTCGCCAATGCACGAACATGCTTGGATTGTCGGCAGACCTCTGCAAAATGGTTCTGCTTATTACAGTTCCTGCAGCATTTCCCAAAGGCAGGGCATTGGCGACGTTGATGAATACACCCGCAGTTCCCACAATTTCGGATGTCCTTATTGCTCTTGGCCAACCCAGGCTTGGGTGTAAAGGGACCCTTGTCAGCAGACTTGAGACTGCGGCGCCCTTGGCGGCGAATCAAGTCAATATCTTGGGAGAGCCCGGTGGAAGCGGCCAATGTGGGAGTCGACGTCATGGCCCTGACATGCGATCCACTCAACTCTGCAGCCAAACAGAGTTATCGTTTTTTTCTAAAGTCAGTCTAAGTTCACGTAAGAGACGCTCTTTTAAGACGAGGTTGTGCATGGAAAAAATGATTTTATCCCTGATCATGTTATCAGTCTCGGCAAATTAGCACGCCTTCGCCATGATGCGCAACTTGTTCAAGTATCATTCGAATGACTGACCTTCAGACTCGGCGAATTCCGAGAACTTGAATCGCTCATGGACAAGGTTCTTCTGCTGGTTGCAGTACGCGTCGAATGCCTCTTTGATGATTTCAAATATCTTCAAAGCAACCGCTGACTCAAACGGGAGGTTCTCGTGTACATCCACAGCATCTGGCCCAGCCCAGTTCAGCAAGATGGCGACCTTTCGACTGTTGCTCGTCGACTCGATGCCGGCAGCCTCAAGATACCAGTCAAGGTGCTTACTCCAGCATCGCCAGTTCTCAGATACATTCCCATCTAGCCGAAGATAACCAGGCATTTCCATCATCACCATTGATGAAGGAATCATAAAATTCCATCACTGTTGATGAAGAAAACCCTGAATCTCTGACACCATGTAGTGACGACGGACACAATGGGATCACCTTGCCCAGACCAGCTGCTGGATTTGTTGGCGCATGTGCACAACACATACAGACCAGATGAATACAACCAATCAAGCAAGCACATAATTCAACAATATCATTATAGGTTCTGCCATTTGTGTGATGAAAAAAGTTAATTTCGGGTGATTTTCCACCCTTTTCCCATATTGTTTGGATTTTTTCTCTTTTCAGCACCGCTGGGGTAGTTTAGTTTCATACTTGGGACCGGTGCTCTGATTTTTAAAAATCGCAACGTTCCGAGTGAACACGGGTTCGTCCATTTACTAATGAGGGGTTGTTTTGTGATAGTACAATAAATTGTGATAGTACCTCATCCCCTAATTTTGTAATACTCCTGTCTAGTTCAATACCAGGAAAAACATTTTAGATCTGTGACCTGCTGCAGGGACCATGTAAACCTGTACTAATCTGTTCCATGGTCGGGTTGTCGGTGATTAAACCGTCTCCCCCACCACGTATTCTGGTTAGGAGGGTGTATGGATATGGACACCCAACAGGATTAAAAACAAAACCTGTCAAAGGGTGGAGGAGATCCTTGTGAGCCAACGACCATCCATACGTGGTGCCCAACTGTGTCTGAGGACGTCCTCCTGCAGTTGGGTGACTTTTTTTGAGGAGGCTGGTGGCAGGATTTGCACTCCGGCCACCGTAAAACACTTCATTCCGCAAAACCCACAAATGTAAGGAAATCTGAAAACTCACTCCATGGCAGTACCTCCAGTGCTGCTGCCCTTCGCAGGGCAACTCACCAGATGACGGGATTGGGGCAAAGCCTTTGGGAACCCCCATTCCTTGATGATGGGAGGAAAACCATGGGGTAAACCTTCAGGGTCAGATTGTGATGGTGTGTGGTGGAGTGGTGCTGAGGTATTGTCCACCAGAAGGCGATCTCCTTGGTTTAACCTGAGGCAGTCCCTTCGGGTGGGTGCCTGGAATGTCCTATCTCAAAGAGAGGATGATCACCTGTCTCTGTTATCATCTGAGCTCAAGTATTTGAACATAGGTATTGCAGCACTCTCTGAGGTTCAGAGACCAGCTAGTGATGAGATCATGGTGGGTGGTTACACCTACTATTGGTCTGGTCGTTCTGATGGTTACCATACCCAAGGAGTTGCTGTGGCTGTGTCTAAAAAGCTGACTCCTATGATAATTGAGGTAATACCAGTCAACGAGCATATTGTGAGACGAAGGATTTGTCATTCCTTGGGGGTGCTGATTCCTGGGTAAAAACTAAGATCCAGGCTTTCAATGCTATCTTGGATGCTGCTATCTTGTCTGTACCTGTTTGTAGTGAGGATGTTGAGGTCACGGAGAGATTCAGTTACCTTGGCAGTGATATTCATGTCTCCACTGGCTGTGAGCCAGAGGTCAATAGATGTCTGGGTCAGGCATGGGGAGTCATGGATTCACTGGATCATGGGGTGTGGCGATGCCGGTACCTGTGCAGGAGGGCGAAAGTCCGAGTCTTCAGGTCCTTGGTGCTTCCAGTCTTGCTCTCCGGATGTGAGACTTGGACTCTTACCAGGGATATGAGATGGAGACTTAATTCCTTTGGTACCAAGTCTCTTCAGAGAATCCTTGGTTATCGCTGGTCAGACTTTGTATCCAACGAGCGGTTGCTGAGAGAAACTTAAATGAGATGTGTTACGTGCAAAGTCTGTGTGCTTCAGTTGTGGCTGTATGGACTTGACTCATTTTCCTGATGTTGATCCTGCTCACCAGATTCTCTCAGCGAGGGAGCCTCGTGAGTGGAGGAGGCCAATGGGCCGACCACGTGCCTCGTGGTTGCAGCATTTATACCAGCCTCTCAAGGAGAAGGGGATGGGCCAGGCATCTGCCTGGGGATGGCCAGACAGAGGCCCCTGGCGTACCAGCGGAAAGTGGGCGCAGCAATGTGCTGCTCCGGTGAATGCTCCCATACCTGACCTGACCTTGATGCAATCAAGATATTTTTGTCAGAAAAAGGTCAAAACTACCCCATACTGGTTGATGACAAATGGGTCACGTAACTAATGTTTCTAACTGACGTCACCACAACCTCTGTCTGCAAGGTGTTGGGCAAACTGTGATGGATCTCTTTGAAACATGGAAGGAATTTCTTGCAAATTGTGTCGTTTTTTTCTCAAGTCATTGACACCTCGACTTTCCGTTATTTCCAACATCTTAAAGAACTATCGAAACATCGCACCATCAATGTTGTCGAGATTGGAATATCCGTGCAAGAACTCGCATCAGAATCTTCTGTCACATTTCAAGATTTCCAACGTTTTGTCCTGATCTTTTCCTTTTAATTAAACCAGACAACTTTGTTTCCAACGACATGGATTTGACAGTTTCAGTGGATGGATGTTGAGCATTTTGAAATGCTGCTCATTGAGTTACAATGCTCAGGGCTATGGGCCTCAAAGTTTAGGGATCTGTGGTGCACACTTGAGGCTACCGAGAGAGATCACGGCTGTCAGAAGTCCCTGCATGTGATTGACTGTTTGAAGAAAGTGGCATTTTCACTGCTCTCGGCATTTGATATCTATATACATCTATGAACAGATATTTTCATGTCTGAAGTCAGTTCTCTGTCCCTCCCTGAGCAGGTTAACAACTGAACTCTCAGAAGCTTGTGTGCTGCTTACAGTATCAAACTAAGAATCTGAGATTGGAGAACTCAGCAAGGGAAAACAAGGGCAAGGATCACACTAAATTGTAAGATCTGCCTTTTAATTTATTTATTAATGAGGCTGCTAAATGTAAGTCGGACTATTATTGATGTTATAAATGTATCAATGGCATGCAGATCTGTAAATAAGAGTGAATAAGTTAACTATTGGCATGCCACTTCTGAAAGGTTGCTGACCTTCGGGCTAGGGGACTTACAACTAAAACTGTAATGATAGTTTCTTCTCAGTGACACAAAAGAAGAAGACGAAGAAATACATGTGATTTGTCCATTTTATGATTTATGGGCTTCAACTTTTTTGGTGCAGAAATCGTCTTGGAATCAATTAGGCTATTTATGATTTGGGTCTTTCCAAGGCTACTGCCTACCTAAACCCCTCCAGACCCCCAACCCACTCCCCTCACAAATACTCTTTGTTACCTCCAGAGAAAATTGAGTTATCGACTTCGACGCCAACTCACCGCTAAAGGTTAGTGACCGTTCAGTCTGAATGGTGTCCCATAAGCTGTTAAGTTTGACTACTGGTGAATACTGTCACAAATTCAATAAAAAGCAAGAAATGGCACATCACCAATGGCCCAATTCGGCGTTGTGTCCACAAAATAATACGATCCACTTGGTGACTCAGGTATCATAAATGGCCAGTGCCCGTGAGAATAAGCTGCTCACCAAAAGGGGTTCGATGATAGTAGTCCCGTGCTTGAAATAGAGCTGTGACGTGGCACATGGTACACAGCTACGGGTGCACAGAGGAAAGTGCTACTGGAGGATATAGCTGTGAACAGACGTGGTGGGCAGCTGCGGGTGCAAAGAGCAAATTGCTGCTGGAGGGGATAGAGCCACAAACAAACATGTGGTGGGCAGCTGCAGGTGCAGAGAGTAAATTGCTGCTGGAGGATGGAGCCACAAACTCGGTTTAACTTCAGTGAACTCCAGCAAACTTTCGTTTAACTCCAGAGAACTCCAGCAAACTTTCGTTTAACTCCAGTGAACTCCAGCGAACTTTAGCTTAACTCCAGTGAACTTTAGTTTAACTCTCGTGAACTCCAGTGAACTTTAGTTTAACTCCAGCAAACTTTCGTTTAACTCCAGTGAACTCCAGCAAACTTTTGTTTAACTCCAGTGAACTCCAGCGAACTTTAGCTTAACTCCAGTTAACTTTAGTTTAACTCTCGTGAACTCCAGTGAACTTTAGTTTAACTCCAGTGAACTCTAGCAAACTTTAGTTTAACTCCAGTGAACTTTAGTTTAACTCTAGTGAACCCCAGCGAACTTTAGTTTAACTCCAGAAAACTCCAGCCAACTTTAGTTTAACTCCAGAGAACTCCAGTGAACTTTAGTTTAACTCCAGTGAACTCTAGCAAACTTTAGTTTAACTCCAGTGAACTCCAGCAAACTTTAGTTTAACTTCAGTAATGGTCATGTTTAATGGTCATTTTGCCAACCTCAGTCGGATGACAGGCAGAGTTAACCCCACCTGGTGTTAATTTAACAGACAAATAGGGGCTCAAACTCAAGACCCTAAGATCTTAGGATCTACCTTAACCATAAAGCCAACACCAGGCTTACTGCCACTGAAGGTGGGTTGAGGTTATGTTTTCAACCCTGTCTGTTTGTCTGTGAACAAGATATCTCAAAAAGTTGTAGACGGATTCGGACGAAACTTTGTGGACAGGTTGGGTGCGTGATAGGGACGAACTTATTCGATTTTGGTGAAGATCTGAATCCGGATACGATAAAAAACATTTTTAAGTGATTCTTCAGCATTGAGTGATGGGACCAAAAACGACATGCAACACGATGTTTCAAAAAGTTGTGGACGAGTTATACCAAAACTTGGCGGACGAGTTGGGTAGGTGACAATAACAAGCCGATTCGATTTTGGTTCAAGTCCAGATCCAGATCCGACCGATCAGTGGGATACCAAACGTAAACTGTTCAACCTGATGGAGGCAAATAAACCGTTCTAGTTTACTGTGAGTTCACAGACTAGGAAGCCCAAGTGCTAAGCCAAGGATCTGCTCTGACCATCGAGGATTAGCCACTTGGGAAGAAGGATGTTTTCATCATCTTTGTGAAAGAATCTGTGAACTTTGACCTTTTTGTAAGTTATTTCAAGCAAAGTGTTGCAAAGCTCCACAAACATCACGCGGATTTGACATCCAGACCACTGCGGCATTCCTGACATCCATAGCCACAGGATTCGCACCTGGATACCGCTCAACCGCCTTTCTTAGCAAATGCAAAGCACTTGTGAAAACATCTCCATGAACTTCCTCAACAGGAAGCAATTAGTTCAACCTGCTCCTTCCTGTGAGTGTATCTTGATAAATAATGTAGGCCTATTTGTCACTGTAGGCTGGCAGGATGCCTTGGAGATACACACACTCACGTCTAAGCCGTCCAGCCTGGGTTCGAATCCTGACCCAACTATAAACTGCCATTCGGGTGTTTCACAGGCAGGGTGATTCATCAATGTGTGTGCCATCCCTCGGATCTGCTGGCATTACTTGGTGGACGTTAAAGAACCCACAGTATCTGTGCGAAGAGTAGATAAGCTATTGCTGGCATTGTGAACAAATTCCTGCAAACCCAGCTGACACCGCTGGAAAGGCAATGGCAAACCATCCAGCATAACGGCCTCGTCAAAGAACTGCTTTGGTAGTACTGTAGAGTATGGTACATTGATGAGGATGATGATGGTAAAAGGTTTTTTATGGTTGTTGTTGTTTTTTCACAATTAGGGTTTCTTTGTACCACTAATGACCATTTGGGATGACCTATTTTTGGAAAACCTGGATGTCACAGGGAAGGCCGAAAAGGAATGAACTTTGATCAGGGGTGGGGTAAGGGGAGATGGATTAGCTTGCCAATGTCCATTAGCATTAGTCTAAGTGGTCATTTCCTCTGCACTGCCCACGAGACCGAGGCATGGGGACAGACAGGGCGGGAAAGTTTACATGTTGAGTAAACACATTAAGGATGATGGCGTGATGAACGTTTTGCATTTGAACTTGACAAACCACCAAAATTTTGGTGAGGACCTTTTATAAAGGTTGCAGTAGGAATACTGCAGAGAGAGGTGATTTTTGAGTGCACACTTTTCCCTGCTGTCTGTGACCCAGAATGCCTTGGGGCAATATGATGCACCACATGTCACAAGGGCAAGGGTGTAAAATTTGTTTGATATTGCGATAACATTTATACCTCTTTTATAATGTTTATCGAGAACATATGGTGACGTAACAGGGTATTAATGACGACATAAGTATGCAGAGCTGGAACTTGCGTCGATGCCTCTGTGAATGTTCAACCTTTAAGACTTGATCATCCTCAAGTGATTATGTGATCTCCTTCAAGGTTTATCTCTAAAAAACAAAACCTTGGAAGGCTCCACTGGCATGGCCCCACATCCACGGATCAATGACTGCTGGCACATGGGACACCAAGTTTGAGGTCCTGCCAATGGATGGCGCACACCTTGATGTATTGCACAAGGCGCAGCAGCTCCCACTCTCACACTCCACAAGCGCTGACATAAACGGCTTTGGCTCCCGGTGTTGCTAAAATGCTTCTGAATAATTTTAATTATGATGCAGTATAGGCTTTTGGGGTATCATAAATATATTTCTGCTACTGTACGACTGTAGTATCATAAAGGTAAGCTTGAGATGACACACTGATGCAAGACAACGTCACAACAATGACGCCACCTTTCACACCATACTCAGCAGGTATTTCCTAAGGAGGAATTTCCTCCTCCCCATGGATACCAACTGATAGTTGATTGTCCGTGCTCTATCCTTTTAAATGCTCAACATCAAGCAACGAAGCAGCACGTACCGTTTTTGAAGTCTTTGTTATGATTCAGCCAGGATTTGAACCACTGACCTCGCAGACTATAACCATTACACTCTAACTCTAACCATGACACCACCGAATCTGGCAATTGTACTTCATTTTGTGCATCACTCCACCGGGTATGGTATTGTACAGGACTTCGTTTCCAGGTTCACACAGTTCAATGCTTTTCTTCATTTTGAGATCAGACTTGTCAGCAGACGGTAATGTGAATGTGCGATTCTGAATCAGTTTTCCCCATAATCCTTTGCAGGATTTAATTAGGCACATTGTTGGGTCCATCAATAACAAGTGGAAGTTGGTGGTCGTGTGAGCCTTGAAGTCATGATGAAAGATTCCAGATGGACATATAATGTTCATATATGTAAAATACCAGATGTAGATTTCGCATTTCCCTCTGATGTAATGAGGGAGGATGCAATGGAATGCTAAGGGTTATACAGATATGTAACTGTACCAGGGCTCTTTTACAGAGCCAATGCTCATTTTACATTGTAATGAACTTTACTAAATAGTTTAGCAGAAAGATGATTTACATTTGAATGGTCTTGGAAATAAATATACATGAAATCCACCAAATAGCATTTGTCATGTCCAAGTTGGATTTGTTGTGAATGGCTTTCCTAAATACATACCCATCTTGTTGCTAGCAATTAATACATTCCTGGTCCATTGATCAATATTCGCCTTTAGTGGGATTGCACAATATTTAATTTTCATTTTTATTATCATTATTACCTCCGCCACCGAAGGCGAAGGAGGTCATGTTTTCACCCCTTTCTGTCTGTTGGTTTGTTACTTGCAAAATCGAAGATTTTTCAATATATTGGTCAGTCGATTTTGTTATGTCTGTCTGTCTATCTATCGCCTACAGGTCACAATTTTAAATCGATCTTCACGAAACTTCACCACTTGGTAGAGTTTGTCTTAAGGAAGAAGCCTATTGTTTTTGAGGTCAAAAGGTTAAAATAGGCCAAAGGTCAACAACTTAGGTGAGATTTCTAAAATACTCAATTTTCATCCGATTGACTTGAACTTTTTGGAGGATTTATATTTCAGGTCATTGGATTCAAACTGCGAATTATTTTTGATATCAACATGGACCAAAAGGTCAAAATCGGCCCAAGGTCAACAACTAATGTGGTATTTCTGAAATACTCAATTTTCATCCGGTTAAATTGAAATTTGAAGAGAATTTATATTTCAGGTCACTGAATTCAACCAACAATTATTTTTGAGGTCCACATCGCCCAAAAGGTCAACATAGGCCGAATTTTGAAAGTTAATTTTCATCCGATTCACTTGAAATTTGAAGAGGAGTTGCATATTTGCTCATTGACTTCAAACACCAATTATTTGTGAGGTCAAATTTGTTTTATGAATTTTGCAAATATCGTGCTCTGCACAACGTTTTCTTCTAGTTTGTCTCTTTGTTTGATTGTGTGCAGGATATCTCAAAAGTTGTGGACGGATCCAGATTAAATTTTGTTGACAGTTTGGGTGTGTGATGATGACTAACTGATTGGATTTTGGTGAAGATCCGAATCTGGATCCGTCTACTAGAATTTTTAAAGTGATTCTTTTACTATTGAGAGAAAGGGCTAAAACTAATATAGAGCACAATATCTGAAAAAGTTGTTGATGGATTAGGATGAATCTTGGTGGACAGGTTGGGTGTGTGACCATGACAAATTGATTCAATTTTGGTGAAGATCCCGGATCTGGGATCAGAGAATTATTTAATTTTAAAAGTGATTCTTCACCATTGAGAGATAATGCCAAAAACGATGTATAGCATGATATTTCAAAAATGTTTTGATTGGGCCCGATATGTTCTAAGTCCACGAGAAGAATCTAGTGGATCAGGCATTATGTGGCGGAGGTATGCGCTCTACCGAGTACTCTCTTTTCTTACTGTGAGGGACAGGATAGGGGCGGGAGAGAGAGGGACAGGATAGGATAGGGGCGGGAGAGAAGAGGGACAGAATAGGATAAGGGCGAGAGAGAGAGAGAGGACAGGATAGGATCGGGGTGGGAGAGAGAGAGGGACAGGATAGGATCGGGCGGGAGAGAGAGGGACAGGATAGGATAGGGAAGGGAGAGAGAGGGACAGGATAGGGGCATGAGAGAGAGGGACAGGATGGGATAGGGGCGGGAGAGAGAGGGACAGGATAGGAAAGGGCCGCGAGGAGAAGGACAGGATAGGATAGCAGTGGGAGAGAGAGGGACAGGATAGGATAGGGGCAAGGGAGAGTGAGGAACAGGATAGGATAGGGGCTGGCAAGAAAGAGGGACAGGATAGGATGGGGTGGGAGGGAGAGCCCCAGGATAGGATAGGGGTGGGAGAGAGAGGGACAGGATAGGATAGGGGTGAGAGAGAGAGGAACAGGATAGGATATGGGCGGGAAGAGAGGGCCAGGATAAGGGGCGGGAGAGAGAGGGACAGGATAGGATATGGGCGGGAGAAGAGGGACAGGATAGATAGCATAGGGGCGGGACAGATAGGATAGGGGCAAGGGAGAGGGAGGGACAGGATAGGATAGGGGTGGGAGAGAAAGAGGGAACAGGATAGGGTGGGAGAGAGAGCCCCAGTATAGGATAAGGGTGGAAGAGAGAGGGACAGGAAGAGGATAGGGGTGAGGAGAGAGAGGAACAGGATAGGACAGGGGGGAGAGAGAGGGACATGATAGGACAGGGGCAGAGAGAGAGGGACATGATAGGACAGGGCAGAGAGAGAGGGACACGATAGGACAGGGGCCGGGGAGAGAGGGACACGATGGGACAGGGGAGAGAGAGGGACACGATGGGACAGGGGCTGGAGAGAGAGGGACACAATAGGAAGGGGTGGAGAGGAGAGGGACACAATAGGACAGGGGCCAGAGAGAGAGGGAACACATAGGACAGGGGCCAGAGAAGAGAGGGACATGATAGGACAGGGGCAGAGAGAGAGGGACACGATGGACAGGGGCTGGAGAGAGAGGGACACAATAGGACAGGGGCTGGAGAGAGAGGGACACATAAGGACAGGGGCCAGAGAGAGAGGGACACGATAGGACAGGGGCCGGAGAGAGAGGGACACGATAGGACAGGGGCCGGAGAGAGAGGGACACGATAGGACAGGGCCGGAGAGAGAGGGCACAATTGGACAGGGGCCAGAGAGAGAAGGACACGATAGGACAGGGGCCAGAAGAGAGGGACACGATAGGACAGGGCCGGAGAGAGAAGGCACAATAGGACAGGGGCCGGAGAGAGAGGGACACGATAGGACAGGGGCCGGAGAGAGAGGGATAGTGGTGGGATAGGGGTAAAAGAGGCAGAGAGGTGGGATAGAGGTGAGAGAGGCAGAGGGTTGGGATAGAGGTGAGAGAGGCAGAGGGTTGGGATAGAGGTGAGAGAGGCAGAGGGTTGGGATAAGGGTTGAGAAGGCAGAGGGTTGGGATAGAGGTGAGAGAGGCAGGGGTTGGGATAGAGGTGAGAGAGGCAGAGGGTGGGATAGAGGTGAGAGAGGCAGAGTTTGGGATAGAGGTGAGAGAGGCAGAGGGTTGGGATAGGTTGAGAGAGGCAGAGCAGTGGGATAGAGGTGAGAGAGGCAGAGGGGTGGGTTAGAGGTGAGAGAGGCAGAGGGTTGGGATAGGGTTGAGAGAGGCAGAGCAGTGGGATAGAGGTGAGAGAGGCAGAGGTTTGGGATAGAGGTGAGAGAGGCAGAGGGTGGGATAGAGGTGAGAGAGGCAGAGGTTTGGGATAGGGTTGAGAGAGGAGAGGGGTGGATAGAGGGTGAGAGAGGCAGAGGGTTTGGGGATAGTGGTGAGAGAGGCAGAGGGTTGGGATAGGGTTGAGAGAGCAGAGGGGTGGGATAGAGGTGAGAGAGGCAGAGGGTTGGGATAGGGTTGAGAGAGGCAGAGGTTGGGATAGGGTTGAGAGAGGTAGAGCGTGGGATAGAGGTGAGAGAGGCAGAGGGTTGGGATAGAGGTGAGAGAGGCAGAGGGTTGGGATAGAGGTGAGAGAGGCAGAGGTTTGGGATAGAGGTGAGAAGCAGAGGGTTGAGATAGGGTGAGAGAGGCAGAGCAGTGGGATAGAGGTGAGAGAGGCAGAGGGTTGGGATAGGTTGAGAGAGGCAGAGGGGTGGGATAGAGGTGAGAGAGGCAGAGGGTTGGGATAGGTTGAGAGAGGCAGAGCAGTGGGATAGAGGTGAGAGAGGCAGAGGGTTGGGATAAGGTGAGAGAGGCAGAGGGTTGGGATAGAGTGAGAGAGGCAGAGGGTGGGATAGAGGTGAGAGAGGCAAGGGTTGGGATAGGGTTGAAGAGGTAGAGGGGAGTGAGGGAGGGGAGTGAAGGGAGGGAGGGAGGAGGACGGGGGATTCTGGCAGATGTGACACCCAGCTGAACGTCCATCCGAGAGACAGCACACACATTGGTGAATCACCCTGCTATGAAACACTGGGATGACAGTTTATAGCCGAGTCAGGATATGAACCCAGGCGAGACAGCTTGGAGCGAGCATCATACTCCTCAGCTATGCTGCTGTGATCTGGCGATTCATTGCTTATAAACACTGAAATGATCCGAGTAGAAGTCCGACTGCTAAGAAAAAAAAATAAAATTAAAAAAAAAAAAGCTTACATTTGGCCAAATGGCACATTCTTTGACACTCTTTCCTCTCCTCGATCTTTGGAGAGTTGCATGGTGGAGGAGGGGGGAGGGAGGAGGCAGCGCGAGTGGGGACGGGAAAGGCAGCGTGAGTCGGGGGGTGGGGAAGGCAGCGCGAGTGGGGGGGGGAGGCAGCGCAAGTGGGGGTGGGGAAGGCAGTGCATGGGGGGTGGGGAAGGCAGCGCAAGAGGGGTGGGGAAGACAACGCAAGTGTGGGCGGGGAAGGCAGCATGAGTTGGGGTTTCGGAAGGCAGCGTGAGTGAGGGCAGGGAAGGCAGTACAAATGGGGGTGGGGAAGGCAGCGCGAGTCGGGGGGGGAGGCAGCGTGAGTGGGGGGGGAGGCAGTGCGAGTGGGGGGGGGGGAAGGCAGCGCGAGTGAGGGGGTGAAGGCAGCACAAGTGGAGGGGGCAGCACGAGGGAAATTGGACAAATTAACACTTTTTTCGGAGTCGGAACTGCTTGAAAATTTGATTCTGGAGCTTAAATTTTGTAATTCTCCTTAGTTTAAGAGATACTCATGGTGATCGCATATGCGGAAATGAAATAAAACAATGAACGCAGATGTCTCCGGGCGTTTATAAGCATTGCAATGTACCCAGCGATTCATAGCTATGATGATCAGGCATTCGATATGAGTGAGGAAAGTCCAAAAAAAACTATCGGTTTAGAAATCGTTGCGGCCTGTTCCAAGTCAAGGCATGGTTGAGCAGGCCTAAAAAGATGGCGGCTTCAGACCGCGGCGAGGTTACGCAGGAAATGCCTTAAGCCCCCAGAGAGCGTGGTGGCCAAGGATCCCCTGAGGAAGGTTATAATTAAGGCCATTAATTATCTTCAAAAGGGGTGTTTTCATTCCCCCAAACACCCAATTTTCACTCTTGCTTGGAGTTTTCTTCCTTGGAGTTTTCTTAGTATGCATGCAAAATTTCAGGCTGCTTGGGTTCATTGTTTTGGAGTTATGGAGGAGACACACACACACACACACACACACACACACACTGATACACTGACGGACACACGCACATTGCCTTTTATTAGTGTAGAAAAGAAACATATGGAAAGCAGCTTAGTACATACACCAACCTTATTTTAATAACTCAAAATGAAAAACATTAGCTTCTTACTTGCAAGAATTTTGGGGATGGATAACTGTACTGAGGGAAGGTGGTGCAGCATCTTGGAGTGTAGACTTTGTTTCCCAAATTTGAATTGTTGTGTTTATATGACGGGCGTCTTGCTGTGTTATTAGTGTTTAAATCTCGTGTTTCTGTCTGTCTTTTTATTCTTTTTCCGTTCAACCCCTCAAGAGTGGAATCAGGCCAAAATCATTAAACCTAATATTTGAACTATTCCTGAATTAAATGTCGAAATCCACACTTTCAGGCACCTGAGTGAGGCTCTGGAAACAGAAATCCGAAACGAATTTCCAGGCAGCAGTTCGAGGCACCTTCAGGTGGTCGAAGGTGCGAAAGAGCTATTTTTCCTTCCTGAGAGTTTGCTCATTTATCCATCTTGTCCATCCCAAGCTCCCTCTCCTAGTCCTCATTCTTCCCTACATCCCTTAGTAGTTCAAGTCTCCCTCTGTTTTGGCCCTCAATCCTGTTGTTGGTGTTTCCTCTCTCTCTTTCAATGTTCCTTTTTACCTCTTGATCCATCGTAAGTTATTTTCTTGCTTTTTCACGAACCTTGACTTTGTATACCAAAAAAAAAAATAAAAGAGAGGGTGATCCTCAAAGTTTCTGCTCTGCTACAAGGTGCTGCAACGTGGATCGAAGCAGAGGAGAGGAAGCAAGTGAAGGATTCTGGATGGATATGGAAAGGTCGGTATAGATGCATTGTAAAACTAGAACAGCACTCGGTAGAGTGCATACCTCCGCCAGGCTGAACAGTTTGCGTTTTGTATCGCACTGATAGGCCAGATCTGGATCCGGATCTGAACCAAAATCTAATGGGCTTGTTCTTGTCACCTACCCAACTCATCCACCAAGTTTTGTAATAACCCGTCCTTAACTTTTGGATTGATCGTGCTATATATTGCTTTTGGCCCAATCTCTCAATGGCGAAGAATCAGTTTTTGGAAAATTCTCATATCCAGATCTGTATCCGGTTCTTCACCCAAATCGAATCTGTTCGTCCTTGGCACGCACCCAACCTCTCCACCAAATTTCGGCAAAATCCGTCTATAACTTTTTGAGATATTGTGTTCACAGACAGACGGACAGACGGACAGACGAGAGTCAGTGTAACTTGATAATGGAAATGCCTCCATTAATTAACCATAATTGGTCTCCACTGGACGTTCTTTCCATGTGACTTCAAACTGTACTGGCCTGGCTGTGGCTCGAGTTTTATTCATTAAGAAACCACAACAAACCTTTTGTGAAGTCCTGTGAACCTGAGAAAAAAGAAAATTTCAAGAATATGCAACAACTGAAGATTTTACATGATCCTGTAAGGCCCGTCGTTGTTGTGGTTCCATAATCGAGATACTGCTTGCTATCACACATTGTGGTTGTTGGCTGAGTATAATACCTCCTACACTCGAAACAAATTCATAAACACAGGTGTTAACATGTCTCATGTGAATGGCCATGTCTTCCTTCGGCCGTGAACGACAACCATAACAATCGTTGAGCTATAGAAAGGTGATGCAGGTAAATGGTCAAGCTTCTTACACCTGTCCCGTAGTCGGTGTACAGGATTGGTGGGTGGCTCAGAGAGCATGCAAGATTGCCCCAAGTCTTTCACGAACTGGAAGTGCAGGCCTGGCGTTCGACTTGAGCTGGAAACAGGAATTTGTTGAGGGTGCCTGCGATAGCTCGACGACTCTTCACGAAGGACCCCGTGGGATCTTTAACACCCACCAAATGATTCCAGCAGACGGGACACCCAGTTCAACGTACATCCGAGAGACGGTGCGCCTAATGATGCAACACCCTACATGTGAAGCACCAATCCAGCAGTTTATAACCAGTTAGGGAATCGAACCCCGATGACAGCTCAAAAGTAATGGCGCTGCCTCCATACCATCTTGTTGACCCTGCCGAGACTTCTTGAGTCCACGATTAATGGAAATTAGGTCAGATGGTTCCCATTGTGTGTCAAATCCCTAATACTTCAACTTCTTTTGCAGATTGTGAATGATTCAAATTTATGTCAAAGAGTTGCGAAGCAGGATTCATGCAAATAACCCTCAAAAGATATGCAGTTGCAATTTCTATCTTTGTAGACGAATTGTGAATTGTATACGAGTGTACATACATATGTGTGTGTGTGTGTGTGTATATATGATGTGGAAGTTCTGTATATGTATTAAGGTTTGTGCAACTGGCCAGGGGACAGAGGGTGAGACTTTGTGAGGGAGGGAGGAGGAGCTTGTAAGGGGAGGGATGTTGGTTGGTTTTCACAGGGAGCAGCATGAAGGGAACGCGCCTTTACGCGGTCGTCCATCGAAGTTCATGCAACCACAAGCCCTTTGTCTGCTGCAGACATGCGCCGCGTCCACCTGCACTGCCGAGTCATCCTGCTCTGCGGTAAGTGCTAACGACAATGCCCCCATTCTGCACCGTATTTCTTGAAGCCGCTGAAATTTTTTTGAGGCTTTAAAGCGGTTAAAGACCAGTATCGGGGATCTTTACACGATGGTGAAGGTTTTTGTATGCACCAGAAGATCCATCCTCAGACATGCGTTTCCTTTGCTGTGCAACCACGGAATTCAATACAAGCTGTAGATTTATTTATCCTTACAAATTTACAACCTCAATTGGGTTCGGCAAGATTATCCGAAAAATGTTTGCCCAATTGTGAGGTTTGAAAGTTTGTATACTTTCTTCTCTAAATATAAATTGCTTTTGTTATACTGGTGAAGTCATTATTTAGGTTGTTATTGAATTTCATTTATTTGTTTTGTGTATCTTTGCGAAAAGGAAAAGCAGATCTGCTTGTTGTTCTGTCTCAATGGCATCTCTGGTTTGGCTTTTTATTCCCAGCTGTTGCTTTTGCAAATCTTGCACTTTCTTGCTTTCCTTTAGGCACTTTGTTGGAGAATGACCGAGATTTTTCACTTTTTGTATCGCCAACCATTGCTCCCGTGTTCCTAAAAATTACCAACATGGTCAGAGGTGGAACTCTTAAGCAAAACGTACGGAGCTTGTAGAGTTGTCATTAGGAATGACCTGTAAACAACGGAAGGGAATGAGAGTCCACTCCAGTGAGTGGACCAGCAGAAAATGTGGACCAGAGCAGGTGGGATAGGCAGATTATCTCCACCCTGTAAGTCGTTCATGAGCCAACTTCCTGACTCGAAATCCAAATCATGAATACTGCTGCATTCAACTGGATTGGGACGCACAACCCCAATAATACACTCTCTGTTACTATGACCATCGACCCTAGATACGTAAACTTGTCCACATTTTGTACGGCAAGTCATTGCACGTGACAGAATTGTTGTCTGATGCATGTAATCCCATGCTCCCTGTTGTGTTGGTGTTGCTTTCCAGTCATATTGGCATTGCATGCACTTGCAGCCTATTTACTTTCAGATCTTGCATAGTGCACTAAATATATATTTATTTTTAAAAAATTTTATTGGTCTTTTCTTGGAGAGCATGTGGGGGTGGGGACAGGGGGTGGGGGAGAAAACCCAGCTGTAGTGTGAGGAATGAACAAACACCAACAGCACAATCTCCTTTTGATGAGACTCTCACAGGCATCACAATCATGATACAGGTGTCCAAAGACCCATCCATACCTCAGCTAACTACCATTCCTGCCAATATCCTTGTACCTATCTATCTCCAATGTTCCTAGGTACCCATCTTACTCAAATTTAAACCTATTTACTGCTTCTGCTGCCACTACATTTCCAGTAAGAGCATTCCATGCACAAACTGAAGACCCCCTACCTTACTATACTATCATTCTAACTCTCCTCTTCTTCACTCTGAAAATGTGCCCCTGGTCATATCACTGTCCATTCTGCTAAAAAGATCTTCTGGAGTTATTTTGTGTCTACCCTTCATTATCTTAAATATCTCCATCAGATCCCCCCTCATAATCACCTCCTTTGTACTCTAAAAAGTCCTGTCTCCTCCGTCTGTTCCGTAGTCTAGCTGGCGCCGCAGCTACATCCTTTCTCACATGGGTGATCAAAACTATACAAAACATTCTGAGGTCTCACAAAATTACTGCCCAGTATTAACACTAACTCTTTGGATGAATGATGCGAACACTAACCCTGTGAATACAATCTATTCAAATACAAAATACAAAATACAAAACCTTGTTATTAGCTTTACCTTGTAGGTTGTGGATCCCTGGCACTGTCCTCTCTGCTTACCCTCTCACCACCCCGACCTACGAGTATTACCACCCCCAGATCCTTCTCTCTCCGCTATTCCTCAATGGCCGACCCTTCTCTGAACCTGTTCTTTACCCCCCTTATGTACTTAAAGAATGCCTTGCTATTATGTTTAAGTTTTTGTCCATAATCCTTATATTTTCCTTTGGCTTGCAGAGTTATTTTCTTCATCAGCTTCAGTTTACTCCGACACCGATATGAGTCCGATTTCAGTTCCGTTGTTTTGTGCCTCATAATTCCTCGATCTGTTTCTCCTTAATATAATTCCTTCCTGTTTAACCACCTTGGTCTCTCTTTCTGCCTCTGTATTTACACCTTAATGGAATGTACTTACTCCATACACTGCACATTTACTCCTTGAAGGTTGCTCATTTCTTTACCAATGTAGAGCACCTCACTTCCTCCTCATCCCCTCAAGGTTTGCCTTCCTGGAATCTAATAGCCTTATGTACTCGACTTAGAAAGAGGGGTGGGGACACCATTAGCAGAGTTAGAGGATAAAATAGAGGGAGACTTAGACAAAGAAGGGATGTGGGGAGGAATGAGCAGTAGTGGAGGATTCATGGGAGGGATGAGATTGTGATCTTGTCTTGATCCTAAATGCCCTCCTATGTTAATCTCCTCCACCATGTTGGGATAATTTAATTAAAAGAGCTCCAAGCCTGCACTCACACTCGCAGGCCTATCTGAAAACTGGTTAAAAATAAAAAGAAATCCTGAACCGGATCAAGAAAATGCTCATCTATGCCCTTTCCCTGTTGCCCTTTCCCTTTCCCTGTTGCCCTTTCCCCGTTCATAGACCAAATCTATCCCTGGCGAATTGAAAATCTCTGACAATCAATACTCTTCCCTTTAACCACATCCCTTCTGAATTTTTCATGAATCCTTCTTTTTTCCTGCTCTTCCCTCATATCAGGAGCCCTATAAAAGCATCCTACAAGTATCTCACTATTCTTGCAATCTCCAATCTCTGTCCTCACAGAATCCTTTACAATAATTCCCTCCTTATTACCATCCCTTTCTCTCGACACAATATTGTCCTTGACTCAGATTGCCGCAGTCCTCACCTATTTTACCTTAACGGTCACACCTATAGCCTTCCTGTCCTCCAACTTCTCTCTTCATTTAACCATGTCTCACTGTAACTTTAAATCCCATCACTACATCCTCTATATATGGTGGTCTGGGCTTTGCTGTGAGCTTTGTGTGGTTGGACCCTGGGAGTTATTGCCCTTGTTCTCGACCGTTTGTGTGGACTGGGATGTCGGCTTAAATTATGGACTGTTTATTGTTGAATCCTTTGCTCTGGACTTTGTAATTTATTTTTCATTCATCGAGGTTTCATGAACGATTTCTGTTAGTCTCCAGATGTATTAATTCGATGATGCTCCTTGTGGTCACGTGATGCGATACCGCTCTGATTTTGTTGGTTAACGCAATGTTCGTGCCCTGACTTGGCACAGCTAAAATGTATGTCGTTACCCCCTTTGCTCTCCATTTTTCTTCGGTTTACCTCTTGTCTATTGCCTATGGTGTAGGCAATGTGACATGAGATGGACTTTTTCTTTGATAAAATCAAGAAGTACAGGGAAGTCAATGAAACCTGCACCTTTGTCGAAGCTTATTTCTCTGCAGCAGGTATACACATCCCATCAATACCGTGAAGTCTTGATTCCGTCTGCTTCGACATGTTTGGGACAATTTTTTGGGAACATTTTGCCAGCCATATGTTCTTTCAGTGGTCCAAAGAGATGCAATTACAAAATGATGATGCTAGACTGCATAGGGAACTAGAATGGCACTCGGTAGAGCGCGTACCTCTGTCAGGGTGAACAGTTTACGTTTTGTATCCACTGATACGCTGGATCTGCTGACCTAAACCAAAATCGAATGGGCTTGTTCTTGTCATCTTACCAACTCATCCACCAAGTTTTGTCATAACGCATCCACAACCTTTTGAAATATCGTGATATATATCGTTTTTGGCCCCATTTCTCACTGGTGAAGAATCACACACATATATACATATATATGTTTTATATATATATATATATATATATGTTAAATTCTCGGGGGGAGGGAGGGTGATTGTCCTGGGCTGAGTGTTTCTTGAACTGCTCCTGCACTCCCAGCTCCTCATACTCCCACCTCCTCCACGAGCTGAGACTGATTATTAAAAAAAACTGACTTGCCAGGCCTGATGTTCAACAATTAGACTGGAGGAATCTGTAATTTGTTCAGGTTACTGGCGATAACTTGCCTACTCTTCGCAATAACACACCATGGGATCTTTAAGGTTTCCACCAATAACCAGTGCTGGTAGATGGGCGTCTGGCTTAATGTCCATCAGATGGTCTGCACACACATCAATGCCTCGTCCTGCATGCGAAACACCAGGGTAACGGACTCAAACCCTGACAAGACAGCTGGGTCGGTTCTCAAACCCAGACTAGACAGCCCTGGGGCAAGTACACATCCTTACCAGCCCAGAATAACCGTTGAAACAAATTTGCCATTAATGTTTCATTTTTTTATCTTTTCAAAACAATTTTCTCTTTTGAAAATAATTAATGTGAAACAAAGTTCCACTTTCATCCAAATGAATATCTGGATATCAACACTTGCACACGATGTGAATAATTTCCTTGTACTGTCACCGTTAAATGGAAAAAATAGAAGGGCATTCGGTAGAGCGCATACCTCCGCCACGTACCTCCGCCACGTACCTCCGCCACGTAATGCCTGATCCACGAGAACATATCGGGCCCAATACATTTTTGAAATATCATACGATGCAGTACTATATCGTTTGTGGTCCAATCTCTCAATGGTGACGAATCACTTAAAAAAT
>CM068962.1:40030061-40043865 GCA_035128595.1 Eptatretus atami | reverse complement strand
TCGTATCCAGATCCGGATTCGGATCTTCACCAAAATGGAATCAATTTGTCCTTGTGACGCACCCACCCAACGTGTCCACCAAGTTTCGTCCGAATCCATCCACAACTTTTTGAGATATCGTGCTATATATCATTTTTAGCCCTCTCTCTCTCTCTCAATGGTGAGGAATCATTCTAAAAATCATCAGATCCGGATCCAGATCCGAATCTTCACCAAAATCTAATCAGTTCGTCCTTGTCATACACCGAACCTGTTAGTCCATGAGCCAGTAGGGTTGGTCGGTACCATCTGGGGGGAATAGTTTTTATAGTGATATTTGGCAAGGAATACAACCCGAGAGTTAGAAAATACGTGATAGCATGGCATCGGTGGTAGCTTTTTGTGTGTTATCACCCTGTTTCTATGCCTACCCTGAAATAAGCTCTTGTGCAAAAATGACCAGTACAAGGTAAGACATCCGACTTCAACTTAACAACTTTTTTTTTTTATCAGTCAAACATTAACATTGAAATTTGTCTCACCTTTTGCTAGGATCATTTGCTTTTCAACAAAAAGTGCGAAACATGCCTAGGTTGAAAGGTACGTCATTGGTGACACTTATATATCAGTGTCTATTTCCTGTGTGATAATAATCATTACCGCCTTTAGAAAAGTATTTGTCTATCATTCACTGTGGAAGTAAATAAAAGTTCTGGAACAAAATCCAAAAATCTAAAAAAAATTTGTATGTTGTATACTAAGATCACTATAGCAGACAATGTTACCCCACCCCACAAATGAAAAAAAATACCTAATTTGGACGGATTTATGTAGTTTGGTCAATGTCATGATATTTTACCTGTTGTTATTGAAGAATACTTTCCAAGAATCAAAGCAAAGGTAAATGATAGCATGTTCATGAACAAGATTAATGTTTTTTCCCTGTAATTTCTCGAAAAATACCGAATTTCAGGGATTTAGATACTCAATAATGCACATATGAAGGTATCAAACACCCATAATACACAATATAAACCAATAAGACAGGAGCAAGATGGTTAATCATGTGCAATCTGATGAATGAGTCAAAGGTGAAAATGAAACACAATCTTCTGTTGTCAGGCATAAAATTACAGAATAGAAACACAAATGTGGTGTTCCACACTAACAAGGCCATTACCTAGGCTCAATGTGCTGCTGATAAACATATTGTCTTATGAACCAAAGACGGGTCCTTTATAGTTTCTAAGACATCTCTGATCATATGCACTGATTGTAAGTGATATAAAATGTTCAAGATGAACTTAAAAATCATAATCATTATCCAGTTCTTCAATATCCTCATCTAAACTTTGCCCATCGTCTGAATCAAAGATGGATGCCTGGTTCTCACAGTCTGGCAGTTTGCACGTATCAGTGCATTTCAGTCCGTTTGACAAACGCACACATTTTGGTAGCAAACGCTTCCTTTTACAATTGCGGTTACTTCCTTTTACAAAATGGGGTTACTAAACGGCTAATAACACACAAAAGGCTACCACCAATGCAATGCTATCACATACAGTAGTTTCTGACTGTAGAGATGTATACCCTGCCAAAAACTTACGATGAGCATTATTCCCCTTAGATGGTACCGGTGGCCAAAAATTACTGGGTCTGGCTCATGGTCTATGTCCGCAAAATTTCATCTGGATCTGTCCACAACTTTTTGAGATATAATGCACACAAACAAACAGACAGAAAGGGGTGAAAACATAACCTCCTTCACCTTTGATGGTGGAGGTAACAAATCCAGTTATACGTGGATCATTCAAACATTTGTCTGATCAATCGACACAATCGACCAGGATTCACTTAAAAATAAAGGCGTTTTACATATATATATATATATAGTGTATCTTGGTCGAGTACCATACAGATGCCTCCTAGTTTGGAGGTGATGTGTTGGGATAATTTATATACATGACGTCAGCATCATGTCAAAGTCAGTGTGCTTCTTTGGTTGAATATATATGATTGTATATATATATATATATATATATATATATATATATATATATATATATATATATATATATATATATATATCTGATATAACGAATGATGTTTTTTTTAAATATTGTTGTGCCTCTTGGACTATTGTGAGTATCTCGTTTGTATGTCGTTTTGAATGGTCTTATAGTTATTCAAGGAAGGTGAGAGGCAGAAAAGACTATTGTGCCACTGCTGTCTGCCCTGCATCTCCAACCCAACACCAAGTCGCTCTAATATATAGCCCAACACGAGAATCCAGTGTGCTTTGTGTATCGAAGAGGATGCAGACGAAGCAGTACACAGTGTGTAAGCAGTTATCTCTTTCTTTGTTTAAATCTGATGTCAGGGTATTATCAAGCTGTCTCAACCCGGTCTGACCAGCGGAACACAGGGTATACCCTGGTCTAATGGAGGACACATGTCTTTCCACAGAGCAGCTCCGTAAACATCTGGAACTCCACGTTTGGCATTTGTATCTCGAAGATGTCACTGGCTCTGGATTCAACTGAGGTTAACATTGGCTATTAGACAATGTTAACATTGGTTAACATGCTGGCTTGGTTCAACCAGCCGATCGTAGCCAGTGCCCCACCACAAGCGTGCTGCTGAAGAGTAAACTCAGTGAGGGATTCGGGTAAAGAGGTCTTAAGTGCAGACCCATTGTGTGCACAACATTGTTATGCTTCTGAGTTTCTTAGGAACATTGATCTTTTCATGTGTTTTTAAAACAAGTTAAACCAACTAATTTCATGTCCTCTTTCTCGGAAATATCGCCACGTGCTCCATTCGGCAACTATTTTAAATAAGTTCTCTTGTGAGGTCACTGCAGAGCTTGCATCTGGAGAGAATCATCTTGATGCTCCATTCTGATGCTGGCCATGTTCCATTGTGATCCACCTGTTCGATGAGCCGGCCTTGTGCGTGGAAGTCTTGCTGCTTTGCCATGTTGAGTATAGAATTGCCGGAAAACCTAGTCTCCGCATTCGTTTAATCATCGGCAGGAAGTTGTTTTGGAAGGAGAGGGTGAGGTTGTTGGTGAGTGCAAGGAGGCAGAAGCAGAGGCAGGTGTGGGTGTTTCATGACGATGAAAAGGCAAAGGAGAAGAATGAAGAGAAGATGGTTTCCAGACGCGTGCCCCACGGAGGTCTCGGTGTATAAGAAGCGCAGCAAAAATGAATCTGAGGTTAAAGTTCCTTCCTGGTTTGTACATCGGATGTCTCATTGACAAAAAGCATTTTGGATTGTTTGGAATCTGTATGGATTGTTTGGAATGGATGACCCTTGTTTTGTCCATCAGCAAATCGTCCATCTGTATGGTGATGACAATTGTCTAATTTACCCAATCTTGGAGGTCTGTGCTCTTTTTGTATTTCAGATTCCCAGATTCCCAGATTCCACAAGTGTTTCAGGAAAACCCTGATATAGAAAAGTGTATTTTAACATCTATTTCTCATTACCCAGCATGCTTATTGTTTGTGTAAGAATGAAAATACAGCAAACTAGATATTACAAATTACAGCAAATGATGTACTATACTGTATAACAAACCAAATGGACAAACGTTCTGAAATCGAGTTGGACAAATTGAGCTGATATTCTTTATTGTCCTGAACAAAATGCTCTCATAAAAGTTAAGATATTTTCAAAACTAAAAATTCAGAAGTCTCATCTTCTTTGTTCAAATGTTGCACAAGGCTGCAGGGAAGCATCATTGGTTGAGGGCACAGCTGTGCCACTGATGCAATGCCCTGTTCTGGTTAGGTTTGGAATTTAGAATTGGTTCAGCATGCCAACAATAGCTCACTTACTCTTCACAAAGGACACCGTGGGATCTTCAATGTCCACCAAGCAACTCTGAGGGACGGCACACACATTGATGAATCATCCTGCCTGTGAAACACCAGGATGACAGCTGATAGCTCAGTCAGGATTTGAACCCAGGCGAAGACAGCTTAGAGCTGAGTGTGCATACCTCTTGGTCATCCTATTAGTTCAGTAATCTCATGAAAGACGAGTTAATATTTTGTTCATCCTAGTCCCTATATTACTGCCGAAATGACGATGAGACCAAGTGACTTTAAAGATTTTTTTTTTCACTCCATGGTATTCCCAAAGCTGTTCAGATCCACAAGTGTGTGAACTGAGTGTGGAATGAAAAACTCGTGTTGCTGGTGAAGGCTGTAGTGTCTATCTGCCTTGGCGGACAGGCAGAACAATGAATGAAATCAACAGGACGTTGATTGAGTTATGCTATCCACCATGGGAAACACTTGGAGGAGCTGACATTTTGGGTGTTAACCCCCTCTTGGGGGTTAACTAAGGGTACACCAAATACTAAACAAAACATAGAAATGGGACATAAGACTGTCAGCTCAAGTTTTTGATTGATTTGAATTGACATGTGATTTTGAATTACATACAGATCACATGTGAAAACCTGGGTACGTGAATTTGTTTGTAGTGCGGGAGCTGCTGCCCGCACAGGAACCACATTCTGAAATGGCAAGTTGTGTAACCTGGTGTCGGGGGATAGATGAAACGACCAACGCACTTCCTATACTCCCTGAACTGGCAGAACCTGAGTTTTGATTCATGTTGCTTCGTATGACATTAAGAAGAACCATTCCTGACGGTAAACATACTCAGGAATTATGCACACATGGTGAACTGGCTTGAGCCATGCAAGTAACATATGTCTGTAAATTGATGAAATGTTTTTAAACTTTAGATATGCGTCTACAATAAACAAGACCACCAGAAATTCTCGAGACGGCACTAACCTTGGAGCTGTTTCGTTTCTTGTTAGATCCCCTGCAGGGTGTCATCAGGAAAGGGAAGGGCAGAACTATAAACAATTAAATGACATTGTTTCACTTGGTGACTGTTTTCTAAAGTGTCTAAAGCCAGCACATATATTGCATTGAAGATCAAGACAACACTGGGTATGGTGATCCTTACATTAATTACAAGGACATTGGTGGACAAATTATATAAACTAACACATGGGGGGTACGTGGCTCACAACATCATGAAGCAAGTATGAAGGCACACAAACTAAAAATGCACTCTCGTGCTGGATGAGGAACAGTCACAGATGGTAATTGTCAGATATTAATGCTTTCCTGGTCAATTTAGACAAATTCTTCTTCTTTCTGTACACCTTGCTCTATACGGTGCCGGTTCTGCCGAAGCAATTTGATTTGGCATACCTGGACAGGTCGCCACTTCCATGCAGTTGCGACGATGCAGGGATTTGTAATTTGCTCAGGGCTCTAGCGATAGCTCGCCAACTCTTCATGAAGGACACGATGGGATCTTTTAACGTCCACCAGCCAATGCCAGCGGACGGGACGCGCAGTTTCGCGTCGCTCCGATGGATTGTCTGCGATCCACTGAGATGACAGTTTATAGCTGGGTCAAGATTCAAACCCAAGCGAGACAGCTAATAGGTGAGTGCGCCTACCTACATAGGGTATCGTGCGTCATGACAGCCCTTCGACTCACTGCTCGACTTAATTTAATTACATGATTGTACTGGACGAGCAGGAAAAGCTCAATTGTGCATCGATTTCTCATCTACTGAAACTACTGCAAGAAAGTGGGAGCCACTGAGACGTTTCAAAATACTGTATAGCCAACATTGAGGAACTATGACTTAATGAATTAATTATCATTATGGCAGAGAAATAAAAAAAAAAGTTTTTTTTTTAAACACAAATAGCTTCCTCCATCTCCACAACCACCTAATAAATCTTCCTGGTTCATCAGCATCGAGCCAGAGTCCAACGTAGTCTCTTCCCAGGCCAAGCAAGGCATCTCTCAACTCTAGTCTTTCTTTACCAAGTAAGAAGCAGAAGAACCTTCCACTTTAATCAAGCATATTAAGTTCCTGTGACACTGCTCATCATCTCTCCCTTTTATCTACGGTATATATCGTTTGGAGAGGCACAGCAGTGTTTCATGACCACGAGATGTAAGTAACATCAATTGGATTGAGTACAATTTGCCGAGGCAAGCCCCCTCACCGACGAACGTGTGTCCAATGCACTGTCAATACACTGATGGGAAGAACAAATCTTCACGGCAGACTAGATAAATACACTCTTCATTTTCTAAATGTCCATCGGTAATTCAGTATTGTTTCGGTATTACAGGCGTATGAGCTTGCCTCAAGCAAGTGCGGCATCGTGATCCCCTTGAGTTATCGAGGAGTTCTTTAAACGTTACATCTGCTAGAATCTTGAGATTTCCTTGCACTTGACTTTGCTTGGCAAGTTTTCAAGCTCTGTCATCTTTCAACTCCGCTTTCATTTTCCATGATAAAGTTGTTAGCAAGGTCCTGTTACCGGTATTTGTTTCGCTCGTTCCATCAGACCCAATCATGACATTGATCTTTCAGCCAAGATGCTGCCTTAGGTTTCAGCACCGTGGAATTAAGTGTTGTCATTTCAACTTCTGCTTCTTTGAAATCTCGAAAGCATGCAGTTTGTAAATGGTGCCAAACCCCCCCCCCCCCCCCCCCCCCCCACCTAGCGAGGACTTCTTTACATCGCCAGTGTTAATGACTTTGCCATTGTTGGATTACCTTGCCAGAAACCTGAACCAAAAGGGTCATTTGCTTTTCTTGGTAAATGCAGCTGGAGAGGTTTATCTCCTTTAAGTCTGCTTTATGGAATTACCCCCCAACTTGTCCGATTGCAAGATCTTCCAGAAACAATATTTACGCATAGCATGTCCATGTTCTCAATGACTCACTGCCTTTGAGATCTGTACAGACTTGCAGATCTTCAGGTGTTACTATGAGATTCAATTCATCGTCTCGGTAGTTTGCTTTGCCAAGAGGATGGGTCTTCCGTATGGTGTATGCAGATTATGTTGATCTCGTCAAAAATAATAATCAACGCTGGTGACAAATGATGAGTGCATGTTGAATGATCAAAACGTTTGCGAAATGATTTTCCAAGGGCTGTCTGAAATGAACCCCATGAGAGACAGACGGGCTGCAGCTGCATTACCATTTGCTGATCTGGGAAAGCAAAATTGGAACTGATCAACCTCCTGGAACATGACATTCTCTGTTGGAAAGTCCCAAGTGCTTACTTCGTTTCTTCACAAAGGTCAGGACTCTTATCCAAATATACTTCTGCAACCATCCTCCAGAAATGGAACAGTTGTTGGTGGTCTTTGGCCTCACCATTTGCCATAGCCTTACAACACCCCTTGATTCCATATGTTCACTCAGAAACGCATTCCTATTTGCTCTTCATTAAGGGTTTGCAGGATGGCCTAGAGGTATGCACACCTGAACTAAATTCCAAATTCCTGCCCTGCCTGACTGCTGGAACTGCTGCAACCACCCAGCATAACCCTTGCCAACAAACAGCTTCAGCAGCACCAACGCTCTATTATGAGTATCGTACATCAGAATCTGCATCATCAAGTCTGTGTTTCGAGGTCACCTTCATTTATTTGTCCCTCTTTTCTTTCACCTGTGAAAATGTTTTTTGGAGTTCTCCCCATCATACTCTTACCTCCAGTCCTTCAAGACAGCAATCCTTCAGCACCTCAAGTTGTTTCCAAACATATTAGATCTTTGAGGCTGGCCTACTCTTTCTTTATTTTTATTTTTTTGTCTGGCTGCAGCATGTCTCTTTACACTGATAGTGATTCCATGTACATTCCTTGTCCACTTGTTTCCCTTGGCTTCCATGGTGTTTGTTTGTCGACCCTCTACCATATATCAAACTGCTGCTGTTGAGCTCTTCCCTTTGTTGAAAAAGGAGATTTATCTGTTAGAAGAATAATTCCAATATATAATAATTCTTTATGTATCACTGATCAATTATTTCATTGCTCGGACCACTTTTGTTCACTTGCACGATGCATTGCATCGTATTAAGGGAACTGCAGAGCTGGAAGGAAGCACAATTGTGAAATTTCAGGAAAAACAGTTTTACATTAATCTAAGACTCGTCGTGCCGCTTGTACATAAGTCACATCGAGGAAACAAACAATAGTGTACATCAGTGTACTTTAACATGAATTACAAGGACACGGGCAGACAATGGATAAACATACATGTTAATGGAATTTGAGTCTGAGTTCCTTTCATCGTGAGCTTGGTTCAGACGAGACCACTAACCAGCCTACCTAGAGTTCAATTTATAAACTTGGAATCAATCCTGAATCTTATCATTGTCCTTGTCTACTGAAACAAAAATACCTTGAAGAAGTGGGAACATGATTGAGGATCCATTCATTTCATGCTTTTCTTCACTTTAACACTTACTGTATGTCCTTTAATACTTGCTGAGGGATGACTGTATAGGTGAGCGGTACGCGCCCTCATCTTTGACCTGTCCAGCCTGGGTTTGAATCTCCATGCAACTATAAACTGTCATGCTGGTGTTTCACCGGCAGGGTGCGTCGTCAATGTGTGCCATCCCTTGGATGGATGTTAATCAGGAAGACCCGTCTGCTGGCACTGGTGGTGGTAGTTGTTGTTGTTGATTAGCCCCCGTCAGTTCTGCTCGAACAGACCCTAATCACGGACATAGCCGATCAATCTCCCGGGAGCGACCCAGAGATCCCTCATTTAAATTGCTTTGCTCCTGCCCTTGTGGAGTCAGGACCGCACAGTCTTCCATAATGTGTTTATTTGGTGTGTGGTGGCCTGGCAGAGATTGCAGGTGTTATCAGAGGTGTCATCAAGAAAATATTTGTATGCTAACACTGGTTGTTGGTGGATGTTAATGATCCCCGGTTTCTTTTGTAAAGAGTAGGTGAGCTGCAACCCTGAATATATTGCTATGTTTGTGGGGTAGATGGAGGAATTTCATAGTAAAGTTAGGATTGTATAGTGTAGCATGGTCCGTGGATGAGTAGGAGACATCTCGATGTAAATTAAGTAAGGAAAACTGTGAGCTTAAGTTGTTATGTGTCACCACATGGGGGTGGTGCTGTGTTAACTACGTAGGGTTTAAGGCTAGTTCTCCCAGTATGTGATTGCCCCCGTGACCTTTCCCTACGTTTTTGCATTTACAAAGCCGGCTATAAAAAGGAACCATGTTCTTCCGACAACAACAATAACAACAGAGCCGAACGTTTCTGAGCAGGCAAAAACCCCGCCTTCCCGGCTTCGTACTGGCAGGCCATGCCCCGAGGATGATGATTGGTCAGTGTAACGTAAGAGGGAGGTTGATAGTGTGGAGACGGCGGTCAGAACATATATTACCTCTCTAGCTTCTCCTCGCCACGGTCAAGAAGGCTGCATGGTCCTCGTTGTTCGTGCTGATGTGAATTTGCTCGTGTACTGGAACAGGGCACTGGCCGTTGCCTGTTTGGCTGAGTCATGAAGTTTGTATGCTTTGAGGAGAAGGAGAGAAGGAGAAGGGGCTAGAGAGACAAGAGGGCAGTTGGAAGCAAAGTGTGAGGCTCTGGTCCCTCTGGGTACGACAAAATGACAGCGCGATTCTCATTGTTAGTGATGATGTGAATATGTTCATATGCTGAAGCAAGACGCCAGCCATTGACTGTTCGGCTAGGTTGTGAAGTTTGTACGCTTTGAGAGGTATAGAAGAGGAGGAGCGCGTCTCTTGGCCTTGTCTCGGAGCCTCAGCATTTGCCTTGTCGTGTGATCAAGGAGAAAGGCAGCACCATTTGGTGTGTGTGGACCTGGAACTTAGAGGGAGCGGTGTGGCAATCTCGATCATGAGAAGAAACTGTGCAGCAGTTCATGGTTCCTGGCATTGAAGATTGAAGACGGTCGGCGCCACACCTCATGTACTTGACCACAGAGAGCGACTTGGCGCCATTTTTGGTGCGTTTTCCCTCACGGTGGCTATGCGGTTCGACGACTGTGAGGCTCCTAAAAGGTCATCTCTGGACACAAGCTGAGTACCGGCATAAAAGGGGGATTTTCTTTTATTTCTACCTATTCCTTTGTCTGTCTTTGTGACTGAGTGGAGACGTCCCAAGTTAGGATTTAGTATAACCTCACTTTTCATTATCTCACACGTTGATTTATTTTCATTGTCACTTGTTGAGTCATTTTCATTATAATTTGTCGATTTATTTTCATTAAACCATTATTTCTTCAATTTACTTGTGTTTGTCTATTCGTTGTGGGTTCAAAAATGAACCCGTGTGTTTCCGTTCTGGTAAACGCCCTCGTTGCTACCTTTCCCGCACGCGCTATAATCTTCAAGTATCCTGGCTGTTCACCTCCGAATGAAAACCGAACGGCTATCCATCCAGGTCGGTGTTCACCTTCTTCTTCTTCTTGCGTATGGCAGCTTAACTGCCGGGGTAGCTATCATTTCTTGGAAGCGCGACGGTGTCGTGTCGCTGATGCAGTGCCCCTCTACCAGGACACACTGGCACTCATTTCACCGACCTCGGAAGGATGACAGGCTGAGTCAACCCCCTGGTGTATTAATTCAGCAGCCAACGGGGCTTGAACTCAGGAGCCTAGGATCCCAAGCCACCACCCTAACCCCTAAGCCAACACCAGGCTTGGTGTTCATCTGACTGAACACAACAACATAAATAACTGCTGTATTCGACTGATGGTGATCTGTCCAAGATTGGTTCTGTCCTTGAAACGTTTCTCGACTTGTCGTGAATGCTCTGAAGGTCTGTCAAGAATATGGGCCTTGGCTCAATGCTTAATATAGTGTTCTGAGCTTTGGTTTATGTTATGCTCATGTATACATCATGCCTCTGGACGTGTTAGTTTTACCCCGAAGCTTGTTGTAGTACAGGCCATGATAGATTGAGCACGGCTGGAGAAATGCACTGAGTAAATGGACTTTTCATGAGATTAAGATGGATTGTCAGGATGGCCTGTTTAGTGTTCCTTTCTGAAACCCTGGCTTGTGATCCAAGGCTTGTGATCCAAGGAACTCAGGTTGAAATCCTGTAGACCACTTGTCGTTGTCCCTTGTTGATTATCATCCTTGTATTTCATATAAAAGGTACACTGATGTTTACTGATGTCTGTCCTGGATTTGATTTATATGTGCAAGCTCAGGACTTCAGGAGCATGAGGACCATTTAAAAATTAAATTTTCAGCCAGAAATTATTGTGCCACTTTCAACAGTCATTTTAAAGATTCTGCTTTTCTATAAATTGCCCCCATTGTTGCGGTGAATACATTTACATTGTCCAATCCCAAGTCCAAAATGCCTGGTCTACCATTCGGAAACTGAATGATCGCTTATTAAAGGAGATGCCATCTCTGCATTTGCTGGGAATGATGGAGAGCTCATGTTTGCTTCTCTGAGGAAACTTGATGGCATGGAATTCCAACAGATGCCGTCCAAAGAGGAGCAGAATAAAGAATTTCATTATATTCAAAATGTACATTCCATGCCTGGTGCTCCGGGCACCAGAATTGCTGCCCAACAGGGAAGCTTCACCAGCTGTGCCATTTCAACATACATTTGTATTAAAGAAAGTTTTGCATTTATCTGCTGCTGAGATTATGAGTTGGGAAATTGATCTTCTTTATGACGTACATCATTTGTTCCCATAGTTTGAATGCAGAATACATTTATATCCTCGCAGAATTCAAACTTATTTCTGTCGTCACTGTAACTGTAAATTGCTTTTATTCATAGCCAAGTAACAATGAAGGAATTGTGTTTGTGTCAGCACAGATGAAGTGCAATTGTGCGCTAAAGGCCGCTTTTCTCCACACTTGTGCACGTAGCAAAATGAACTACTGTAGGGCACATGGGGAAACTCAAAAGCTTATCAACTAAAATATTTTGGCCATACACTGTATGCAGATAAGTGTTTGTTGTTTGGCACAATGGGAATATTATATTTTAAGAAACGCTTATTCTTGATTTACCCTCTGTACGCAAAACGAAAATTGGGGTGAACAAATTGTTTTCACTTTTGTCCGTCTCTTCATCCGTCTACAAACATCAGTCTATGATCGAGGAATGACTTAATTTTCATTTGTATTGTTACGAATTTGGAATTCAATCGCACACAACATACAGGTTCCCTTAGTCAGCTATGTCGATAAGTGCATGTTTCCCTAGATAGCTCACCTTTCATTGTTTAAATGTTTTGAAATCGATTAGATGCGCTGCGGATCGATTTAATAGTTAGGGAAAGAAACAATGGAGACGTCCCTCCCCCTCTTCTGCGAAGAGGAAGAAGAACCCTGCGGTGACGTCAACAACTCCCTCCCACCCGTGGTTGAGCGGGGGGTGGATCACGAGGGCATGAGTCACGCCGGGTGCGGGGGAGGGGGTGCAAAGGATAAAGAGGACATCTTTTCTTTGTTCGAGAGAGGACACCAGAAGGATCCAAAAAGAGTTCGTGGAAAGAGTTCGCGGTGAAAGTCCCGTGAAGAGAATCCAAAAAGAGTTCATGGAAAGAGTTCGCGGTGAAAGTCCCGTGAAGAGAATCCAAAAAGAGTTCGTGGGCTGAGCTCGTGGGAGTCCCGTGGCAGAGTTCGTGTGCTGAGTCCCATGGAGGAGTAAGCTTTTTGCTTCGGCAGTTGGGGGAGTCGGGAGGAACCCAGAAGCCAAGGAGCTGCGTGGAAGTCCGGCGTCGTCGCGAAGGAGACGCGAGCTGGAGGCGCAGCCTTGCCTGCTGTGTCGCGCAAACCGCGCGTTCGTGTGGAGAGAGCCGGAGAGAGCTCGCCTGCCACACGGAAGGCCCGAGCTCGACCGCGCTACGCTAGCTGCTGTGGGGAAGGAGCATCGTGGGTCGCCCAAGCCAGACACACGACGGGGTGCAGGTAACCTGCAACGGTCTCGTGGGACTCGTTCGGTCTGCCAAGTC
The DNA here is from genome assembly GCA_035128595.1 of Eptatretus atami. Taxonomy (NCBI): domain Eukaryota; kingdom Metazoa; phylum Chordata; class Myxini; order Myxiniformes; family Myxinidae; genus Eptatretus; species Eptatretus atami. Next base: position 40,031,048 of record CM068962.1, on the reverse strand, counting down.
CACGCCATAAAGACCCAAGAGGTCCAGTCTGACCCCATTGCCTTTGATGGGGTCTTTTTCCTGCTTTTCTTTCGAATGAATGTTTGTGCGCCGAGTCCCGTAAGTAAAACGTGTAAGTGACTGTACATTAATAATTGCTTATAGACGGTTGTAGTTCTTTTGTTGCTTGTTAATTGCATACGTGTTTCATTATAATAAATGTCCTTGTGTGAATGTAAACCTGCTCGCTTCGTCCATTCCTCATTGACTGAACATTTCGTGTGTTGGAGTTAGAAAGCCGTTGGTTTTCCGTAATAGGGGACATTTGGACCGACGGTTCTCGGCGATTACGCCGCTCGGAATCGCGCACGGACAAGCTCGCCTCGGCGGTTTGTTCCGTACGAGATCCGTCGAGGGTGGAATACCCCGGGAGTTTGATCACGTGGGTATTTAGGTACATTGAAGATTGGCAATCGACCCTACCCCACCGTGATCTGCCGATTGGGTATTTCGGTTCTTGTACAGGACCCGTCGCTCGGAGTTATCCGGCGGCGATCTATATTCCGGGCGATCGGTCGGGCCGACTCGACTTGCGGCTCCGTTCAGAGCGGTGGGTTGGCGGCCGAGACCCCCGGCCTGTAACAGTATGTTGTGTTTTGAACATGAAGCGGAACATTAATCGGAAAAGAAACCTGGAGTTTAGCACATGCGGAGACAGGATAACTTTTGTATTCTTTCTGCCTGTCTGGCAGTCAAACAAAATTGAATATCATTCCAAACAGGAAACTTACTGTTTTTTAGGATGTCATAAAGGACACAAACAACAGGCATGAAAAACTAATGTAACATGTAAAAAAATAAGGTGGTGTAAATGACAGTGCATCAACAACAGTAAACTTCTTTAAAAAAAAGAAGTAAACTTTTCTACAGCTTTTAAAATCTTTATTTTATTTTCATTTAGTTATACTAGTGCGTGGCCGTACGTGCAAAAAAAAACAAAAAAAAAAC
>CM068962.1:40015681-40029035 GCA_035128595.1 Eptatretus atami | reverse complement strand
CACCACACACACTAACACCACACCACACACACAGCACACACACACATTAGCTGCGAAATTATTAGAATAGACAGTGCAATGCCCGTACGTGTGTTTGGACCCGCTGTCGTGCCAGTACCCTGTACGTGCCTGGCCGTACACTTCACAAAAAAAAAAAAAACACTTTTTTTCAAACACGTTGAGGCCAAGAAACAACAACCACACAGGTCCGTATCCTCGCTCTCCCGGCCCGTATTGCCCTGTACGTGCAAATCCCCCCCAAAACAACAACAAAAAAAACTATTCAAAACGAGCACCCACAACCAGTCAGCCGTTTCCTTCGCTCTCGTAAACGGGCCACGACGAATTTGCGGCATTTGGGGGGCATTTTGTTTAATCTATCATGCGCATAAGAAATCGAGAAATTATAAATACATCAAAGTCATCAACTATCCGGAAAGTGGTGCGTGCCGTACGGAATGTTACTAACAGCATCAGTAAATCGCTGACCATCTGAGTAAACTGTGCTGAATAGGCTAGCAAACAGTGAGTATTCATCATTAAAATACTCGCCTATCCACTGGCGCTATCAACACTACGGCCCTTTCTTGATACCACAACGAATAAACATCCAACAGCTCAAAATCTCAGCGATCAAATTGTCGAGAGAAATCATAACCAGAAGCTGATGAAGCTGTAGTCACCCGCTGCGTTCTCTCTCTCTCTTTGCGACTGACCGGTCGTATTCTCTTATCTGTTTTCTCCAGGTGTCCAATTTCTGGATCCCCATTGTACCACACTCTCCTGCCAATTTCCTGACCTGGAACACACAACACTCCCCGAATTTTTTGCTGCCAACAGCCGCGACCTCTCATCCTGTCGGAGAACCTCTGTCACCGATGTTACACAACACCACCGTTCTGTATGGAAACACTCGGCGAATATACTCCACATCGGGTGGTTCTTGCACACCCTTCCATTCATTTCCTCTTAGCGGTCCTTTCTCCAGGTCCTCCGCAACCCAAACTGTCCTCAGACTTCAACTCTGACACTTCCGTCCTTCAAGAGGAATATCACCAGGGGAACACCCCCGCCCCCCAATCCATTCTCATTATTCTTTTTTTCCTCCCCTCTCCAAGCCTTCCACTTTCCCTCCCCAAGCCCTCTCCAAAATACAAAGCCCTCCACAAGCAACCGACCTCTTCCTTTCCAGCGGCCGGATCTAAACTCGGTGGCCTTTCCCACGGCTCTCTTACCCTCACAGCGCCATCCTTATATCGCTCCTAAGTGCTATTCAGCGTTATTCTTTCCTCCTTCGTCCATCTTGTCTATATGGCTATGTCATGGCAGCTTTTATAACTCACCTCTTTATGTCCAACCATAACCCACCTCCCTGGCGTGATCTAGGGCACACTTCTTCGCCCAATAAGCTCATCATTCTTAAATCATGACCTCGATATACCAATAATGGCGACCCACTCACCATCCACCTGTCATTGTGGTGGTTCTCCCACTGTTCCACCCCCAACCCAGCCTGCATATCCAATCTCAATACTTTATAGTCGATCTCTTGTATGTGCGCGGGTCGTGCGTATTGTCATGTGATTACAAAGGCTTAACCACGAGGTCACAGACACACACACACAACACACACACACACACACACACACACACACAATTGCTGGAATTATAGACCGTTGGGCATGCACGTTACGTGTGGGCCCGTCGTGGCGGTGGCCCGTACGAGCTGTGCCTCCAATAAAAACTATAGGATGAGGCTCATAGATTAAGAAAGAATATGTGAGATATGGTTAATTTAAGAGGACTAATATCTTGTGTATATTGAGATTTACGGTCTGGTGCCAGAAAGCGAAGTAACCAATCCCCGCGTGGCCGTCCTTCTCGACTACTTACGAGCTCGTTTCTGTATCACAGGCCCGGACGGTGCAGTGATGTTGCTCTCAAAAAAATAGAGGCCAGAGTTTAATGACATTAGGCAAAGATTGATATAGTATGCCAAAGTTATTAGGGAACTTTGTCAAAGGACAGACCGGCGCCAAGGGCATTGCCGTGTCGCTTGCTCCGGGGCGGTTTGGCGGTCTTACCCGGCTGGTCCTCATCGGGCCAATTAATCGACTAGGGTGCTCTATACTAGTAACTCCACAACCCTCGCGCTGATCTAACAATTGCACTCAACAAAATACTCCAAAATATAAATGATATAAGCAATTATACAGAATTGTCTGATATAGCGCTATCCTCATGGCCTGTTCCGACTATTTTCTCAGGCTCGTCATTTAAGACTCCTCCTGCGCGCATTCGTGGACCAAATTTTGGCTGTTGTCTAATTACAGAATGTATTCGTGCGCATTATAGATCCAAACGTTGGCTGATACTGGTAGATATTCATAGCATAGGAATTACAAGTGATCTTGAAGATACATCCTCCATACATCGGTCGAAGCCGCTGTTACATTGAGTGAAATTTAAGACCACAGGAGTAAACAGAACTAACAACCTCGAGAACTGGAAGGTGCACTTTTCTGGCATGCTGGCATTCTCCTCAGAACGCAATTTAAGTACTGTCAGCAACCTTCCAGCACAGGTACACCCAATAGACATGCATGTTACTTTAGCTCACCATATGAGTATATTCCTGTAAAAATCTGTCAGTCTATATCCCTACTCTCTCCTATCTTCCCTTGCTCTCAATCTCCTCTCCCTTGGCCTCTGCATCAGTTCCTTTCTCAAACACACCCACCCCAACATGTCGCGCAGAGCGCGGATTATGCTAGTATATATATGTATATATAGACACAGAGCTGTGGTCTGGCTTGAGACAATTTTTGTTGATAAAATGGATTGTCACCTCGAGGCAGCTCAGTGGCTATTCATTTTATCGGGTATTTGTGAAGGTCGTTGCACTAAAACTAGACTGGCAGGATAGCTCGGTGAGTATATTAACCTGTGAGTTTTGTTGGCTGAGTTTCCTCCTGATCAATACAAGTCCTGAGTTGAAACTGTAATTCTGGCTTTTCACAAACAAGGCAGATTTTGAGGCGGCTGTCCAATCTGCCAACATTTACAAAAGGATGTTAAAGATATTTTTAGAAAAGTGTAGAAGATTGTATGTCAGTACCTTGGTCAAAGTGACAATTTCCACCTCCTGAAATGCAACATTCATCGTCCGTGCTCATAACTTCGTCATTCCAATGTCCAAAACATCCTCGTTTCAAAGAGGTGCTCCTTCATCTAATACAGTGTTTCTCAACCTTTTTTGTCCCACGCCCACTTTGATTTTCAAAAAAAGACGCCCCACCATGATTGGAGACACTACAGTATATATACTACATATGTATTCAAAAGGCTTTATTAAAACTTTATTGCAAATTTTATTCAATTGCTCCTCACTTCAATGGGAGCCCTCCTTGACGCTGGCTAGATTTGTTTGATTCGAGGAACCAATTTTGTCAGTTTCAGCCTTAAATCACGTTTCGTGATTTCCAGTCGCTTTCTCTCTCTTTTCTCTCGAAAGCGATCATATATTAATTCATTAATTCTGAATCCTCATGCCCCACCAAAATATTGCCATACCCCACCGGCGGGGCGTGCGCCCCACCTTGAAAAAACACTGATCTAATACATTGCCTAAAGCTCATTCTAACCACTTACCGACGACTTGCTCACTGACTGATATTAATGATCGGTACCTTCCGAGTGACGTAGAAAGCTGAAATTTTGCGTGCCGACGGACATCGAAGCCAACACACCGGGAAAAATCACAGAACCATGGGAATGCATCGGTAAACGAAAATATCCGAAAATAAGTGCAGCCTTGTTGTGCTCATCTAGCAGGAGGTCGATGATGCTTGCCTATAATCATAAAGCTTCTATTTATTACATACCGACATACGAAGCACGGTTTGTTATTGCTTAAAATGTGCAAGCATACCCCACTAGTATGTTCAACAGGGCAAGAGACCCTTGATCATCCCCATGTCATTGTGGGGTCGGCCGGGGAACGTTTTTGGCCCAAGACTTTCACAAACTGACTAGCCAGGCCTGGACATTTGACTGAAGGGGCATGAATTTGTAATTTGAACAGGGTGCTGGTGATAACTCACCTACTCTTCACAAAAAGAGACCGTGGGATATTTAACATCCACCGACAAATGCTAGCAGACTATTCCTCCTGGTTATTGTCCTTCCTTTGGACGACACACCTGTTGATGCCTCACCCTGCATGTGAAACACCTGGATGACAGTTTATAGCTGGGTCGGGATTCAAACCCAGGCTAGACAGCTTAGGGATAAGTGGGCGAAAGTAGCCAAAACGCTCCCTGGCCAACGTCATGACAAGAAGCTGGGAATAATTGGTGCCATTAAATAAGTAGTGGTAGTAGTAGTTGTAACAAATCATTTTTACATGAGAGAGTAAACGAAGGGTGCGAATCGACTGATAAGAGATAAAACTCATGGCCAACCAGATATCTTTTCAGTGTATTATTCCGTTCCTTGAAGCTCTCGAGGTCAGCTAAGTTAGAAGACACATCTATTCCTTGGGATCTTTATTTGTCTCGCTCTCTTGTTTGGGTGAAAGACTCTCGAAGGCATGCAAATGTCCTTCATGAGCCCTCCAATCTGAACAACAAAGTGTGGCTTCAAACAACATTTTCCACACGACATAACACAGTTAACTGTACATTCACCCTCACCGTGTGCCCCCATGAGTTTCCCATTAGTGAGATGTGTGCCATGCTCGTTTGAACTGCTCCAAAGTGCGGGGGACGGTGGTCACGGTGGACGTGCCGATTGTGGATTAATGCTGTTAAAGGTTAGCACAGATAAGATTATAACTGAATAGCCGCTCCCAGAAACTTGTGCTTAAAATTTGCAAATATCACTTCCAGATGTTTAACATCTGTACAGTCTGAAATAAGTTGACAGCTGGTAAGGCATTCATGATTTTCACATATCACAATACAATGTAAGAATGAAAATCTTGGTGGATGGTGAAACGGATCTTATCAAGTCTACTCCGAACCATCATCATCATTACCATTACATCATCATCATTGTCATCATTGTCATCATAGTCATCATTATCATCATTGTCATTATTATCATCATTATCATCATTGTCATTATTATCATCATTGTCATCATCATTACCATCATCATCATCATCATTATCATCATAGTCATCATCGTCATCATCATTACCATCATCATTATCATTATAATCATAGTCATCATCGTCATCATCATTACCATTATCATTGTCATCATTATCATCATTGTCATCATTGCCATCATTATCATTGTCATCATTGTCATCATCATCATTCCCATCATCATCATTACCATCATCATCATCATCATTACCATCATCATTATCATCATAGTCATAGTCATCATCGTCATCATCATTACCATCATCATCATCATTGCATCCATTCATCATTTATCATTATAATCATAGTCATCATCGTCATCATCATTGCCATTCATCATTGCCATCATTATCATCATCATCATTCATTGCCATCATCATATTCATCATCATCGTCATCATCATTCCATCATCATCATAGTCATCATCGTCATCATCATTACCTCATCATTATCATCATCATGGTCATCATCGTCATCATCATTACCATCATCATCATTGCCATCATCATATCATCATCGTCATCATCATTACCATCATCATCATCATTGCCATCATCATTATCATTATAATCAGTCATCATTGTCATCAATGTTTCATTCTCTTAGAGTCTTGGCAGGTGTCAGTACTGGAAAAACGATCTCTTAGCGAGGGTTATGCTGGGTGGTTTGTCCATTGCCTTACGAGCAGTCAATCGTGACAGGAATTTGTAATTTGTTCATGGTGCCTGAGATAGCTCCCCTATGTTTCATGAAGGACACCGTGGGATCTTTAACATGCACCAACTAATGCCGACAGATGTGATGCCCAGTTTAACATCCATTTGAGGGACAGAACAGACACTGATGAATCACCTTCCCAATGAAACACCAGGACGACAGTTTATAGCTGAGTCGGGATTCGAACCCAGGCTAGACAGCTTAGAGGTGAGTGTGTGTACGTCTAAGTTGTCCTATCAGCCTCTTGTTCGTCTAATAAGTGGTTAAAAACCAATAGTCTATTGACTCTAAATAATATGTAATGTGAAATGGAAACCTGTTTCCATGGTAATGCACTCTTCATCATGTCTGACATGTAAGTTCGATGTATTCATTTGCAGCCTGTCTTTCTCTCTCTCTCTCTCTCTCTCTCTCTCCGTCTCTCCTTCCTCCTGTCTTTCTTTCTTTCTTTCGCTCCATTTCATTCTTTCTTTCTCTCTTTCGTATTAATTGTGAATACCAAAAATAATTTCACCAAAGCCTAACACCATATATGATGATGCTCCATACCTCGGAAGGATTTCAAAACACAACAGCAGGGTTGTGTTCTCCAACCCCATTCATCGTGCATCACATTCTGGCCGTACAAGAAGCCGAGGATAGAACCAAACAAGGAATAGTATTTCCTGCCTTGAGCTGTTTTGCATCGCATGTGTCTGTAAACAGGAAAACCCACACACCGCCATGGCATGCGATGGGGGCAATGCCATTTTCACAAGGAATTCCAGAAGCAGCATTACAGATTAGAATGTTGCTTGGCCTTCACAAGGATGCCAAACTGTGAGTCAAACGCCTCTTTGAGCAGTAACAGACAGTTAAACAGGGCACACTTGTCTCGAGCTGACTGTCTTACATTTCAGCACGTGTGACTGCCCAGGTTTTGTCCCTTTTGAGCAATTTTGAGAGCAAAAACATCTTCCTGCGTTTCTCCTGTGTTTGTGCACATTCCTCACACGTCGTTGAAACCTTTTATTTATACCCTAAGGACATGTTTTCTTTTTAAAAAAAAGTTCTGCCTAACAACGAGTTGTCGGGAATTGAGTTTTGAAACTTTTGCAGCGATTGCAGTTTCCAGCAATTTCCATAAGACAGGAAAGACCACACATGCTCCGGTTGTTTAAAAGTCTCTCGGACAATCCTTTATGTGAGGTTACTGCTGTGACGTCACGTGCTCCATCAGTGCAGGGCGGCACTGCAAGCCTGTGCTCCCTGGTGCGGGACACACATGTAATGGAATCTCCAGGTGGACCTGGAATGGCTGGAGTTAAATCCTCCCCAGGGATTGTGTTGGGTGGCCAATTTGATGGTCATTTTAAACACCGTGAATGTAACATCTGCGCCTTTGCTGAGCACCTCAAGGTGTAGAATCATTCCATCTTCAGGCTTGGTGTTGGCTTAACAGTTAAGGTGGCTGACTTGAGATCTTTTAGGTCTTGAGTTTGAGCCCCTGTCGTGACGTTAATAACACCAGGTGGGTTGACCCAGCCTGTCATCCTTCCGAGGTCAGCAAAATGAGTAGCAGATTACTGGAAACAGGGGCACTGCATGAGTGGCACAGCCACGCTCCCAGCAATGATGCAAGAGGCTACATTTTTTTTAAATCATCTTGTGTTTTGTTAATATTCCAGCACGTAATTTTCCCAGGCTTAGCCGCCATTGCAGGGCATGGTGTCACTAAGCCGATGAAACCAAGCCAGGTTCGCAAAACATCTGGACATCTGCTTGCCGGCACAACTCGGGAATCGAGGAAATTGATCTACTCTTTGTCCATTTCCAAAGGGAACATTTTGTGCCAAGAAAAGTCTTTAGACATTCCCCCCCTCTCTCATTTTGGGATGTTAAGAAAATTAGACTTGTGTAGGCCCTGGGCCTTTTAAATGTTGCGTGAGCTTCACTGTGAAATGGCATGTCGTGCAAGCTCCTGGAATCTGAGTTTCTCACCGCAGATCAAGTCCTGTCCCAATTGCGATTTGAATTATTTGTACAACATCTCCCTTGTGTCGTCTCCTTCCAGTGTTCAAAAAAGTTTTACAGTTCAAACCCTATTTCACACAAAATGCATCCCGTATTTATTATTATGATTATTATTATTATTATTATTATTATTATTCACCTCCTCGGATCCCAATAATTTGTCATATATAGCACAGGTGACAGACAGCTGGTTGATTTCATCTTACGATGGCATTTGTCATTATTTTGATTTTCATCTGTGGTGTTGATTAAATTTACTTTTGAGTGAAATAGTTATGATCATGACAACGTTGTACTATTTTGGACATTTCCATCTGTTGGGGATGCTTTCGAGAGAGGCGATGCCCCTTGCATTGTGTAAGTGAAGGGAGTGAATGGGCCTTTCATTTATCAGCACTACCCTCAGAGCATTCGGCCCATTTACATCACTTACCCTTTTAAGTGCTCTTTTGCCTGAAATCCGGATGGCACATAACAACAGCACCACAACTGTCTTTAGGGCACACTGAACAAGGCCCTGGAGGAAAATAGCCTGATTTTACATGGGGTGTGTGTGTGTGTGTGCGTGTGTTTTGTGTGTGCGCGCAGCTTATACGACGGGCTACTACTGGCTCAGCGTGGCAGCTTTCAATTTGGATACCTCCAATCCTGTAGTCTTCCATGGACCTGCCAAAGCACAGTTTGGCTACACCGTGCAGCAACATAACTCCGGGGACCAGAAATGGTGAGGGCTAGAAGGGTTGGATTATATGGGAGTGGATTCTTAAATGTGGAACAGAACTCATGCCATAACAAAACAAACGCATTGGTTTGAGAGCTATCCGTGCACTACACACGGATCTTGTTTCATTATGAGTTATTGTCCTGTCAAAATTTCAAGGACTTCATTAACATCCAGATGACCTACTATATAATGACCATTGTTGTATCAGCCTTGACTTATTACTGCAATTATTTTGTGAAAGGCATGACTTCCTGATTTTGTATGTGTGCCAACCTTGGTTTTGTGATTCTATAAAACTATCACAGCTCCCGAGGAAATCTTACATCAAGCCATACAATTGAGGGATGTGTCATTCACCAAGCACGTAATATTATTGTTAATATTACTTACTAGAGAGTTCATAGAACACGTTACCCCACAAAGCCTTGAGAAACAAGGACATGGGCAGGGTCTATGAGCGGCAAGTATGATTGGTCGAGATGATGTAAAATGCCCGAATATTTTGTCCAAGTACTGATAAACGGTCAGTTTTGAAAGTGATAAAATGGCCATTTATGTTCTACAGTGTTCAAGTATATAATTCCATTTAAATAAATTAAAGATTTTAAAGGTCGTAGAAAAAACTTTTTGGAAGTTTACCACTGTTCATGGAGGGTCTTTACCACCCGACTTAACATGTTATATTAGGTCTTTGTGCCTGTTGTTTGTGTCCTTTATGACGTCCTTAAAAACCGTAAATTTCCTGTTCGGAATGATTTTAAATTTTGTTTGACTGCCAGATAGGCAGAGTAAGAAAAGTCATCTCACTCCTCTCTGCGCGTGTGCAATCGAGACGAATTTAGAGCCGAATTAAGTTGTTCACGTCGATCATAAACTGATGTTTGTCGACGGACAGCGAGACAGAAGTGAACCAATCGCTGAAACCTCCTTTCCGCTTCGTGCGCGCGTGGTATTGATAACACGAGTACCCTTCCAAGGAACCTCGACGCATGAGGAGGCCATTAGGTCCATTAAAGCCTGCACTATGATTGCTTGTCCATGTTCTATCCTGCTGAAATGCTGTGCATCAAGGAATTAATTTTTTCTCTCCCACTAGAGAGAGAATCAGGGTTGGTATTATAGCCTCGAGGTATGCACATTCGCCTCTGAGCTGTCTCGACTGGCTTTGAATCTCGACCCGGCTATTAAGGCCTAAGTCACATTTGGCTCGACGGCCGTAGGGTCTAAAAAATCTACGGCCACTAGCAATTATAGGGCGGCCGCAGTATTTCCACGGTCACACAATGTAGCAGTCACATATGTTTTTATTTTTGGGGTTTCCCAACCTTGACCGAACCCAGTACCTGCAGAGTCTAGCAGCCGCATGGCCGAGGAAGTCGCCATTGCAAGGCTTCTTCTTCTTCTTCTGATTATTCTTCTTCTTCCTCCTCCTCCTCCTTTCTCCTTCCATTTTTCTTTACGCGGCGGCCTGATTCAGCATATCTTTGTAAAACAAGTAATCTATAATCATGTACATTTTTCTCCTCATTGATAATTAATTAGTTCGGCGAAATGCGACTCGGAAACGATAAAAATGTTTCGGACAAAAAATTAACGGACATTATGGGATTAAAAAATCGAGTTATCGGAAGTTAACTGGTCCGATAACGATAAATGGAAGTTAACTTCCAATAATAGTCCGATAAAAAAAGTAAACTTCGATAATAATTATCTGTTATCGGATTATCGCTTTTGTGCCCAACACTGGTGGCAAACACCGATACTCCGATCTCTAGCGGTAGCGCACGGTCGACGCCAGACTGCCACGGAGGCCGTACGTAGGACGCACGGCGGGCGTAGGGAACCGTGCGTCGACCTGCGTTGCCGCAGTAGTCCACAGACGCAAGGCCACCGTACGTGAACACAGGTAGTCACAGACCGCAAGGCACCGTACGTGAACACAGGTGTAACAGACGCAAGGACCGTACGTTGAACACAGGTAGTCACACAGACGCAAGGCACCGTACGTTGAACACAGGTAGTCACACAGACCGCAAGCCACGTACGTAACACAGGTAGTCACACAGACCGCAAGGCCACCGTACGTTGAACACAGGTAGTCACACAGACGCAAGCCACCGTACGTTGAACACAGGGACGCCTTAGGACTACTCTACGGCGACCGTGGAAATAGTGCGGCCGCCGTAATTTTTGGGGTTGGCAAAATTCATTTTTCATTGATAAGAGCCTACGGCAGCCGCACGAATAACGCAAGTCCACCGTACGCCCTACGTACGGTCGACGTGGAACACATCTACGTCTTGTCGAATTGCTACGGCCACCTAGAAATGAAAAAAGTTATAACTCCACGCTTAATTCCAAGGAGCCCTACGGCCTGTAAAAGATAGCCATACGGCGTAGGGCACCCTGAGGCCACCTCAGAAACTCTGCGGCCGCGCACGTTTCTGTCAATTCAGGGGGGGTACGGCCCGTATCCTAGCCGTAGAGCAAATGTGACTCATGCTTGGCCTGTCACATTTGCTCTACGGCGAGGATACGGCGGCCGCAGAGTTTCTGAGGTGGCCTCAGGTGGCCCTACGCCGTATGGCTATCTTTTACAGGCCGTAGGGGTCGCCGTGGAGTTATAACTTTTTCATTTCTACGTTGGCCGTAACAATTCGACATGCCGTAGTTGTGACGTAGTTGTGTTCCACGTCGACCGTACGTAGGGCGTACGGTGGGCTTGCGTTATTCGTGCGGCTGCCGTAGCTCTTATCAATGAAAAATGAATTTTGCCCTAAAAACCGAATACATTTTAAAAAACCGAACACGACGACGCGTTCATGTTTGTTCACGTGTCTCCCCACCTGTTCGACGCGCATCTTCGCACTTTGTTCATTCAGTTCGTCGGTGGAAGTCCTCGTGAAAGCATCTCTCGTGTGTCGATCGCTACTTTACCTCGTGTTTTCACCTTCATTTGTGCTGTTTTTTGGGGGTTTTTTTTACTTATCTTGTGTTTTAATTTATAACAAAAAAGCAATCCGATCACGTGGTGTGGCGGACTGTCGGGCAAGGATTAATTTCACAGAAAAACGGTTGTAATTTGGAATATCCATGATTACCTCAGCCAATGCGTTTGATGAAAGTGATTGTGGTTCTGGGGGCATCATGTTTGATGAGCTGCCCTGGGGGCAGCGCTCGCAGAGTGCGCGAGCGATCGGAACCAGGCCGGAGCACGAGCCTGTGTGGACCTTTGGATTGGTGATTGTACCAGTTTACATACAATACACCCACCCGAAGGTCATTTACTCATCTTATTTTACTTAAACATGGGGAATTCAGTTAAAGTGTCTTAAGGTGGGTTTTCTTGGGGTCCAGGAACAGATTAATTCACTCCATTATTTCTTATTGGGAAAATAGTTTGGGAATCGAACTTTTTGCAATCCAAACAGCCTCTGGAACGAATTCAATTCGGATTCTGGGGGCACCACATACTGGTATGTTCCGAACTGTTATATTTTATTCAGTAAAAAAGAACTGGTATATATACCCACTCGTTACCGTCCGTCTGGCCGCACGTTCGCCTTAGGGCCCCTGCGGTCGCTTGCTGCGGCACCTTGCTCTGCCTTGAAAATTATATGGCCGCCGCAGGGACGCCCTAAGTCACCGTGCAACATCAAATCAAAGACCGTACGGCACCCCCACGTTTTCGGTCTCCACAATTTATAAATACGCGTGCGGCTCCCCGAAAAATAAAAAACATATGTGACTGTACATTGTGTGACCGTGGAAATATGCGGCCATAATTGCTAGTGGCCGTAGATTTTGGAGACCCCACGGCTGCCGTGGCAAATGTGACTTAGGCCTCAGCAAGCATGACGAGTACACCAATACATTAATACCCCAATTTACGTCTTTTTGCAAATACGTCGCCACGCCCGTCACAAATACCACGACCCGATTTGAGTCACCTCAACTCGCACTTAAGTCCCTTTTAAAGTCATATTTTTTTATTCTCGAGTGTTTTCAAAGTTTACTAGACTGATAAAGATGCCAGAATACATCGTTAAAGTACCAAATCAGGAGATCGCAAAATTGCCAAAAGAACTATTGTACTTTACTGTGCACTGCACGTAAAGAAATGTACTGTACTGTAATTAGCTAGGAGGCATTGTAAAAGTGTGACCTTAGAAGTGAAATTAAATGCGATTTGTCCAATGGATGCTGTTGAGTGTGCCGTTGATGCTGCCGGGTTATTAAGTTTGCCTCCAACTATGATGCATACCCTCTAGGCTCTATCACGAGAGGACTGCGATTGGAGATCGCTGATGGTTCCTGGTATAGCCAACTCCTAATATTAGCCAATTGGTAGCACTTGAAATTCTGCCTCACAATGAAAACAAACGGATTTTCTTTTCCAAAAAGCGCAGCACCGCAGACACCAAGACTAAACACTTAATGCCTCCCTCCGGGAACCAAAAAATGCCGCCATTCATTGAAGAAGGATGAAGGAGAAAAGGTATTGCCAACTTTGACCGCTTTTGCAAGAGGTTTATTTTTATTTAAATATGTCTAGTAATTTTTTATTTATTTATTTACTTATAAGTTTGTATACTTTGATATATTTGTTATTGATTTTGAAAAAAAAGGGTAACATCATCTTACTATAATTCACCATCTGTCCATCTGTCTGTTCCCAGGTACTGCAAAAACGGCTGAACCGATCGCAACCATTTTTTTGGGTGTGTAATCCTGGGACCCCTTGGA
>CM068962.1:39992033-40004582 GCA_035128595.1 Eptatretus atami | reverse complement strand
GTGGCTTATTGAGGTGTCAGTACACAGTGGCTTTGGCCTAAACAATGCCGAGATTAGAAAAATGATCAAGTACCAGGATCTGTAAAATGAAGTCAAGAGAACCTGGAAGCTGGCAAGAGCTGATATTGGTGCCAGTGATAGTCAGAACTAGAGTGATAAAGCAGAACCTCACTGAGATTCTGAAATCAATACCAGTAAATATTACAACAAAATCAATACCACAAACCTATCCACTCCCCGGTGGAGGGAGTGGATAGGTTTAAGTAGGAATTAGGATAGGTACCATGGATGCAATGGAGATAGAAGAGTATGGGCATATTGGCAGGTCTTGTAGGTAGCTTGTGTGTGGATGCATGATGGATTCTGGGGTTGGTGCAGTGCAGACATGATGGGCCAAATAGCCTCCTCCTGTGCCAAAGTTGTGTGTGTGTGTGTGTGTGTGTGTGTGTGTGTGTGTGTGTGGTGGTGTGTGTGTGTGTGTGTGTGTGTGTGTGTGTGTGTGTGTGTGTAACTTTGGAAAGAGCTGGAAGTCTGCTGGAGCCAAATCTGGTGAATTGGCTGGTTGGAGAGGCATTTCTAAATAATTTTTGGTACTTTAGAACTATGATAACTACAACCTGGGCTTTGTGCAGGTAATAGTGTCCTGTGGAGCAGCACTTGTTGACTCAACTTTCCACAGCACTTCTTATTGATCGCTTCTTGCAACCGCTGTAGTTCATCAACGTTGCCTTCTCTATGATGGTCTTGCTTTTGGGTAGGTAGTCAGTCATGATCACTGCTTGACTGTCTCAGAAAACAGTGGCTATGGCCTACACAGGTGATGCCTTCTTGAACTTCTGAGGAGGTGGAGAATGTTTGTGCTTCTATTGCATGCTCTGCCCTTTTGTCTCACGATCAAAGTTGTGGTGAACCCATGACTCATCTTGAGTCACAATCCTGCTCATGAAGTTGTCTTGGTTTGCTTGAAACCTCTCAAGAGATTCCCAGGAAATGTCAAGTCAAGTGAACGTTAGTGACCTGAATCAGCAGTGAACATTCTTGACATTAATCTTGCCGAAACCTTTGTTCATGCCCATTGTGTTCAGTGAAGATGGAGTGCACTGACCTAGTGCTGATGCCCAATGTCTCAACTATATGCATACTGTACACTTGATCTGTCATTCATCCAAATATTATGGAATGGATCAACATTTTCTGGTGTGGTGATCTCCTTGGAGCTAGGTCATCCTCAGTTCTGGTTCTCCCTCATGTAAATTCAGTTGCACAGTTCATTCTACAGTGGCATATGGATGGGGCATCAGTCTGCATCACCCTGCAGTATTGCTACGAAATTCTCATTGATTTATTTTCAGGCAACCTTTTCTGATGGAGGTACTTGATTACTGCTCTGATTTCAGTCTTTTTACCATGCGTGTGCGAAAAGCGGGGCTAACCAATTGGTCCAGTCTCTCTGTCTGTGTCTGTCTGTCTGTCTACAAATGTCAGTCTATGATCGCGGAACTATTTGATTTCAGTTGAATTTTTATCTTATCTGGAAATGAAAGGAATTGTCATCGTGCACCATCCGTACGTCCGTCTCCTATTTCGACTTTTAGTAGCAAGTTGCTGCTCCTGACTGGTAACGAGGATTGCAAAGCTCGTTCCAGTCACGTGACTTTAAGGAGGTCAAAATGGCGGACTTAGTGAATTCCTTCAAAAATCTTCTCTCCAGATCCACCAATCAGAATGCCACCAAATTTGGGTTACAACATTAAGACAGGGTCCTGATGTTAAATTGTGGAGGTCATGCCGATCACGTGACCGGAAGTGTGTCACAATGGTGGTCTTGGTAAATTTTTGGGATAATCATGCAAATTCCTTCAAAAATCTTCTCCAGACCCACCAAACAGAATGCTACCAAATTTGGGTTACAACATTAGGCCAGGGCACAGATAAGCCACAGGTCCAGTGGTCCTCTTTTTATATTTTGAATACTGTGCAACAGGAATCGGAACATGACTCTGAACATGAATCTGCAGTTTATTAGTACTTTGGTTCTGAATTGTGCAAATTGTACGGAATCTCATCCTGATCACGCATGTGTAAAGAGGAAGGAGTATAGTATTTTTTTTAGTCTCTCTGTCTATCTAGCTGTCAAACAAAATTTAAAATCATTCCAAACAAAAAAGTTGGTATGGAATGGTTTTGGGAATGGATATTAATTAATCCACAGGTTGCACTCCAGTTGGAGTTGTCGATGTTTCATATTCGATTGTTTTCAAACTTTTTGTTGCACCCATTCCAAAATGGTTCAGGCTCAGTTTTGCTGCTGGTGATCGACGTTACAAACATCTCTGGTGAGATCTAATAGGTTTTGCCATCAGATTTCTATTCATATCTTCCAGAGAATTATCTACTACTACTACTACTACACCATTCCTGTGCACAGGAAACACCATTCCTGTGCTCGTGGAACATGTGCTTCAGTGCACCCAAGACTGAACCTCACGGCTTTCTTGAAAATATCTAAAGATGTAGCTGTTAAGGAAGTATCAGTTTTTGGGAGATTAAAGTGATGTCGAACAGTTTTTTTGCACGATGTGCTGTGGAAAAGACGGGGTGCAAGTTTCTACGTCCAGCGCCTGGGAATTCCAGCATTTCCTGCTGATACGGCTGGTTTTGTTCAAACACACTGCGATTCAGATGTTGCGCTCTTCAAACACAGCTGATTGCTCAGCCTCAAATAAAACCACATTGCATATACATCGCTACCGTCGTATTGTAGCAGAGAACGGACAGTAGTGCTTGATGTCGATGCTTGTAGATGCATGGATGCTTTAAATCTCCTCTGTAGCCCACTTGCACCACCGCTTGTCCAAAACTAGTGGTATGAACGGGGTGCTATTTGGGGATTCATAAGCAAAACAGTGCCCTGGTGTCTGTACTTGTGCCAATTTTACGAGCAGCGAAAACAAAGACTTGTGCAGTGTCTGTCGTGCCGGACACCACGTGGCCATTTTGGGGGGGGGGGGCATGGCGCATGGGAGAAAGGACAATGACATCATCACACATAGGATTACATCACAATAATCAATGTACTATATTCATATGTTCGAAAGATGCAGAAGACCGTGAATCATAAACAATTTTATTGTAGTGGATTATCGTTGGGCTCAATTTATTCCATTCATTTTGCTGTCCTGGTTTTGGATTTCTGGTTCCAAATGGCTTACTCGTTTGCAGTCATGGACGTCCCAAAGGGCAAGCTCGGTTGAAGTCATTGCATTGCCAGTGGAATTTCATTCTGAATCGGAGTTTCTCAAAATGTGTAATAGTACTGCAGCATAGCAAACCAATTATTCAAATTTGCATTAAAAGCACCAAAATTGGTACACATTTTTGTAGAATAATGTATTCCGAACAATTCTAGATATGAGCCACCGAGATTTTGCCTTGTCAGCCAGCTTGGTCTTGGTCAATAAGGAGGTGGTGGAGATGACATGAGATGTGCGGAGTGCAGGGAAATGTGATGGCATATGTGTGGAGAGGAAAAAACCCATTCTTACCAGCAATATTTTCCACTGCCATGAACCCTATGTAAGTCAACCTCTTAACTGCAGGTTACTATGTTTCCTCACTCCTCTCTTCCCTCTTCTCCTGTTCGTCCAACTACGGCTCCACTGTCAGAATGTTGCTTTTTGACCCTGTGTCACCTCATTTCTTCCATGAGCCCACATCTTGTACACAAGAAATATTTCCTATTATCTCACAAGCTTGATCCACCCCCTTGGTTGTATTTTACGACTGTGATAAATTTTACTGAGTCCCACATTAACAGCGCATGTCATTTGGGAACAATTTTTACATTATAGATATGTCATGTTAAACAATTACACCAGCCTGGACACACATTTCCTTCCATAGAGTGTGTGCAGCATTGTAGTTGCCCATTTCGACTTGTCCTGAAGGTATTAGGGTCCCAATTACAAAGTGTGAAATGGTACCACATGTCATGTTGGTTCAGACCGTGCTGTTCATGTGGATTCAATTAAATCAATATTCTCATAATTTTGGTCTTGCAAGCACAAGACCGCAAAGGCACATTGGTTTTGATGATGTGCTCCCATATCTTCAGCTTTAGTTGTCACCTCTCGATTCTTCCGGTGTGTCTGGGAGTGATTTCTGATTTAATAAAAGCTAAAGTTCAAAACTTGGGAATGATGGGAATGCCAGGAGAGGGGGGGGGGAGAAAGGTGAGGGAGAGAATGGACAGGGGAGAGGGTGGAGGGAGGGAGGGAGAGAGAGGGGCGGGAAGGAGAGAGAGAGGAAAAAGAAGGGAGATAGAGAGAGGGGTAGGGGAGAGAGAGGAGAGGGAGAGAGAGAGAGAAAGAAAGACAGAGAGGAGGAGAGAAAGAGAGAGGAGGGAGACAGAGAGGAGGGAGACAGAGAGAAAGAGAGAGGAGGGAGACAGAGAGGAGGGAGAGAGAGAGAAAGAGAGAGAGGAGGGAGACAGAGAGGAGGGAGAGAGAGAGAGAGCGAGGAGGGGGAGGGAGAGAGAGAGAGAGCAGGAGAGAGAGAGAGAGAGGAGGAAGAGAAAGAGAGAGGAGGGAGGGAGGGAGGAGGGAGAGAGGAGAGGAGAGAAAGAGAGAGAGAGAGGAGAGAAAGAGAGAGAGGAGGAGGGAGGGAGGAGGGAGAGAGAGAGGGAAGAAGAGAGAGAGAGAGGATGGAGGAGGAGGGAGAGAGAGAAGAGTTGGAGGGAGGAAAGAGAGAGAGAGAGGTTGTGGGAGGAGTAGCAAAGAGAATGTTATGTTATGCTTTAATACACCCCCCCCCCTACCACACACACACACACCACACACACACACACACACACACACACACACACACACACACATACTGTATGTACACACACATATATCTATATACAGGCACTTCCCTATTTACTATTACGTCTTAGCTGCGTTCCTGGAAAAACATCATTTTAAATCAAAATAATTGAAATCTAACTTCAAATTCCCATTGATTTTAAATGTGTTAAAAATGTGTTCCTGACGGAAAAAAAATTGAGTGGAATCTTTTCAAAGAGTAAATTAATTAAAATAATATTTCAATAAAAATACTATTCATAGGGGTCTGGTTGTCTTTTTTCCTGTGCAGCAACACGGCTGCGAGCAGCATCATTGATTGAGTGTGTGCAGTGCTGCTGATGCAGTGCCCCTGTAGGTCAGAGCAGTAATTTGGAATTTTGCCCAGGATGCCGGGGATAGCTCCCCTACTCTTCACGATGGACACCGCGAAGGATCTTTAATGCCCACCAACTAATTCCAGCAGACGCAAGGCCAAGTTTAACATCCATCTGACACACATTGATTAATCACCCTGCCTGTGAAACACCAGGACGACAGTTTATATCTACGTTGAGATTCAAACTCAGGCTAGACATTCAGTCTGCATACCTCTCGGCCTTCCTGCCTTGGAGTGGGGATGCATTGCTTTGTGGTTAGGGTGGCTGGCTTAGGATCTTAGGGTCCTGAGTTTGAGTGCTATTGGCTGCTGATTAACACCAGTGGGGTTAACTCGGTCTGTTCATCCTTCTGAGATCGGCAAAATGAGTACCAGTGCACTGGTAGAGACAGCATCTGTGGCACAGCTGCGCTTCCAAGAAATGATAGCTACTGTACCTAGCGCCAAGCTGCCATGTGCAAGAACAGAACAGTTTAATGTGTGTAGCATTTCACATGTTCTTGTTAAATATGAAGAAATGGAACACAGGCTTCCTTTAAATAAATATGCTTAGTTAAAGAATCAGTAATTTCTTTACATTTTCAGATTTCATTCCAGGTTTGACACTATTTAGTCCACAAGATCCGATCCTCAAATCTGAAATCATATTTCGATTATATACTTTAATTAGTCTGTGAGAGTAGATCTTGTTTCCAAGATCATCAAATCAAAATGCTGGCTAAGACCCCTGTGAGGTGAAGTTTCGCTGACCAAGGATAAGCCTTTCATGAAAGTAAGCCGTTAATTATATCTTCAAAAGTGGCATTTAAATTTACCCAAATACCCAGTTTTCATTCAAGCACTCCCTTGGAGTGTCCTTCAGTATACATGCAAAGTTTTGGGCGCAAAGTTTCATGGTTTTGGAGATTATGGAGACAAGTACAAGGCCCCTCTCTCTCTCCCCAGCAGATTTTGGAGACACACTGATGCCCTGACACACACACACACACACACATTTAGTATTATAGACCAGTGAATACAACTCGTCGCTTCGCTGACGGGAATATTCAGGAGGTGGTGAAAAAAGAGGGAGGGAGAGGGGATGGAGAGAGGGAGCGAGGAGGGTGGGGGAGTGAGGAGGGGTCGGAGAGCTAGGAGGGGTGAGGGAAGAAAAGCTAGGAAGGGGAAGAGTGAGAAAGGGGGGGAGGGGGGCGGGGAGAGCAATGCCTCACCAAATGTCGACATCACTCCGGGAAGGGGGGGAGTGAGGAGGATTGGGGAGCCAGAATGGGGGAGGGGTGAAGTTAGAGGGGGTTTCGGAGGAGGGTAAGCATGAGGGGAGGAGGTTCTGGACTTGCATTTGGGAGGGGGATTTGAATGGGGAGGGTTTCTTGACTTGTGTTTGGTAGTGGGACTTGTGGAGAAAAGGAGGGGGGGTGGTAGTACACGATTGAACAATCTGGGGTATGTTAAAACAGCATGTTAATCCAGCACATGGAGACCGCCAGGAAATGTCTATGGGGGGGTGGAGAGGGGAAGGGGGTTTAGGAGAGGTAAGCATGAGGGGAGGAGGAGGGAAGTCAGTGTTATGGGAAGGAAGCAGCATGAGGAGAAGGGAAGGCTGCGGATGGGAGGGAAGGCAATGTGAGGGCAGGGAATGGCGATAAAACACGTCAAAAAACATGTCCAAACAGCAACATTTTGTTTTTAACTGCCGGGTTCGATATAAAACCAGGCAGGAGCATTTAAAATCCACGCTATATCTACCTGGCAAAGGCCTACCTGCATGTATGCATGCTCGCACATGCAGAGACCTTTGCACCCCTCTGGTCAGTTCACTCCAAATTGGATTCGTACATGCTACATCTGCGGGAAGCCATTTTAAATCAGATAGTTAACTGTAAGTCCTTACCAGCCCCCCATACATGTTCCTACAACCTCCTTACAGGCCATGCTCACCATGCATGGCACCAGCGATATACTCATCCTTTCACTCACACATGTGTACAGATTCTCACAAGCATCCTCAACTTTACCCACACCTGCACTGTGTGGCACATCCCAGTGGCTTCGGCACCGCAGCATGTCTGCTCCCCGCATGCCAAAGCACGTGGTTCATGAGACGCTGCATAACTTTCACCACGGCACCACGGGTCCTGGTGTGAGTTTGGTTCACCCATCCGTGAAACCCACGCACCGCACACATGAAGCAAGCATGCAGGCATGCACACACCCCACGGGAGAGTCTCTTGGAAATCCCAATCTACCCATTTGTACCACATCTGTGGTGTGGTCGATGTACCTCTTTGTGCTTGCAGCAACTGCTGCATGCATGCATGTATGCTTGCACATGCAGTGACCTTTGCACCCCTCAGTCAGCTCACTCCAAATCAGATTCGTACATGCTACCACTCTGGTTAAGCTCTTTTGAATTAAAAACTAAACCAGCAGTCCTGAAGAGCCCCCTTAATAGAGGGGGGAGGAGTGAGGGGAGGAGGGGAGGAGTGTGAGAGAGAGGGAGAGGGGTGGGGATAGGGTGGGAGAAGAGGGATAGGGGTGGGAGATAGGAGTGGGAGAGAGAGGGATAGGAGTGGGAGAGAGAGGGAGAGTGGGGGATAGGAGTGGGAGAGAGAGGGATAGGAGTGGGAGAGAGAGGGAAGGGGTGGGATAGGAGTGGGAGAGAGAGGGATAGGGGTGGGAGAGAGCCTTGTCTATGGGCCTCAAGAAGCATATGTAAAACTCCAAAAAAAAATAACCTCCAACCTCCATAGTTGACCCTTAGTCCTCCTGTTAGTTTGGTTCAGAATGGATAAGTATAACGACTGAATGTATCGTGGTCAGACAGACAGACACCAAATTGCATATTTTGTTATGATACCAGAAAAATCTTGATGATGTCCACTGGCACACCCCAGGTGACGGCCTCTCGTGATGACGTCATTCCTCATTTCTGTTCACACTGGCCAAAATTCAGAGGGTCGTAGAGAAAAATATATTTGGTATTTATGCACATAAACCTAATTAGGAGCAGATATATCAGAAGACATAAATAAAAAGGAAGTTAAACATTAATAAGTTATACGAGAGATCCATGTAAATATAAATAATTAAATTCAAAGCCACAGAAGTCGGAGGAAAAAAAAAAAGAGACATGGACTGGGGGACAGTGAAGTCACACAATTCTTTGTTTACTCATGAGAACGGTTCCAATTGTGTGTCCTAGAAATGAGTTCTGAAAATTATTAAAATGAGTGAAACACTTGGTCCATCATGATAGGTTGAGAAAACAAAAGGGCAATTGTAAGTCGTCATAAAGCAAAACAAAGGAAGGGAGGGAGTGAAGGGAATGCGAGATGTGATGCATACATAATATGTAGATGATTATTAAGAGGTTGTGAGTGTAGTGTCATGTCGGATTATTCATTTGAATCTCGTGATTTCACACTATCTTTGTCCAACTGCACCGCCGGGTACTTCAATGACACACTGTTTGTGCACATGCGGGAATTTATGTGGCATCAGCAGTGTGCAAGGTCTTATGTGTCGAAAGAAACAACGAGGATAAAGAAGTAGTCGTAAGTATTCTCAGTGTGGATGTGCCATCATTGGCGAATGCTGAATCATATAGTTCACTGCTCCTTCAGGCTTCTCGTTGGAGCTCCGCTCACAGATCTTCAGGTGAACGACCGGGGACATCTACCGTTGTCGTCTTTCTCCGAGCGCTAACCGGAATTGCAAGCCCTGCACCTCGATGGTGAGTGTACTTGGTGCATTTCCTTTTGTGAATAATTTTTTGTTTGGACACCATCAGAATTGTAAAGGACTCACGGCAGTTTTTTTTTAAAAGGTGAACAGAAAACGCAGCTCAGTGATATCAACTATTTCATGGAAACTTCTGATTTAGCAGCCTTGGGAGTTCGGATTTAAGGCACACTTGGTGAGAACAATACATTCAAGACTTTACATTCCAGGCTCAGATGCTCATAAAGCAATGGTCATCGTCAGAAATTGCTTGTAGTGACGACTGTGTCATCACAATCATACATTACTGTGTCACGGGGTGTCTTTGTAGTGACTACCGGTCGTGGTGTCTTCAAGCGGCGGCCCGTCTCCCATGGACCAGTCTACTGCTTTCAGTGATTGGTCCATGGAATGGTCGGACTCGTGGGACGAGTCCCTCCTATAAGAGTGTGGTACTACCACGACGTCTCAGAAGGGGGTGACCCAAAGACACACCAAGCCTGGCATTAGCTTAGCGGTTATGGTGGTGACTTGGGATCTTGGGTCCTGAGTTTGAGCCCTGTTGGCTGCTGAATTAACACCAGGGGGTTGACTCAGCCTGTCGTCCTTCCGAGGTCGGCGAAATGAGCACCAGTGTACTGGTAATAGGGGCACTGCATCAGCGGCATAGCCACACCCTAACCAATGATGCAACCAGCAGCCAAAATGGCTGTACACGAAGGGACCAAAGACACGGGTCCTACTCCCCTCCCCAGATATGGCCCTCTCAGGGGAGACTGTGGGCGTCGACGACGGCATTCAGTCGCAACCTCAGACTCCTGACCTGGGTTGGCCTAGCCATAAGTGGCTAACTGCTGGGTCGTTGCGTGCTCGACTCAACCGGTCTGGCAATCCAGCGAGCACCATGCCCCGCACTCTTCCGGGCAGATTGTCTTGCCCGCCATGCCAGTAGTGCAGATCCGATGACCTGGATCTGGGCGCTGGGTCAGCTGTCGTCGCAGGGTACCACAAGTGAACCAATATTGGGATGGTCCACTCTAGGGGTCTGGAGCTTGACAAAATATATATGCGAGAAGCAAAAACGAGGACATAGTGCTCACATCCAACATCACTATCCTATCAAACGTGAATGTAGAATGCAAGGCAATGCGACTAGACATGGTGCTCGCAAATTAAAAAAAAGAAGGGGTGGCTTATTGAGGTGTCAGTACACAGTGGCTTTGGCCTAAACAATGCCGAGATAGAAAAATGATCAAGTACCAGGATCTGTAAAATGAAGTAAGAGAACCTGGAAGCTGGCAAGAGCTGATATGTGCCAGTGATAGTCAGAACTAGAGTGATAAAGCAGAACCTCACTGAGATTCTGAAAATCAATACCAGTAAATATACAACAAAATCAATACCACAAACCTATCCACTCCCCGGTGAGGGAGTGGATAGGTTTAAGTAGGAATTAGATAGGTACCATGGATGGCAATGGAGATAGAGAGTATGGGCATATTGGCAGGTCTTGTAGGTAGCTTGTGTGTGGATGCATGATGGATTCTGGGGTTGGTGCAGTGCAGACATGATGGGCCAAATAGCCTCCTCCTGTGCAAAGTTGTGTGTGTGTGTGTGTGTGGTGTGTGTGTGTGTGTGTGGGTAGTGTGTGTGTGTGTGTGTGTGTGTGTGTGTGTGTGGTGTGTGTGTTGTAACTTTGGAAAGAGCTGGAAGTCTGCTGGAGCAAATCTGTGGAATTGGCTGGTTGGAGAGGCATTTCTAAATAATTTTTGGTACTTAAGAACTATGATAACTACAACCTGGGCTTTGTGCAGGTAATAGTGTCCTGTGGAAGCAGCACTGTTGACTCAACTTTCCACAGCACTTCTTATTGATTCTTCTTGCAACCGCTGTAGTTCATCAACGTTGCCTTCTCTATTGATGGTCTTGCTTTTGGGTAGGTAGCAGTCATGATCACTGCTTGACTGTCTCAGAAAACAGTGGCTATGGCCTACACAGGTGATGCCTTCTTGAACTTCTGAGGAGGTGGAGAATGTTTGTGCTTCTATTGCATGCTCTGCCCTTTTGTCTCACGATCAAAGTTGTGGTGAACCCATGACTCATCTTGAGTCACAAATCCTGCTCATGAAGTTGTCTTGGTTTGCTTGAAACCTCTCAGAGATTCCAGGAAATGTCAAGTCAAGTGAACGTTAGTGACCTGAATCAGCAGTGAACATTCTTGACATTAATCTTGCCGAACCTTTGTCATGCCCATTGTGTTCATGAAGATGGAGTGCACTGACCTAGTGCTGATGCCCAATGTCTCAACTATATGCATACGGTACACTTGATCTGTCATTCATCCAAATATTATGGAATGGATCAACATTTTCTGGGTGTGGTGATCTCCTTGGAGCTAGGTCATCCTCAGTTCTGGTCTCCCTCATGTAAATTCAGTTGCACAGTTCATTCTACAGTGGATATGGATGGGGCATCAGTCTTGCATCACCCTGCAGTATTGCTACGAAATTCTCATTGATTTATTTTCAGGCAACCTTTTCTGATGGAGGTACTTGATTACTGCTCTGATTTCAGTCTTTTTACATGCTGTGTGCGAAAAAGCGGGGCTAACCAATTGGTCCAGTCTCTCTGTCTGTGTCTGTCTGTCTGTCTACAAATGTCAGTCTATGATCGCGGAACTATTTGATTTCAGGTTGAATTTTATCTTATCTGGAAATGAAAGGAATTGTCATCGTGCACCATCCGTACGTCCGTCTCCTATTTCGACTTTTTAGTAGCAAGTTGCTGCTCCTGACTGGTAACGAGGATTGCAAAGCTCGTTCCAGTCACGTGCTTTAAGGAGGTCAAAATGGCGGACTTAGTGAATTCCTTCAAAAACTTCTTCTTCCAGATCCACCAATCAGAATGCCACCAAATTTGGGTTACAACATTAAGACAGGGTCCTGATGTTAAATTGCGGAGGTCATGCTGATCACGTGACCGGAATGTGTCACAATGGTGGTCTTGGTAAATTTTCGGGAAAATCATGCAAATTCCTTCAAAAATCTTCTCCAGATCCACCAATCAGAATGCACCAAATTTGTGGTTACAACCTAAGACAGGGCTGATGTTAAATTGTGGAGGTCATGCGATCACGTGGTGACCGAGAGTGTTCACAATGGTGGTCTTGGTAAATTGGGATAATCATGCAAATTCCTTCAAAAATCTTCTCCAGACCCACCAAACAGAATGCTACAAATTTGGGTTACAACATTAGGCCAGGGCACAGATAAGCCACAGGTCGGCCTGTTTTTTATATTTTGAATACTGTGCAACAGGAATCGGAACATGACTCTAACATGAATCTTGCAGTTTATTAGTAACTTTGGTTCTGAATTGTGCAAATTGTACGGAATCTCATCTGATCACGCATGTGTAAAGAGGAAGAGTATAGTATTTTTTTAGTCTCTCTGTCTATCTAGCTGTCAAACAAAATTTAAAATCATTCCAAACAAAAAAAATTACTGTTTTTAAGGACACAACAGGCATGAAGACTAATGTAACGTGTTAAATGAGGCATGTAAAAGACAGCGTTGCTTTAACAGCGGTAAACTTCCAGAAATTGTT
>CM068962.1:39988536-39991748 GCA_035128595.1 Eptatretus atami | reverse complement strand
ATCTTTCACAAGAGGAAGCCTGTTGATATCAGTTTGTGTAACCTAAGTTCAATGAGATGTGTGTGCTCAATAAATGTGAAATTATGGCTTCCTTGCAGAAACCCACATGTGATATAGCCCTATCTTACTGATTCTAAGATTGCTCCGACTGCATAAAATGATGATTGTTAAGTAATCTTTCCAAAAGCATTCTGGCCCTTCCATGTCCTCCTACACTTACTTACCCTCAATATTCCTGTGCGCCACCGAGCCTCGATACAGTGTTTTTCTCCATTAATTGAACCAGAAAGCTTATCCTGGATGCATATTGTTCACAACAGATGACGTTGATATTTATCTACATAGGATGATACCCTGGTTCACACTCCCTCTGGCGCATGTTCTTGTAGAAACGATCTCCATCCCAAACGTGACCGAGCTGAAAGGGAACATGGCTCTCGGGATGACAATTCTGCCTGAACCAGTGGGAAACGGCTTCACGGTACGTCTCAGGTGTGCTTTGGATGACATGCGCAGAGGAATGCCCTGCCGGTGCCGCGTCTATGTAAGCATGTAATGCGAAGCAGCATCCCGTCCAACGAAACCTGTGCTTGTCAAAATAAAGCTCGAAGTCGATTTATCTGCTTTGAAAAGCCCTAGGAGAAGCATAAAAACCAGACGATTTCCCTCGAGCTCGTTGGTCAGGTGCTGTTGGACTTTAAGAGGCACCGGACTCATGTTCTTTTAACCCTTAACTAAAATATTTACATGCAAACCAGGGGGTACGTATGCCTTCAGTCATATCAGCACCAGCCATTTGAAATAATGTGACTTTGTAAACCTTGTGACCATGAGAATGAATATGAACGATACATCTTCTCTTTCTCTTCCCTTTACAAGGAGTGAGGTCTCATGGTACGAGTACCAACATTCTGCCCTGCCTCGACCACGATACTCCTCCACTTCCCCTTGTCCTCAGCCAACTCTCTCCACTCTCCAACTGCCCCTACCTTATTAATATCCCTCCTCACACAATCCTCATATCTCAATGTGGGCTACCTCTTTTCCTCCTTCCTTGCTCCCTCAACCTATCCGCTCTGTTTGCCATTCTCTCTCTTCCCCCATCCGCACCAAGTGTTCATCCCATCTCAGCTGGCATTTCACCAATCTCCCTGTCAAAGTCCTCCACACCAATCATTCTCCCTCAGTTCATCCATCCTCCTCCTATCCACCCTCTTCACTCCCACAATCCTCCTGACCCAGTTGTTCTCACAAACTTGCAGCCTGTGTTGTTGTTTCTCTGTGAGTGTCACCATCTCCAGACTGTAAAGATTACAGCATTACACATGACATCAGAACCTTCCCTTTCAATTTCATTGATATTTTTCTGTCTGACATCATTAGTCCATGAGCCAGACAAGAGTTGACTCCCAGAAAGGGGGACTAAAAGCTACTGTATTTTCCAGTTAGTTTGATGTCTGTAGTAAATAAAAAAACATGTGATGGACATCTCAAAAGAGCAGCGAAACACCTTTTTGTTGGCCATCTTGGAAAATGGCTGCCACATTTGGATCATATTTCTGAAAATTGATTATAACTTTGCAATGGCTGATCTGTTCTGAGGCATACAGTATACAATGCCCAACAAGATATGTTCAGTTTTAAATTTAGCACAAGCCAGCATAACTTTTGTAAATATTGGTCCATTTGATTCTGAAATAATTGAGAAAATACGTCAGAATTTGGATTTTTCTCGTGCAAAATTTTCTGCCCCTGGCATTATGCTTACTGAAATATTTATGATATTTAACTTATGTAACATGCAGATATAAGAAATATTTAACATGCAAAGGCAAATACGAGGTTTAATGCTATTCTTCACGTTTCAGATAATTACTCGCATACTGATGTACGTGTCCTTTCATTCGTCATCACTGTCTGACGAGTCCTGCTGGTCATGCTCTGACTCCTCATCATCACTGGTCATGTTTTAGCAGGTGTGTAACTTGCATGGTGCTATACATTTCAAGCCGTTAATGATACATAAGCAGTCAGTTGGCCGACAAGAGCGAGCACACTTGCAAGACATCAAACTGAGAACAACTTCGGGGGCAGGGGATCCTGTCATCCACTGGATAACAAGGCTGTCATCTTCACTTGTTGTCCATCCGTGCCCCTTGACTGGGGTTAGAAATATCTGGCGAATTGACTAAATTCTGCCGCCAAATGGCCACCTGGTAGTTATAATGACGTGTGTGCTGTAGGAGCGTGTCTTCACACCTGTTCCTACTCTCGTTTAGAAGAAATAGGCACAGCACTATGTATGGAAAAGCTGGAAGGTGTCGAGTTTGACACAGTACCTCTTCTCATGTGCGTACACCAGTCCGTCTCTACAGTACTTGCCTTTGACAATATTGACAGGCAAAAGCAAGTCCTAAGTGGAGCAGGAACCTCACATCACATCAACAGTATTATTGTTCAACCAACAACCTCATCGTGTGCACCACCGAAACCGGTCATGACCGCCTCCACGAAGGATAAGAAGTGCACAATAAAGGCACCAGGTGCGCAACTGACAATATACGTTATTAGGAAAAGAAACAGTCCACCCGCAATCGTAACACCCAACCTGACAGAAATGCATGCAAGTGCAGCACTGAGAGCACATCAACGGAACTTGTTGTGGGTCTTGGTGCACGTATATGACACATCTGAGAAAACAAAGAGTTCTTGGACAGGATTCAGCATTCTAACAAGAGAGCACAAAGAAGTGATGACAGATGCAATATGATACTTGCCTTCAATTAATGCACATGCCACTGAATTATTTATCAACCATCCAGGAAATCTTGTGACAGTCCATTTCTATCCAGTCGTTTCTACATCTTGAGAGCATTGCAGTTGTCTTGGATCAGGCAATATATGCAAACGCATCAGAAATGGCATGGAAACATCCGGAGAGGTATGGAGGAATCGTGTTGATGATGGGGAACTTCCATACGATCTGCAACTTGATGTCTACAGTTGGTAAGATGTTTGGGAATGCTGGACTTCAAGATCTGGCTGTGGAATCGGAAGTCATTGCGGAAGGATCAATCAACAAGATTCTTGAGGGGAAACAGTACAACCAGGCTGTCCATCTTCATAAGTTGACATATGAAGCGCTGCTGAGGTTAGCATGGTCAGGATTTGAAGAATGGCTGGAAACCAACCATGCTGAAGATCTGCCGAAG
>CM068962.1:39956036-39983536 GCA_035128595.1 Eptatretus atami | reverse complement strand
AGAGAGCCTTTTCTCCTCTCATCCCGCCCCTCCCTCGCTATTCTAAGTCCCGCACACTCTTTCACCAACCCTCCTTACCTCCCCCCTCGTCCCTTGTCCGACCCCCCCCACCCCCTGCACAAGCCTCCTCCCCTCCCTTTTCATTAACAGTGTGGACCTCAAATATCCGGGGCCTTCGTCAAACCTTTCAGATCATTCCATACAGGTTGCCACTGACAAACCAGAACATAATCTGCCTAACAGAAACTTTCCTCCCCAAAACATGTCTGATTCCCAAGTATCTCTCTCCTGGTTACTCCTCCTCCGTTTGACAGACTCGAGCCTCGCCTGGTGGAGGAGTTGCTCTCTTCATACAAAAACTCTATTCCTCACTTCCATGCACTGCCCTCACTCCCCACACCCCAGGAATACCTCTGGCTACGGCTTCCCTCAACTCCCACCTCAAGTTTATATGGTGACTGTACCGTCCACCTAACAGTGATGACTCCATCTTCACCTCACTATCCGAAAACATGGACCAATCTCTATCTTCTCATCCAACTCTCTCTTCCTCATATGTGGCGACTTCAATTGTCATCATGCAGTTGGCTAGGTGTGGGTACCTCTATCACCTGTTTACACCCCCTAGTTTATGATTCTACTATTTCCTGATCTATCCACTACTATGATTCTACTATTCCTCGCTCCATCCACCAGCCTCAGCAAAAGCTTTCTGCGACTCATTGGCACTGACTCAATCGTCAACTTCCCGACCGGATCTCAACCAAGGGTACTCCATCTCTTTCGGATCTGATTTTGACAAATTTCCCTGAAAATATCTGCTGCTCTTTCCTCCGCTCCAATCGGTTCTTTGATCACCTCCTTGTCAAAGTGGACATCTCTCTGGTTATTAGAGAACCACCTCACTGCCGTCGAGTCCGGCATTTCACTCAAGCCGACTGGCAGGGTCTCCAAGCAGCCATCAAACTTATAGACTGGTCTCCTATCGCTACTTTCTCCAACATCAACTCATCTGGGATATCTTTCAAAGAAACTTGCTCTCCCTCATGCACAGATTTATCCCTCTCGTCTTCAGTTGTCCTACCCTTCCTCCCGCCCTTGGTTCACTGAAGCTTGTGGCGAGGCAGTTGTCCTGAAACAACTTGCCTTTGCCTCATGAAAAGCAAACCCAACTGAGGACAATCTCAGTTCCTTCCATAAAGCTCAGAACAAGTATGTATCTACCCTCAGGAGAGCCTGAAAACAACATCTTTCTCATCTCAAGTCTGAACTCTCAAACCTCTCTCCCTCCTCAAAATCCTGGTGGCGTCTAACAAATCTGTTTCTGGTATGTTCCCCCTCCATCCCCTCCCTTACCTCAAATGGCCGCACTGCTGATACCGCACGTGAAAAAGCTGAATGCCTAAACTCGGTGTTTGCAGCTAAATCTTGTGTCCATAACCCATCACTTTCTCTACCCACCTTACCCAGTCACACCCAACTGTCCCTGGACTCTGTGTCCTTTCTCCTGACAAGGTGGAGAGCTTGCTGTCAAACCTCAACTCAGATTCTGCAACGGTCCAGACGGCATCAGCCCACGTGTCCTAAAAACCGCTCTTCTGCTCTACTCACCCTCTCTCTGTTCTATTCACCCTCTCATTTGCTCAAGGTCATCTGCCATCTGCTTGGAAATCAGCAAACATTACTGCCCTGCATAAAAAGGTGCAAAAACAGATCCTTGCAACTACAGACCAATCAGCCTTCTCCCAATCATCAGCAAGGTTATGGAATCCATCATCGCTTCAGACATTAAATCCTTCCTCTTCTCCAATTGCTTGATGTCCGATCATCAATTTGGTTTCAGACCAGGTCACTCGACACTGGATATGCTGCTTCTGCTCTCCCAACAATGGATGGAGGACCTCAATGCCAGACAGGAAATCCGAGCCGTATCCCTGGACATATCACGTGCTTTTGACACAGTCTGGCACCCTGCCCTGTCACCAAACTCTCTTCCTATGGTATCACAGGCCATCTCCACTCATGGCTCGCAGACTTCCTCTCCTGTCACAGTCACCGTGTGGCCCTAAATGGAGTTCTTTCATCCCCCTTCCTGTCCAGGCTGGATTTCCTCAAGGTAGCGTTCTGGGCCCTGTTCTTTTTCTGGTTTCATCAATGATCTCCGACTCTCTGGAAATCCTCTATACTCTTTGCTGATGACTCACCCTCTGCCGTACCATCGGTCATCCCTCAGACCGCAAGCAGCAGCTTCTTCGCTTACTGCAGATCTGGATAAAATCACAAACTGGTCCAACACATGGAACATGTCTTTCAATCCGGACAAATCTCATACTTACTATGTCTCTCCGAAAGGACATTAAACCCCCCCCCCCACTCCCATCCACTTTCTCAACAATCCTCTAGAAGAAGTCCTTTCTTTCAAGCTTCTGGGTCCACTATCACCATGACCTTTCCTGGGAAAGCCACATTTCAAACCTCGCCTCCAAAGCAGTCGCCGACTGGGAATCCTCCGTCGTGCAAAGTCCTCCTCGCCCACCTGAGCTCCTGACCACTTACAAAGCTTGTCCAAGCCTGATGGAGT
This sequence comes from Eptatretus atami, assembly GCA_035128595.1. Classification (NCBI taxonomy): domain Eukaryota; kingdom Metazoa; phylum Chordata; class Myxini; order Myxiniformes; family Myxinidae; genus Eptatretus; species Eptatretus atami. The sequence continues at coordinate 39,980,955 of CM068962.1, read as the reverse complement.
ACTGCTCTCCCCTCTGGGCTGGTGCTTCTGCCTCCCACCTTTCTCGGCTTCACGCTGTGGAAACCAAGGCATTTCGGATCATTGCGATCTCCCGCAATGAGGCTGAGTCTTTGGGCCTCTCACTCAATCACCGCAGGCTGGTCGGTGGTCTTTCTGTGTTCTCGTCTCCTCTCCAGCCTCGCCCTGCTCTCTCTGCGATTTGTCCACCACTTTCCGCAGGACGCTCAAGGTCCACCAACAACCCCCTTCTGATAACTACCAAAATCACGAATCACTGCTCACCTTCACTCTTTCATTCCTTCTTTTTTCCTGCCTTTGGAATAAACTCCCTCCCTCTATTCAATCCCATTCTTCCTCCAGGCCTTCAAAACAGCTGTTCACCACCACCTCTTATCATCCCCCATTCAAATCCTCGATCTTTCTACCCCGATAATCCACCCAAGCCCACCTCCTTCAAATTCCCTGCTTTCTTCCTGAAAGTCTGTAATGTCCATCTTGTATTCCCCATATTCCCATCCCATCCTCTCCCTTCCACAGATCTCCTAATGTCTGTTCCCACTGTTTGTCCTTCCCACTCCCGCCCCTCTTGTCTCATGCCCCCCCCCTCCCCTTGCTGTGTTTGTGTGTTAGCTTCATACGAGCCTCGACAAGGTATACAAAAAAAAATAAAATATCCAAAGCCTGGATCTAGCTTTGACCCAGGAAACCCGGAATCAGCAGCGCTCCGACTCCTCATTGAGCACCTTGAGGGCCCCCAAAAGGATATCCAGAGTCTCCGCAAAGTTGACTCGTCATCTGCGCAAATCAAGGTTAGAGATCTTGACATTCCCAAATGATGCACTGCAGCTTGGATCTCTCTGACATCCTCCCCAGAATCCAGTCCATACAAGTGCTGAAAAGTGTGGGGGCCAGGACACATCCTTAATGAACTCCACAGTAAAAACTGGAAATAAGTCGAAGATGGTATCAGCACATCTCACAGCACTCTCAATACCAGAGTAGAGTTCAGACAACAGATTGATCAGTTTTCGTGGAACCCCACGAAGACCAAGAATCCTCCAGAGGGCCTCCTGATTCACTGAATCGAACGCTTTACAGAGATCAACATATGCTGTAAGCAGCCCCTGCCAAACTCTCGTCTGTGTTCAGTGAGGGCCCGAAGAGCAAAGATACGGTGAATCATTGACCTCTTTGGTGTAAAACCTGACTGCTCTGGGCGCTGGTGCTCAAGCACATGGTGGCGAACCCTATCAAGAATTATCCGAGCAAAGACCTTGCCCGGTACTGAGAGCAGCGTCACCCCTTGGTAGTTATTGCAGTCCTGGTGATCAACCTTCCCTTTCCAGAGAGGGACAACAAGGCCCCTCTTCCAGTCAGTTGGGATGATGCCTGTGCTCCAAACAGAGCACAAAACTACATGCAACAACATGAGTACAGCATTTCCTCCAGCCTTGAGAAGTTCGGCAGAGATGCCACAGATCCCAAGAGCTTGACCCCATTTCAACTCTTTCACCGTAGTCTATGTTTCCACAAACGTAGGTGGATCACAGTTGATTTGGGGGATCAGCAATAGGGAAAGTAACACCCTGACCTCCAACTCAATGGCTGGTGGGTCAGCCTGGTACACCCGCTCAAAGTAACCGGCCGAGCAGGCTTTCACTTTGAACTCTTCTGTCAAGAGCCCACCACACCCCGCTCTAAGTGCAGTACACCGAGGGATCCATGGGCTTGGAGGAACGCAATGCATGAATTCCCCTGAAAGCAGGATGAGAATCACCTGACCACAGGTGATGCTCTACCCCCTCACAGATTCCTCGCACATAGGCCTCCTTGTGCACCCTCAGAAAACATACCGTTTTATGCCTCAACTCCCTGAACAGCTCAGCTCTGCCATTAAGCCTGTCCCTGTGACTCTGGTCAGTGGCATCCAGTGTCCCTTAAGACAAAATTCTTCTTCGCGCTACACTGAGTTCCAAGACATCTACCGGCAACATCAAGGATGGTAGTCTTGAAGGCACTCCACAACTCTTCGGGATTCCCCAAAGCACCCAGACCCCTCAAATCCCCACTCAGCCTGTTTGCAAACTCCTCCGCTACCCTCTCGTCCTTCAGCTTGCCAACATCCAGCTGAGGCTGGGATGGTATCATTCTCCTGAATTTAAGCTGCAACTTCAGTGTTGCTACAACAAGCTTGTGGTTGGTATTGAGGAACTGAGCACTCTGGTAGACGTCCAGTTCTGGATCATCCTCCATTGACCATCAACGAGCACATGGTCAATCTCCTTTGCAACACCATCAGCGTTGGAATACCAAGTCCAGCGATGAGCCTGTGGGCACTGAAACCTTGAACCAGTCACCCTAAATCCTGCCCCATAAGTCCACGACTTCTTGCAAAGTCAAGAGACTTAGTGCTATTCTGGTTTACATTTGCAGACCCACAGGGACCAACACATGCATCATAACCATCCCTATCAGTGCCATTCGATGCATTGAAATCCCCCAAGACTAGAAGAGTATCTCACATGGGGCACTGATCAACCATAGACTTGAGCGTGGCGTAGAATGCGTCCTTCATGGTGAGATTACTCGCCTCAGTCGGAGCATATATATATAGAGACCAGGGAAACGACACCCAAGGAGTGACGAATCCTTCGTCTCATAATACGCTCGTTGACCGGTGTTACCTGAATTATCATTGGAGTCAGCTTATTGGACACAGCTACAGCAACTCCTTGGGAATGGTAACCATTAGAGTGATCAGACAAACAGTAGGTGTAACCACCCACCATGATCTCTCCACTATCCGGTCTCTGAACCTCAGAGAGTGCTGCAATACCGATGTTCAAGCGCTTGAGCTCAGATGATAACAGAGACAGGTGATCATCCTCTCTTAGGGAGAGGACATTCCAGCCACTCATCTGAAGGTACCGCCTCAGGTTAACCGAAGAAGACCGCCTTCTGGTGGACGACACCCCAGCACCACCTTGAAACACACCACCACACTCTGACCCAGGAAGTTTACCCCATGCCGCTCCTCCTATCATCTAGGAGTGGGGGTCCTGAAGGCTTTGCCCCAATCCCATCATCTGGTGAGCTGCCCTGCGAAGTATGTACAATTAGAATGTGAGTACGTCTATAAAGTACCTACTATTAGTACGTGCATATATCTAAAAAAGAACAGAACATGACTAAGTCTGTATAATACTGTTGTAGGGAGGCGATTGTGGTTAAACGGGGGAAACACAGTGCAGTTGTTTCATTTTTCAATGTTCAGCATAAGACGTGTGGTATTTGTGTACAAGGATCACAACTTGTCGAAGTATGTCTGGATAGATTTAATTGTGATCCATCCAGTCTGTTTTGTGTCTGGACCCGATTATCCTTTGGAAAGCCTTTACCAGTTACCTCTTTTCCTTTTCCTTTTGAGTTGAATGTTTCTTTTTTTAGATCACACAAGACCTTGAGGTGCAAGATGTTTAACACAAGACATTTTAACACCACCCCAGGAGGAGTCATGAAAAAGTTCATGACAGCAAGCAGCTTGCTTGTTCTGCTGAACTTTGCTGATTGTGAAGAGCTGATAACGCCCCCACAGGAGCCTCCGAGACAGATGAATTAAAAAAAACAGCCACACATGGATCAAATCACTTACTGGAATCGGAAGAGAAGTTTTGTCTCCTCGGTGACACGGGGCTGCACTGAGCCTGCAGAGAGGGCTGCACTGAGCCTGCAGAGAGGGCTGCAGTGTCGTTCCTCATCAAACAAGTGGCGTCCCTTTATCCTTCCTCAGTCGGCATGCAGAACGATCAGTTGCTCACCCCCACTCCGGGACTGGAACCGAACTGCCACCAGAGACTGCCAGGCTCTACCTCTGGGATTGCCGATCCTCTCATTGTCTTGTGAATTCTCCAGTCTGTCCCAGTATTTGTTGAGTGAACAGTCAAGCCGAACATGTTATCGTGGGCGTGGGGAATTATAATTGCATCAAATTGTTATCGTACAACAACACTATACATTGATTGAGTCTGTCATTGCTGAAAATACGTGCTTCTCTCCTCCAATCTCCCCTCCCACATTTATGAAATCTGATCAATTCCATTAACTTGTGTCGCCTGGTTTGCGGTTATTAACCCCAGCGTGGGAAATTGATGCCATCACCTCACAGGAGGCTTCATAAAACCACTGCCTGATTGTCTGAACCACCGCTCGGGCTCATCCTGTTATACGGACAATCAGGATAGAGCGTCAGATTCTCGTTAGAGCTATCTTTACACTGAAAACCGAAGTAAAGATCTATTTGGCTTTCCCGGTGGACGGCGTATGGTCTCTTTTGACAATCCGTCGCTAAATCGGTGATCGTGCGGATAGATCGTCAACACACATTGTCCTTATGTTGTCGATGCATCGTCTACACACCACACAAACACAAACACACCATAACAAGTGCTGGTGAAGGTCTGCAATCTCTGATTGCTCCTTCTAGTTTCACTTTTGACACTGACTCGGTGTCCTGTGGTTGTCAGGACTAATGCTACTCGGCTCCCTCAAATTAAATATTCCTTGACTTTCTTAATTCAACAGTTACACTCTTTCTGATCTACTTGGATATTCCAGGATTATTTACTTTTCTTTTATCTTGTATTTGTAGCAACCCTTTTATCTTTGCTGATGACTCCACCCTCTGCCGTACCATCGGTCATCCCTCAGACCGGCAAGCAGCAGCTTCTCCTGCTCACTCAATCACCGCAGGCTGGTCGGTGGTCTTTCTGTGTTCTCCGTCTCCTCTCCAGCCTCGCCCCCTGCTCTCTCTGCGATTTGTCCCCACCACATTTCCGCAGGACGCTCAAGGTCCACCAACAACCCCCTTCTGATAAAACTACCAAAATCACGAATCACTGCTCACCTTCACTCTTTCATTCTCTTTTTTTCCTGCCTTTGGAATAAACTCCCTCCTCTATTCAATCCCATTCTTCCCTCCAGGCTTCAAAACAGCTGTTCACCACCACCTCTTATCATCCCCCTTCAAATCCTCGTATCTTTCTACCCCGATAATCCACCCAAGCCCACCTCCTTCAAATTCCCTGCTTTCCTTTCCTGAAAGTCCCTGTAATGTCCATCTTGTATTCCCATATTCCCCATCCCATCCCTCTCCCTTCCACAGATCTCCTAATGTCTCTGTTCCCCACTGTTTTGTCCTTCCCACTCCCGCCCCTCTTGTCTCATGCCCCCCCCTTGCTGTGTGTTGTGTGTTAGCTCTCATACGAGCCTCGACAAGGTATACAAAAAAATAAAAAATATCCAAAGCCTGGATCTTAGCTTTGACCCAGGAAACCCGGAATCCCAGCGGCTCCGACTCCTCATTGAGCACCTTGAGGGCCCCCAAAAGGATATCAGAGTCTCCGCAAAGTTGACTGCATCATCTGCGAAATCAAGGTTAGAGATCTTGACATTCCCAAATGATGCACTGCAGCTTGATCTCTCTGACATCCTCCCCAGAATCCAGTCCATACAAGTGCTGAAAAGTGTGGGGGCCAGGACACATCCTTAATGAACTCCACAGTAAAAACTGGAAATAAGTCGAAGATGGTATCAGCACATCTCACAGCACTCTCAATACCAGAGTAGAGTTCAGACAACAGATTGATCAGTTTTCGTGGAACCCCACGAAGACCAAGAATCCTCCAGAGGCCTCCTGATTCACTGAATCGAACGCTTTACAGAGATCAACATATGCTGTAAGCAGCCCCTGCCAAATCTCGTCTGTGTTCAGTGAGGCCCGAAGAGCAAAGATACGGTGAATCATTGACCTCTTTGGTGTAAAACCTGACTGCTCTGGGCGCTGGTGCTCAAGCACATGGTGGCGACCTATCAAGAATTATCCGAGCAAAGACCTTGCCCGGTACTGAGAGCAGCGTCACCCTTGGTAGTTATTGCAGTCCTGGTGATCAACCTTCCCTTTCCAGAGAGGGACAACAAGGCCCCTCTTCCAGTCAGTTGGGATGATGCCTGTGCTCCAAACAGAGCACAAAACTACATGCAACAACATGAGTACAGCATTTCCTCCAGCTTGAGAAGTTCGGCAGAGATGCCACAGATCCCAAGAGCTTGACCCCATTTCAACTCTTTCACCGTAGTCTATGTTTCCACAAACGTAGGTGGTTCACAGTTGATTTGGGGGATCAGCAATAGGGAAAGTAACACCCTGACCTCCAACTCAATGGCTGGTGGTCAGCCTGGTACACCCGCTCAAAGTAACCGGCCGAGCAGGCTTTCACTTTGAACTCTTCTGTCAAGAGCCCACCACACCCGCTCTAAGTGCAGTACACGAGGGATCCATGGGCTTGGAGGAACGCAATGCATGAATTCCCCTGAAAGCAGGATGAGAATCACCTGACCACAGGTGATGCTCTACCCCTCACAGATTCCTCGCACATAGGCCTCCTTGTGCACCCTCAGAAAACATACCGTTTATTGCCTCAACTCCCTGAACAGCTCAGCTCTGCCATTAAGCCTGTCCCTGTGACTCTGGTCAGTGGCATCCAGTGTCCCTTAAGACAAAATTCTTCTTCGCGCTACACTGAGTTCCAAGACATCTCGGCAACATCAAGGATGGTAGTCTTGAAGGCACTCCACAACTCTTCGGGATTCCCCAAAGCACCCAGACCCCTCAAATCCCCACTCAGCCTGTTTGCAAACTCCTCGCGCTACCCTCTCGTCCTTCAGCTTGCAACATCCAGCGAGGCTGGGATGGTATCATTCTCCTGAATTTAAGCTGCAACTTCAGTGTTGCTACAACAAGCTTGTGGTTGGTATTGAGGAACTGAGCACTCTGGTAGCCTCGGCCCACCTGAGCTCCTGACCACTTACAAAGCTTTCGTCCGCAGCCTGATGGAGTACTGCTCCCTCCTCTGGGCTGGTGCTCCTGCCTCTCAGCTTTCTGGCTTCACGCTGTGGAAACCAAGACATTTAGGATCATTGGTATCTCCCGCGATGAGGCTGAGTCTTTTGGCCTCTCACTCAATCACCGCAGGCTGGTCGGTGGTCTTTCAGTCTTCTACCATCTCTTCTCCAGCCTCGCCCCCCCCTGCTCTCTGCGATTTGTCCCCACCATATTTCCGCAGGGCGTCAAGGTCCGCCAACAACCCCCTTCTGGTAAAACTACAAAATCACGAATCACTGCTCACCTTCACTCTCTCATTCCTCTTTTCCCGCCTTTGGAATAAACTACCTTACTCTATTCATTCCCATTCTTCCCTCCAGGCCTTCAAAACAGCTGTTCACCACCACCTCTTATCATCCCCCCATCCAAATCCTCGATCTTTTCTACCCCCGATAATCCACCCAAGCCCACCTCCTTCAAATTCCCTGCTTTCCTTCCTGAAAGTCCCTGTAATGTCCATCTTTATCCCCTGTTCCCCGTCCCATCCCTCTCCCTTCCACAGATCTCCTAATGTCCTGTTCCCACTGTTTTGTCCTTCCCACTCCCTCCCCTCTTGTCTCATGCCCCCTTGCTGTGCGTTGTGCGTTCGCTCTCATAGGAGCCTAACAAGGTATACAAAACAAACAAACAAACAAAAAATCCCATGTTTAATATACAATAGGCATGATTTGGAGTCTGATTCTCTGATGGTTTTTCTATTCCTTTAAAGGTATTTTCATTTGACCCCATGCTCCCAAATTTAAATTGTATTCTTGAGAAAATATTGGTTTCCTTCCCTTTACTTCCTGGGTTCATCAAGGTCCGAGACCATCAACATCAAACCCTACATGTGAAGAGACAAATAGCATTTTGAATGGATGGAAGATGATTTTTAGTGACGGTACCAAATGTTCATTGTGGTTTATCGACCGTTCTTGATGGATTTTGTTTCTCTCTTGCCTCATCATGCTCCTTTCCCTCCCGATTTCCCTTCCAAAGGTTTGTGCCCCACTCTGGGCTCAGCAATGTGGAACATCTTATTACACACCTGGAATCTGTGGCTCTGTCGATTCCAACTTCACAGTGACACATACAGAAGCACCTTCTGTCCAAAGTAAAGATCTATCCACATTGATGATGATGACAACATGCATCTGTGATTTTTGTGGACCTTACAGTATTAGTTGCAGCTAACTTGTGTGATCATACTTGGCACCACTATCATGAGTTTGAATCGTCGGTGTAAAAGCCGAATCTCTCATTTTCATCACCTGCTGTATGTTCATACCGCGAAAGTTACGAGTGTGCATTTTGTCATTCATGTTGTTTCTAATGATCGATCATTGAGGTATAACTCCATTTTCATCATCACTGCCATGGATCAGTGTCATTGTTTTATATTTTTTGATAACGTTGCCGTGATTGTTATGTACATGCACTGAATGCTGTGAGATGTGCTCCAGGTTGTGGACCTTACAAGGACATCGTGATTATTCTTGATGGATCCAACAGCATTTACCCCTGGTCTGATGTTCGCCATTTCCTCATGAAGACCGTACAGTCTTTCCACATTGGTGTGGACCAGACTCGCGTGAGGACCATACGAGCTTTTTGTGTTGTTTGTGGAAATGTGGTGGACAGCTGTAATTTATTGGTTGCATTGATTAAATTATTCAACTTTATGTTGGTGGAGTTTCTTTGGCATGTTAAAATGTTCGGTTTGAGTGGTACAGGAGAGTCTCCATATAATGAACAGGTACATTCAAAGGACTGGTAGTTGTCTCAAAAATTAATTAAACTGGGACCTTGTTAAAAAAACAAAAAAAAGGAATACAAACTGTACCTGAACAGAAACTGCATGTCCCGAATACCAAGTTATAAGTGTGAAACAGTTGCCATTATGATGTCTATGTGTATACATTGTCTTGTATAAATACATTTCCTGCATATATATTATCGATGCATTCTCAAGTCAACAACACCGTGTTAGGGTTGGTGACATTTTTGATTTATCATGGCTCTGTCTCAGTCCAGGCCGGTGTTCAGCGGTAAGTTGGACATCTGTCCGCATGGCGCGGGCACTGTGCCATCGTACTGGTGGAGATGAGGCAATGAGGTGTGGGAGGCAAGTTCTGACACAGATTGCCGAGCTTGGCTCCTGCATCTCACGCACCTCATCAGTTCTTCCATTTCATCATAATAAAACCATTACACACCGACCCACATCCTCACACCATGCAACACGATATACATGCCATGGCAGCACCATCATGGTACAAAACAAAACATTAGCACACCAAACAAAGCACCCCCAAGCCTCCAGGTAAAGAACGTCTTCTCCATGAATGGGATTAAAATACAAAATTGAAGTACTCCATTTATGAAGTTATGGCAATGGATTAAACATCATTTATTAAGTTGAGGTAGGTTGGGAGGGATGAAGGTCATAACACTTTTATATCAACAATGCCTTAAACTATACCTATGAAGCCCTAAAACTGCATCAACGAGACCATTAGTTCCACTGCACCAGTTAAAATACAAAAACGCCTTCATGGCTTCACATACATTTCTTTCCCTCGTTCAATCTAATATTCAAAGCACATGAGCAGATCCTTTTCCATCCCCAGAGTGAAATGTATTTCCGGTGCTCCATTTTGTTAGGTATCCTGAGTTGACATACCTCCATAGTCCGTACATCGCTTTCCCACTGAACATACCACGTGGCTTGCTTACCTGTGCAGTACATTACCATCGGAGCGAATGCGGATTGATTAGGCAAACGTTAGCCAAATTCTACATAATCCTGGGGTTTTTCATACCGTGAGGTTTTTTTTTTTCCAGTCTCAATCCTGGCGGCTTCTGGCTGCTGGTCTTTCTTTTCAAGAAACGCCGGCCTTTTTGGATCCATCTTATGCCATTCTCTTACTGCTGTATGATATGCAACTTACGTACTTGAAAGCAGGAATTATTTCATCTTTTCTCTGCTTTAATGATGAAGGTACAATGGGTGGGGTATCCACTTTGCTCTGACTTTGACTGAGTCATACCAGACTCGGTGGTTGGAGTGTCCGCTCTAAGTCTGGATGGTCAGTTATCGAACCACCACCAAGTCATACCAAAGACTTTAAAAACGGTATGTGCTGCTTCCTTGCTTGACGTACAGCATTTAAAAGGATAAGAACACGGACAATCCCCATAGGTTGGAAATTTCCCATGAGGAAATGCCTGCTGAATGTGGTGAGAAAGGCAGGGCCATTGGTGTGACGTCGCTGGTACCCGGAGTGCCCCAGGAAGTGAGGGAACTTCCTCCAAGCTCAGTGGCTGTTTATCTTGTCTAACAGTTCTGTGTTGTGTCTCGCATATTCATCTGTATGTCCAAGGGTGTGAGATGTGTGTGTGTGTGTGTCACAGCTCCACTACGAGCTTCAGATCCTGTAAAAAAAAAAACCCAGTGTTCTTTGTACAGAATTTTATTGAACTACATGTTTGTTATATTGAGACTCTGCTGTACATATGTGCACTGGCTTAACCCATCTGTTGAAAACAATACATTGTCATGGAAACAGTTATGAAACTGGATGTAAAGGTTCTCTGTGGCTTGCTCGCAGGTTGGAGTGGTGCAATACGGCGAGTATCCAGTTCATGAGTTCACATTGGAGAACTATCGCACAAGTGCTGAGGTGGTCAAGGCTGCTGGGCATATAGAACAGCTTCGAGGAAACATGACCCAAACTGGCGATGGGATTGACTTTGCACGGTGAGTTCTCTTAAAATTCCTTCTCCACATTCCAACCATTGGACACCATGGGCTGGAGGTCAAGCATGAAATGTATGTATGGTTTTGACTTAGGGATGTTGAGAGGAGAGTTTTAAATTAGAATCATTAAAAATGAGAAAAGGAAAAAAAAAAAGGTGGAGGAGAGGAGAGAAGAAGCATGCTATGGAAGGAGAATGAAGAGAAGGAAAAAGAGGGTCAGAGGAGAGAAGAGGAAAGGAAAGAGGGGGAAAGGGCATACTTACATTTGATGGGGTTGAGGGTCAAGATTTTGCCATAACTCACTTACTCTTTGGGAAAGACATCATGGAATGTTTCACATCCCCCAACGAGGGCTGGCAAGCAGGACAACCAACTTATTCTCCATCTGAAGGATGGCACACTTGATGATGAAACTCCCTGCCTGTGAAGGAGAAATCCAACAGTTTAAAGATAGGCCGAGTTTCAAATCCAGCATAGAAATCTCAGAGGTGAGTGTGCAATACTGGCAGGTGAGTTTCATCAGAGGTGAGCGTGCAAGGTGATGCTGCTACCTCAATGGTATCCCACCAGTAAGTCTGCTAGCATTAGGTGGTGGAGGTTAACAATCATACAGTGTCCTTCACAAAGAGGAGGTGAGCTATCGGCCCCCTGGCTTTCGCTGGCCCCCTTGGTTAAGTTCCAAATTCCTGCCCTGAATGCTGGGAAGGCAATGACAAACCCCCCAGCATAACCCTTGCCAATAAACTACTTACACAGCATTAACGCTCTGGAAAGAACACGGTACAGCTGATGAATTAACATGAATTAACACCAGGGGTTGACTCAGCCTGTCATCCATCTGAGGTTGGTGGAATGAGTACCAGTGTAGCAGCCAAAAGGCTGCACATGAAGGGAAGGGGTATTGACTGATTGATTAAATCTGGTATTGATGTGGTGGAGGCATGATGGGCTGAATGGCCTCCTCCTACACCTTAATTCCTTTTAAATCCTTGTGTGTATATATATATATATATATATATATATATATATATATATATGTTTGCTTGTTGTTTGATATTTTCCACCAATATTTTAAAAAAGTTCTTTATGATTGCCTCATTTCTCCATTTTGGTCTATTTTGAAAACATCTCGTACACAGCTGGGAAAAGGTTGTGGTGGGGAGCGTATTCCAGGATATTTCAAGTGAACACTCCGATATTCTTTTTCACATCTTTTTAATATCCATTCAGACAATTATACTTATAACACGATCATTTAAAATATAAGGCAAAGGAAGATTAGCTGTGCCAACTTAAAAAAAAGTATATATATAGGCTCATGGAAGAGTGTGGCACAGTTGGATCCAACAAGCAAGGGAATGAACAAACAGGAAAAGAGGATTGAAAGGATGAGGGAAACACAGGAATCTGCAAGCAAGAGGGTTAGGTTAAGTAGGAGCTAATGGGGGTAGAAGAGATTAGATGGAGGATGGGGGGGGGGGTGACATGAGATGGTGGTCTTTACGCATTTGCTTGAAGTCCTGGAGGAAAGAAGTTTATGGCATAGCATCTGGAAGGTGGTTCCAAATACGGGAGAAGCAAGGAACAAAAGTGGCTGAGAGAGCAGAAGTTTCACCAAGACTGGATGAAGTGGTGAAAATAGAGGCCACCAACCTGTCTGTGATGTGGGAGCAACAGACCTTGTGCTTTAACCTCATGACAGGATGTTCAAATAATGTTGAGAGCTTTAGATTGCACAACATCGAAGAGAGCCAGAGGTGTTGCTTCGGCAACAGCACATAGGAGACAACAGTAGTAAATCAAACTATCGACAAAGGATTTGTAGGCTGAGTTCTGATTTTTAAAGGAATGACCCAGAGCGAGGGAGGATGCTCAATCTGTTGCAGGCTTTCTCTGGCCAGCTTTGCCATCTGGTCAGGTCAAGATAGGTCATGGCTGATAGTGAAGCCGAGAAGTTCAAGAGACTGCACTTCTTCCAGTGGTTGACCATTGAGATAGATAGATGGGTTCGGTTGACAAATTATACAATCATATGGAATAAAAAAAACAATGGTGCAATTACAGTGTAATTGACACACTATGAGATTATTATTTAAACACAATCAGTACAATTTTCGTCCTACAAATAGCATTTTCCTGAGCCTAGTTCAAAGAGCAAAAACGATTTTTCAAGTTGATTTTTTTTATCTATAGCAACAACATATCAAAACGATTCACAAACTAATGTAGATAATTTTTTAAGGGTAGGGTGCTAATGATAAGCAGGTTATTTTTATGTGCCCTTATCGATTTATAATTCATTTCTGATTTCTCTTACACTGTGATTGAGTGTGATTCTTCATCCAGCCATCGGGACCATACTCTGGGCAGAGCGTTGGTGCTGCCTAAGCAGTCTCCTTGGCTATTGGGCACAATCCTGGACGTGTCACCTCTCCGACACAGGATACCAGCAAGCTTCACTTATTTTGCCGACCTCGGAAGGATGGCAGGCAGAGTCAACCCCACCTGATATTAATTCAACAGCCAAGGGGGATGTGAACTCAGGATCCTCAGATCCCAAACCCACCACCCTAACCATTAAACCAACACCAGGAATATTTTTCATCGGTCAAGCCCTTTATGGTGTTAATGAATCACCGTGAACATTATCGGTGTTTGTGGATGCGCAAGGTCCGTATTCTTTAGAAATAGGAAATATTTCTTTCCATTCTCTTTTTAAAACTCAAGGCTGCGGTTGTTATGCTTTGGTGATAAACCCATGGGCTCAGAAGTTGAATTGTGAAAACCCATGTTGTGTTGTTGATGTCACCAATTGACCTGTATTGCACATTGCCCACCGAAAAACCCTTTTCCCAAAATCATAATATTCTGCATTAAATGAGTAGCTGAAGAATATTTATCATCAGCTGGAATCCGCCATGGGAAAAGAGGTATGCTCGAAATGTTACCTGCACCTCGCTTCACTCAGTGAACATACTGTAAGTTGATAAAATCCATTATTGAAATTTTCTACCAATGCTGACCGACATGAGCCTGCACAAACACTAGTGTTCCATTGTCGATGAAAAATACTCCATCTTGCCTCAGTTATTCTTGAATATGTACTCAACACTGTGGTGGTTGCGAAGTTTCTGCCGGTGCTGAAATATTTCTACAGCAAAGGCAAAATAATGTGTCCTTTGTAACTGCATGGAAAATGGATGACGGCATGGCTGACCTTGAGATAAGGCCTCAGAGCACGGCAAGAGCAAGTATCCTGTCACGTGGTGGTTTGTTACATATAACACTTGCTCTCGCCAGGCTATGAGGCCTTTATGTCACAATCTTTGCAAAGGTTATATCCCTGATTAAGGCAGTTCTGTTGCTCTGTGTCTCAGCCAGTGGATAATGAACTATTGGTTGTTTGTTGTTTCAGAGTTGAGGCCTTTTCTAAAGAGAACGGTGCCCGAAGGAACGCCAAGAAGGTGATGATAGTTGTGACTGATGGAGAATCGCACAACAAGCATAAACTGAAGGAGACTATCAAGGCATGCGAGGGAGACAACATTGAACGCTACGCCATCGCTGTATGGTCCACACACACACACACACACACACACACACACACTCATCATCTCCCAGCCCAATCAAAACCATATTAAGGAGTTCATTAACTCATTAAGGAGTTCATTCATAAAAACCACATTAACCATATTAAGGAGTTTGTCGAGATCATTTATAACTCTTTTAATTAGAATGTTTTCATTTCGAGAGTATCTATTGCCGCCATAAAGATGCCTCCTATTCCTGACCGATGCCTGCTCTCTTCCGTAAACTCTCTGTTACGCGTTGGCAAGTTTGTAATAGCTGTGAATACATGTTTCTGCTTGTTGTTTACAAAGATGGTCCAAAATGTTGGCAACATCTACTTTACCACAACTATTGTCATTGCGATCACATTCTCATAGCAAACCTATATTTTTGATGACATTTCTTATTCTCATGCTAGCTTGGAAGCATTTAAGTCAATCTGGATGAAACTTGTGGGATATGTAAATCGCTGTTTATCACATGAGGTGACAGTGACCACAACTATTAAAGGGCGTGTAGCATAATTTTAGAATTTTTTTTCTAGTTCTGCAAAATGATGGGTTTGTGTATTGTTACGTCAGAGGGTCTGCTAATGCAGACCATCTGATACGTGGTTTAAAACCTCCATGAATGGCCAAACGATATTTACAAGGTGCAAGCGGATAGTGCTTGTATTTTCTGCTCTATACCCCAATAGCACGAGCTTCTGGTATAATTGAATATCTCCCCAATATCGATCAATCAAAATTGCAGAACCGGCGGTCTTCCCACGCACAGGAAAGAAAAGGAGGGAAGAAGCTTCTTATATTTAAAATTACTGATTTAAAAGAGAAATGACATGGGGAGTCGAGACAATGAAACTCGGACTAATCCAGCACACAAGAAAATGGGGAAGGAAAGACACAAACCTATTGTAAAAAATAAACTAAAACCCCAATGGTGCCAACCTCACGCATGCTCGCATGTGGCTTTTATGCCCTTCGGGCCCACCTTCCAGCACATCACATAATTGGCCACCCTGCCACATAAGGTAGTGCCGGGGTGGCCAGTTATGTGATGCCTTTGCAAAAACGATACAGGGGGCCACTTTGCCACATGGGATGGTGGTGGGGTGGCCAATTACATGATGCTTCTGCAAAAGTGATGTCTCTGCAAAACCATCCCACCTCCGTCCAGGGCTCTCTGCAGCTCTTTATACCCGTTGGTGCATGGTCCTTCATGAAGCAGCCAGTGTGGGGGATTCCCCACCCGCTCCTGTTGCGCTTTTGTATGCCAGTTCTTACTCACCTTAAGTCCTCCAGCTGACCTCACCTGTAGACAGGATATTTTACACAACATGTCCTTACCCGAAATTGCTCAATGATGGATGCTCACTGGCTCCTCGGTGCACATATTACACACGACTTACCTCTGACATGTCTCTAGTTCAAGTGTAAATCTAACCTATTGGAGCACACGGTCCATAATGTTCTTAACAATTCCTAGCTATGCCTCCACCCCTTTGCAAGTAACAGTATGATATACACATATGTTAATGTCAGTGACATACCATGCATCATTCGGTTAATGAGGTTTAGAGCCATTTTATAGCTCAATGCCCATTTATATAAAATGTATAGAATATGGCTTTTTACTCTGACAGTCACTTCTTCATTGGCTTCCAGAACTATTGCAACTGGGAAATGAAAAGGAAATTGAAGCAGAATAGAATTAAAGAAATAACATTGGTTTGTAGCCATAACCTAACTACCTCTTTTAAAATATCACTGACTTTATCATGAGACACTAAACCTTTGGTGTTGGATGGCAGGATAGCCTAGTGATAGATTGATTCTCAGCTGCCTAGCCTGGGTTCGAATCTCAGTCCAGATATAAATTGCTATCCTGCTGCTTCACATGCAGGGCAATGCATAAATGTGTGTTGTCCCTCACATGGAATATTTAGCTGTGTGTCCCATCTGCTGGTATTAATTGGTGGAAGTTAAACATCCCACGGTGTTCTTCCTGGACAGTAGGCGAGCTATTGCCAGCACCCTGGCCAAGTGGTGACCCGTTCAGAACTGCTTCTAGCCTTTAAACATTTCTTGATGAATAACGATATGCCATGAAACTCTGTAAAGATTGTATGAACCGCAATACTTATGTGTTCCGGAGATATATACAGAGCCTATAGAAAGTCTACACCTCCTTTCAAAATTTTCACTTTTTGTTGCCTTACAGCCTGAAATTAAATTACATTAAATCAGAATTTTTATGCCTTTATTTACACATTGTATCCCACAACTTCCAAGTGAAAAACAAATTCTACAAATTCCAGAAAATTAACTAAAAATACAAAACTAGAATATATTGGGTGGATAAGTGTCCTCCCTGAGTTAATACGTGGTGGAAGCACCTTTCATTCTTCCCTCCAGGTCTTCAAGACTGCTTCCAGGTCTTCAAGATCCGTTTCACCACCATCTCAGATCATCCCCCATCCAAAACCATGATCTTTTCTACACCCGTTAAACCACACCCATCCCTCACTCCCAAATTTTGCTTCTGTATCCATCTTGTCTACCCCTTGCGTTCTCCCCTACACCTCATCGTTACCCACATCCCTTGTTTGTCCATCTCAGTCTATTTTTCCCCTCGTCCTCCTGTTGGCATTTACCCGTTATCTTTCTGCTGTTCCTTTTGTTATGTTGCATCTTGGTCCATTCTGGAATACATTTGAAACTTTAAGGAATACTTTTTTTTTTTTAACTTTTCAGATTTCAGCAGGAATACATTTGAAACATTAAACATTCCACCTACCCGCCATGTTGTTCTTGTGTTTGTGGATGTGTTCAAGCCTTTCCATGTAAGTTTTGTTTCAGGGCCTCGCACTGACAATTCTGGAGGGTCAAGAATTTTATAATCCAGATGACTTTTCAAAAAATGAACATTTTCAACCAACAAAGATCTTTTGGGAATCCATTGAATAAAAAAAATAGCATTTCACATTCTTCTTTCTCCCTCTCAAATTTGCATTAACAAAGGAATTCAAAATGAATTTATTTTTCTCTCAAAATGTGCAGATTTTAATGGATCCAAATATGTTGGCTAAAAAACAAAGCCCTGTAATGTCTTTCACAAAGTATGAACATTCATTTTATGTTCGTGGGAAAATAGTTAAATATAAAGTACATCTGTATGTTTAGCCATTTTCCCATGTGCTGAAAATGAATGTCATTCTTTGTCAATGATAGTATGGGAGTTTTTTTTTAAAGTTTTTTTTCCTGTGCCTTGGCTTCGTCCATTTCCGCAAAAGGCATTCTTGCTTACTTTGATGGGAAATGGTTCAAGATACATGTAATCGCTTCTCCACATCCCTTTGTGTTCGCAAAGTGTACCATTAATTAAAATAAGTTAATGGCATTAGAAAACTGCCAATCAACAGGTTTGTTTGCCTGTTCCAGGGGGTTAACCGAGATGGCTATAAATAAGAAGCGTTCTTCACTTTTCCTCCCTTTAGACGCCACTGTAAAATAAGTTGCTCATGTGTTCGCCGCTTATTTCATGCAACACGTGAACCAATTTCAAAGAGCAGATTCAAAGCTTAAATATTATTGCAGCTGAACATGGAAATGAGAAGTCGAGTAAAAACCTTAAATGAAGCATTTTTATGATTGATCAACCAAGTGTAATTTGTTTTGGTAACCTAATGATTGATTTGGGCCAAATTGGTTTACAAATATGTTTGAGAAAGAGAGAGGGGGGTGAGTAGTGAAGGGAGAGGGGCGGAGAGAGAAGAGGGAGAGGGGGAGAGAGGGGGGAGGGGAGAGAGAGGGGAGGGAGAGAGAGGGGGAGGGGGAGAGAGGAGGGAGGGAGGGGAAAGAGGGGGGGGGGGGGAGAGAGAGAGATATTAAATAAGGAAAGGGAAATAAATATCTGCATTCAATAAAAAAGAAATACCATTAATATACATTTTTTTTGGTGTTAGTTTTGTCAGAGTAGATCGTTTACTTTTTGGTTGGAAGCGACTTTCTTCTTTTAAAAAATGTGTCATCCCATCCTCCCCAATTTTATATATACAGTGAAGTGACTTTTGGTTTCCCTGACTGCTTAATAACAACTTTAGTGCTTCCTGGTTGTGATTGGTGGACGTAACACAATGTTTCCATGTATCAGATGGCACTTGTTGGGGCCAAATACAACATGGCATCGCCGGCCACGGTCAGTGGGGCATTAATAGCCAGTAGAAAGCCTAAAAGGCTTCAAAAGTCACCAGGTAGATGAAACAGAGATATGTTGCCCTGATGAGCCCTAATAAGGGCAAAACCATATTGGTAGGTTTGCTTTTCATCTGTTTGGTGACAGCTTTTGACTTTGCATTCATAAGCTGCTGGATGGCCTTCTGGGTTTGCAGGCATGATGCCGTTGTGATGAGGTCATCACAGCGTTGGTCTAAGTTAGGATAATTTAATAATTTCCATTGATATATATATATATATATGTATATAATTTTTTTTACAAGGAAGATTACTTGTCCTAAGTGATGGGAAAAGCCAGCAGAAGTATCCATCCCTTGTGATGGGAAAAGTTTAAGTTAATCCATAAACGTAAATAATATTTCTTGGACTTTAAAAAGGTCAATTGTGTAAAAATATGAAATCATCCATAAAATAATTACCTTTAAAAGAGTGAAAAAGTGAATTTTGGAGCCATTCTACCTCGTGTTCCATGAGGACGCTATTATTTAATTATATTGGGTGAGGAAAAATTCGATATTTCCTCATTTTTTTCTGACTTCACTCGATATTTTGACATAATTATTTAGGACGTGAATTCCAATTATCGAATATTTAATCAGATTTTTTATATCAGCTTTTAATAAGCCTAGACAATACATTATTCAATCTTGCCAGGAGTCAATCACATCGCACCGAGCCTCAAACAGCCAATCAGCATAAAGAGCGAACAGATGAATGGACAGCCATCTCTGTCATATATTATGTATATATAGTAAACAAAATTATGGAAACACCAAAGTAAAGTCACTTAATAGGGCATTGGGCCACCACGTGCGGCCATTACAGCATGTGTGTGCCATGGCATAAAGTCGACCAGCGTTTAGAATTCTGCAGGAGGGATGTGGCACCATTCTTTCACGAGAAAGTCAATCAACTCACACCTGTTTGATGGAGGTGGGAAATGCTGTCTCAAGCTTTGTTGCAGAATATCCCATAAATGCTCGATTGGGTTCAGATCTGGTGACTGAGAAGGCCATGCCGTATGGATAACATCAGTGTCGTGCTCATCAAACAATTGGGTGACCGCATGTGCTCTGTGGATGGGGGCATTGGGGGGTCTATTCTTGCAGCCATGCTAGCCATAATTATAGGCAACCAGATCTGTGCAGCATTTATATACATGACCCTAAGCATACTGGGATGTTATTTGCTCAATTAACACATGGGCCGCACCTGTGTGGAAGCTGTTGCTTGGTGTACCCAGGTGTTTCCATTTATTGTCATATATATATATACACACACACACACATACACACACATGCACACACGCACACATATATACAGATCTGGGGTTTGAGGCTTGCCACGATGGGAAGCACTTGGGTCCCTTCTTGAACGCCCAGTCCTGAGGCTGCCAGACACAGATAACTCCGCACACCTGCAGGTTGCTGGGCAACCACGAACGCCAATTCACACGGCTAATCCGGGCAGGGTTACACTACTTCGCTGATGCCTTACCTGCGGATGGCCAGCTAATGAAGTTACAGTGAGTATGCGCTGGCTAACAAAGCAAATTATTGCTTACCTGACCCTTACGATATATGACAGCTTTCCTGACTCCACCCACAATTGTGACCTGAAAAATCATACAGCTGCCATTTTGGTGATTTGTGAAGCCAAAGACATCTTCGGAGCTTTCATTTTCAGAATCGCCATGTCCTCTGTATAAAATTTCCTTTCGATGTAAAACGACCAAAGCGACTGTTGAAAGGATCATCAAATGTGGTTGGAGGTTGGAGCCGATAGGTGTCAGCTTATGGGCCAGCACTATTCGAATCTATCCGAGCCATATAAACATTATGTATTATACGTATATGTGCATAAGCAGTGGGCATAATTTTGCTTCAAACCCAGGTTGTGTTTTTTGTTTTCATTGTGGGTCAACACCGTACACCTGGATCCTGTTGCACATCATTTGCGTACGATGTGCGACACCTCATTGCCGTAATGCTGGGTCGATTCAGACTTCCAATCCGCTGGTACTGTGACTATTTAGACATGTGATCTGGTAGGGAAGACCACGAAGTGATCGACCATTACAGTCATAATAAGATGACTCGGCGGAATCAGACCAGTCAACTGAGTTGAACCGCTTGACTACAACAATACATATGTGTATATATATATATATTGTTGCGGTTTCAGGGCTTGAGCCTACTACGAGGGGGAAATCCCTGGTTTCTTTGGAACTCACCCGGACCTGAGGCCATCAGGAGCGAATAACTTCACCCCATGGTGGATTGCGATGCAGCTCTGCTGCCTACGACACAACTACGAATGCCAATTAGACGACCACGAGTCCCAGTGTCTGTCCATCTAACAACCGTTTAACTGAGGGTCCCATGGCCTCCCGACTGGGGAATGCACCCTCGGCAAATGTGCTACTTACCTTACCTGGTGATCTTGAATGCAGCTGAGCTGTACCGCTAGCACCCTGCAAACTGAACCGTCAGGAATCTCAACCTCCCAAGCTATGTACGTGTGGACAGTGCTGGACCAATGGTGGAAAAGACGCACATGGACAGATCGGAAATAGATTAAACAAGAACAGGTTTATTTACACAAGTGAGGAGCAGGAAAAACAGGGGGAGGAAACAAGGATTTCAATGGCATGGGGAGAAATGAGGATGAAGAAATTTGTACAGCAATGAGATCAGAGAAAGAGAAAAGAGACAGAGCAAGCTTAACAAGAGCTGAGACGCTGTTCAACGCTGAGAGAGAGAAGTAGGAAGAAAGACTGTGAGGTGTCTAGGGTGCATGGAAGAACAGTGACGTGCTTGTGAGTGTGTGTATTGCGAGTGTATTTGAAAAGGGAAACTGGGAAAGGTGCAGCAGAAAAGATGTGTGAGGGGATAGCCTAGGTGTGAGATCCGACCAGATGTGTCTGTAGTGCAGCTTGGTTTTGGTCCTTTTAATCGGCTTGGCTTCGTCTGCCCCTCGCAGCCTCAGCAGCCATGATGACAGTTCGTGTGGTAAAAACCAAAGGAGCGAAGGTGTCAAGAACCAGCTGCACGACCTCAGGGAACAGTGTCCGGCTTCCGTTGACATCACTGCCCTAGAATGTCCGCAGACGACCGTTGAAAGAGGCGAGCAAATAAAACGACATCGAAAGAGCCTGGAGGTGCAAACCACCATTGAAAAGAGCCTCCGCAACCGTTGAAAGAGCCCAAACAACCGTTGAAAGACAGGTGTAAACGACTGTTGAAAGAGCTGCAAATGACGGTTGCAAAAGAGCCTCCACGAACGCTGAAAGCGCCCAAACAACTGTTGCAAAAGACATCCTCAAATGACCGTTGAAAGGAGCCATGAGCAAACGCTCCGAGGTTTGCTCTTTTGTAAGGCCGACCTGGAAGCTTCGAGAATGTTCGCGTCATTGGGTGGGGCCTGCATTGCAGATAGGCGTTCCTACTCCCGAGCCCCACCCATTCGAGTTTCTGCAGCGAGTCCTCTCAGTCGGGTTTTCTGGTGTCGTAGGAGTCGGACCTCGCTTGCCACCGCTTAAGGCGAGCGAGTATTCGGCTGGTTTGTGGCGCGCAAGAACGATTATGGGAAACGAAGGAGCCGATTTCTCTCAGGTAATGCTGACCAAACATCGCCCAGGCACGTGATAGCCATCACGAAGGCTAACAATGGGTTAATGGTTGAGGGTTGTGGGATGAGGGATCTCCTTTAGAGGGGGGAGAGTTTGAGGTTATGTAACTGTACTTAATGTCTTGATTGCCTTGTACGTGTGGGAAGAGATCGTGTCAAACTACAGTCTGTATTAGATAAAATGTGTGTATTTAATGTGGTGTGAGAAAGAGAGGGGAGAGGAATTAACGATAAAGAAGAGAGAGAAATTAATGATAAAGGGAATGTAAGGAAGGGATTGGCACACCCCACATCAAATGACGGCCAAACACCTTGCCGCCAACCTTCCATGAGCAAAATAAAAATAGGGGGTGAACCCTAATCTACCCGTTCCAACACGGTTTGGATCCCACTAACCCATGTAAAGGTAAGGGACTAGTCAAAACATTTATTACAGAAATAACTACGCTGAAGGAGCGACGTGTCGTGAGTGCACATTTACAACAGCGGTTTCTCAAAACTGCAACATTATAAAATGTGGCCGCACTCAGGGCCTGGATTGTTGGTACTCCGAATGATGTGAGGAAGTAATGGAGGAAGATGTTGTTGAATACTTGAGGAATTGCAGCAAAGAAAGTGCAGTTGAACTCATTCCTTATGTGCACCTTCGAGGACATTGTTTTGGATGCTTGAACTACACTTCAAGAAAGATTTGCCACTGTGTCTCTGTTTTGATAGCATGTGCTCCATCTAACCAAACATGATGTCATAGGAGGGTTGCAAGTAGTAAGTAATGTTGGTGGATTCCTCTTTCAGAGAAGCATGATGTTTGAATCACCAAACAGATTGGCTCGCACTTCTGCCTCTTCTGCGAAGGTGTCTCTAAGTCCAACATTTATATAAGGCAACAGGTTGTATTTTGTATCACACCAACCACTCCTGGGATGGTTGAACCTTGGTCTCATATATTTATTGCCATTGCAAGATATTTTGGAAAGTTTCTCGTTTTCTTGAACTAACTCTTTCGTCGTTGATGAACTTAATACATTTAACTGAAGGTTACAATCCAAACAGCCTTAGACTCCTCATGGCTTGAGTTGAGACCAGGAAGTTGACAATGATAATGAATGACTTGTATACTGTTATAACATCCACAGGTGCTACGGTCATACAGTGCAGATCCAGAAGCAGTTCGCACGTTGGTTAATGAAGTACGATCCATTGCTAGCGACCCTGTGGAGAAACACTTCTTCAACGTAACGAGTGAAGCCACTCTTGTGGACATTGTTGGCACACTCGAAGACCGCATTTTCAGTCTCGAAGGCAAGTCCATCATCCGATATTTTATAAGGATATGTAAGAAAACATAGCTACAAGAGGAGGCCATTTTCCCATCAAGCTTGTGTCATATCCACATCCCATTGACATAATCTATCAACGTACTTATTATCTCCACCACCGAAGGTGAAGGTGGTTTTGTTTTCATCCCTTTGTGTTTGTCAGTTTGTTACTTGCAAAATCGAAGATTTTTCAAGTATATGAGTCAGTCGATTTTGTTATTATTCTGTTTGTTTGTCAACTGCCTGCAGGTCACAATTTAAAAACAATCTTCTCTGAGACTGAGACTGAGAAGTCTCAACTGAGAAGCTTGTTGATTTTGAGGTCAAAGGTCATCTTGAGGTCGAATTTCTAAAATCGTCATTTTTCATCCGATTGACTTGAAATTTGAACACGGTTTGCATAGTGTGTCACTGAATTGGGAAACCAACTATTTTTGAGGTTAAAAAGGTCAAAGGTCAACTCAAGGTCAAACTTCTAAAATCATCCGTTTAAATCTGAAAAAAAAAATCGATTTCCATTTGATTGACCTGAGCTTTGATTGGGATTGTCAATTTTAATCTTAATGAAATGGACAATTTGATGTATCCATGGCAACCTTTGGAGAGGGGGGGTGGATTTTGCAAGTATCATGCTCTGCATGACGTCTTTTTCTTGTTTTTTTTGTTTGTGAACAAAATATCTCAAAAAATTGTGGACAGATTCGGACGAAATTTGGTGGAGAGCTTGGGTATGTGATATGGACGAAATTATTGGATTTTGGTGAAGATCCGAGTCTGGATCTGGATCTGGATCCGATAATTTTTAAAGTGATTCTTCACCATTGAGTGATAGGGCTAAAACGATACATCGCACGATATTTCAAAAAAGTTATGGATGTATTCGGACGAAACTTGGTGGGTGAGTTGGTCAGGTTACAAGAACAAGCTGATTAGATTGTAGTTCAGGTCCAACTCCAGATCCGGCCTTTCAGTGGGATACAAAACATAAACTAAGCTTTGCAGGGGTATGCGCTCTAACGAGTGCCCTCCTGGTCTTCTTATGTACTCGTCCTAATCTTCTCATTTACTTGTTCTAAATTAATGCCCACATCCCATTTCTGATTTTCTTACTCTTCAGGCAGATAATTTAGCCAGTATAACAGTATCCAATGACCTAGTTTTTCTGAGAGATATGTAAGATCCTAACATCCACAACATCCACAACCTTTAACATCCACAACCTAAGTGCAATTGCAAAAGCCAAGTTTAAATCTCCATTTGAAGGACAGTGTGCACCCGAATGCAGCACCCCTGCAGGCAATGCACCACAACAGCAACTTTCGATAGATTTGACTCCACTGGTTGAAGGCAAATATATACATATATATATATATTATATATATATAAAAATATATTGTTGTCCCTCAGCCAAAAGCACCCTTCCGTCCATGTCGGTCTCCCATTCAAATACCAACTAGAATTGAATTTGAACATCTTTCAAGATCAG
>CM068962.1:39935479-39946435 GCA_035128595.1 Eptatretus atami | reverse complement strand
CCAATCGCCCAGGAGACTGCTTTGGCAACACTGACACTGTACAAAGTATGGTCCCAATGGATTTGGATTTGGATTTTTTTGGATCACAGACATGCCAAACTTCTGCCAATAAACACATTTCTGTTTCAGAATTGGTTGACATTGAGCTGAATAGTTAAGGGTGTATTCCTTCTCACTCACTTCCACCCTCCTCTTCACACCAATGTCCCTTGTGGGACAGGGGCAGCCCTATAATGCAAGACATAAAAGTGTGTGGGAAGATCAAGAGGAGACTGTGATGACATACATTGATCAAGGAGAGATACTGTCAACAGACAGACGAAGCAGATTGAGTTTTGCTGGGATCGCATTGTGTTGTGTCCAGAGCAGGAGGGGGGATTCTCTTTCAAAACATGGATGCTCTCGGAGGCTGGGCATTCATCACAGAAGGATTGGGGAGATTGTCTTTCAAAACATGGATGCTCTCAGAGGCTTTGTGTTCATCAGACCTCTGACTTCAATGGGAGATCTACTCAGCTGTTGAGAACACCCTATAGCCTATACCATGACTACAAGGCTTGTGAGGTCTTATCGGGCTGTTCCTTGCGCTGGTGATTTAACACAGTGATTCCCCCATGGCGAGGCTAGCATCTTGAATTAAAACCCATACGCTTTCCAAAAAGAACCTAAATAAAGCATCATTTCTCAGAACCATTGGATCTTAATTATGCGGAAGTCTTCGAGTTCTGCTTCCTTATCAGGTTTACAGTTGCCTTCATTGACATTTGCTGCAACTTGCAACTGCCTCTACTGCTCACTATATTTACTCGTTGATCATCACATGCTTGATACATTGAAGTAACTTTATTCGATAAATATCATTGAGGCCTAGTTAGTGGCCTACCTACATGTCTAGCTAGTTGAGATGGCTCAGATCTGTTAGTCTGTGGGGTACGCAATAAGCATAGAATGCCACAAGAACATCAGGTTTCCTTCAAATTTCTTTCAATTTAGTGTTAAACAACAGTAGCGACTGTTTTATAAATGTAATCATACATTCGACAGGATTGAGTGAATAATTTGTGCTTGTAATAATTTTTACTTCCGGTAGGTATACCCCATGAAACACCACGATAAGGTATTTATACACTTTAACACGGAGTTCATCCAGGTGGAAACCCCCCTTAGGGAGGCAGAGGCAAATTTTGTCGCTTTAACCTCCATGGTATAACCCCTAGTGCCCCTGGCGGGTTTAAATGAAATTGGATAAGTAACGACAGAATGTATTGCGGTCAGACAGATCGACAGACACCCAATTGCGTATTTTAGTATGATTATTTTATATCACGAACATTTGTTTCGGCAAGAGTCCGGTTTCACATTTTTTTTAATTGCCTGATTACTCCAACAACTCAATCTCGGCCACAACTAGCTCTGTAACTTTTGGTTACCACCTATTTGTGTGCCTGGGGGTGGTCGCAACCCCCAAGCAAGCTACAATATTAATGGTTCACTCAAAACAGTTGTTTGTTTGTTTTCTTTTTAGTGTGTCCATATATGCATAACTTGACAATACGAATGATTAATTTAATGTTATGATATTTTGTATTACTTTTAGTGAGTGTACAGTACATATGCACACTTGTATAATTGTTTTTCTCTTCCCCCCCCCCCCCCCCCCCGAATTCCCACTGTAATCTGATAAAGGAAACCCAATCGTTTTATTACATGTAGAACAATTAAATCACTCTCAGATATCATTTATCTCACAATCAGCAGACTCTATCTGGACCGGTGTTTGTAGGACACGCTGCTCCTGGGAGCAGTGGGAGCATATGAGTGGGCCGGCACCATCGTTCAGCAGGTTGGAAGGGACAAAATCATACCCTCACAAGATGCTTTTGAGGCAGCTCTGCCCTTAAAACTACGCAAGCATACTGCTTACCTTGGTGACTTCATGAAATATTTCCAGCTTAGATTTTGTAGCATTTTGTATTATTTTGAAAATGACTCTGAATTGTTTTAATGCCAATCTTCTTTTTGTATTCCCTTTTTAAAAAAAAACTTTGTTCTCATTTATTTCTGCATTATTTGGGAAATGGTGCTGTTCCGCAGGCTACTCTTTGAACTCGTTTACGTTGCGCAATGGAACAGAGCGGTACGTCGCAGGTGCACCGCGCTACAACCACTCTGGATTGGTCGTAATCTTTGCTCAGGGTGGAAGTACTGCCTCCGTCACCGTTCTGCAGACTCTCAAGGGCAATCAGGTGCATGGGTTGGTGACTTGCCACCATGGGAAAATGTATCACCTGCCAAAACAGCACCACAATGTCAACACACAATAGTAACGAAGGCCAAAAAGATTACCCCCCCGAGTCCATAAGTGCAAGGTGGCGAAAGGGTGAAGAAAGACAGCAGAAGTACTCGAGTATGCCAAAAAGAAATAAGATCTCACAACTTTAAAAGCCGACAGGACCTCTTTCCATTTGGTTTGAAAATATTAAGTAATCATTTATTACCCAGCATTCATTGATTGACTTTTCACAAGTGATTGTTGCATAACCAGATGTAAGTTGTTTCATGGCATAATGATTCGAGTTCCTACTCTGATCCTGGGAGGTCAGCAGTTTAAACCCTGACAGAGTCATAACAAAGACTTTAAAAATTGTATGTGCTGCTTCCATGCTTGATGCTCAGTATTTATAAAGGATATAGCATGGACAAACAACTTCAGGTTAGCAACTATACTGCAGGCTTTGATGGGCCTGGATGGGCTCCTCCTGTGTTGAAGTTCCTCATTGGAAAACATTTATTTATTTTTGAAATAGACCGAGTGGGTCACCATAGACAGTTAATGGTCTGCTCCTCACAATGGAAACACCCAGCTGGCAGGATAGCTTAGAGATATGCACACTCTTCTCTGAGCTATCTAAACTGCGTTTGATTACCGTAGCCTTGGTGTTTTGCATGCAGGGTAACATACATCAATAATGTGCACCATCCCTCGGATCGACATTACCTCAATATGTGCATCGTCCCTTGGATCGACATTAAGCTGGGTGTCCTGTCTGCTAGCATTAGTTGGTATTCATGAAAGATACCACGGTGTGATTCACGAAGAGGAGGCAAGTTGTCACTGGACACCGTGAAGAAATTTATATTTTCTGCTTTATATACAGTCGAGGCTCGTAGAAGAGCGAGAACACTGAACGGATCAAGACACAACAGAACAAAAGAACAGTGGAGAGAAAGGGGAGACACCAAAAAGAGGATACAAGGGCAAAATAGAGGGAGACTTGGACAAATAATTGGTGTGGGGGGGGGGAGGAATGAGGGGGTAGGGTGGGGGAAGAAATGAGGGGCGAGGTAAGTCACATGGGGTGGACAAGATGGATACAGAAGCAAACTCTCAGGAAGGAAAAACTGGAAGTTTGGAAGGAGGTGGACTTTGGGGGATGGTGGTAGGGTGGTTAACTGGAATAGAAAAGACCATCTGAGAAGATGGTGAACAGCTGTCTTGAAGATTTGGAGGGAAGAATGAGATTGAAAAGAATGTGGAAGTTGGTTCCACAGATGGGGAAAAAAGAGGAACAATGAGTGGAGGTGAGCAGTGATTCTGGATCTTGGGAGTTTTACCACAAGGGAGTTGATGGTTGACAGTGTGCACCCTGCAGTAACCCCGGGGGACAAAGCAAAGAAAGAGCAGAGGGTGCAAGACCAGAAAGGAGGGAGTAGAAGACTAAGAGACCACCGACCTGTCTGCGATTGGAAAGTAATCGGCCCATTAATCCAGTTTTATTGCAGGGGTTTCCAATAATCTTTAATTCCTTGGTTTAAATGGCATCAAGCTGAGCAAGGTGTGAAGCAGGGGAGCCCAGCCCAGAGTGGAGAGCAGTACTGCATCAAGCTGTGGATGAAGGCCATGTAGGTGGATATGAGCTCAGATGTGCCAATGAAGGATTTTGTATGATGCAGGATGCTCAGTCAGCGACTGGCTTTGGAGGCCAACTTTGAAAAGTGGTTCACCCAAGAAAGATCATGGCTGATAGTGAGACCCAGGAGTTTTAGTGACTGAACTTCCTGAAGAGGATTGTTAAGAAAGTAGATAGGAGGGTTTGCCATGCGGTCCTTTCGGAGAGAGTGAGAGTGTGAGACTTGTCAGGATTGAAAGCCATATTCTAAGTGTTTGACCAGCTTGTGATTTTGTCAAGGTCTGAAGAGAAGGAAGAGGCTACAGCCTGCCTGTCTGAAGGATGAGGGATTGCACAGCAGAGGGTGGAGTCATCAGCAAATCGATTAAGGGGATTTTCCAGAAGTCAGAGAGATCGTTGATGAAGATTAAGAATAGGATTGCACCCTTGGGGGACTCCAGCCTTAACAGGGTGAGGAGATGAAAGGATTCATTTGAGAGCCACACATTGGCTACAAGAGTAGAGGACATCAATAACCCAGGCAATGTAGTTGGTCTTCGATGCCACAACCTGAGATTTTGGAGAGCAAGGTGGGATGCCAGATTATTTCAAAAGTTCGAGATATGTCTGGAAAGAAGGGCCTGATCTCATTTCTGACATTGAGAGCCTCCATCCATTGCTGGGGGAGTAGTAGGAGCACCACATCCAAGGTGGTGTGACCTCGTCTGAATCTGAATTAGTCATCTGAGATGAGGCCGTTGGAGAAAAGGAAGTTTTTCATATCAACTGTGATGATGGATTCCATGACCTTGCTGATGATTGAAAGTAAGCTGATAGGTATGCAGTCAAGGGGATCCGTTTTTGCACATTTTTATGCAATGTAGTGATGTTGGCTGATTTGCAAGCAGACAGAAGATGATCTATGGCAAATGAAAGGGTGAAAATGGCAGAGTGGAGATGTGCAAGAGCAGCAGAGCACGTTTTTAGGACACATGGTCCAGGAATAGTTGCATGTGACTAGTAGGGTGGGTTCAGAGAGCAAGGGGTTGGGGACTCAAGATTTGGAAGCAAACACAAAATTGAGGCATTCGGCCTTCTCACGAGTGTAGTCGGCAGTAGTGCCATTTGAAGTGAGGGTTAGGGATAGAGGGGGAACATACTCTAGAGACAGACTTAACAAGGTGTCACCAAGTTTTAGAGTAAGAAGACAAGTTTGAAAGTTCATTCTTGAGGTTTGATAGATGTTGTTTTCTGGCTCTCATGAGAGTGGACAAACACTTGTGGGCTTTTTAGAATGCACTGAGATTGCCTTTGGTCTGATTTCCCCTCCAGGAAGAGAAAGCAAGTTGTTTCAGAGCAACTGCCTCACGACATAATTCAGTGTACCATGGGTGGGGAGAAGGGCAGGATAACTGAAGACGAGATGGGATGAAACTGTGCGTAAGAGAGAGCATGTTTCTATGGAAGAATTCACAGGCTGAATGGCTATCAGGTGAGGTATAGATATGGGAGACAGTCCTGAAAAGAGAAATGGCTCCTTGCTGTCCCTGCCAATCTGCTTGAGTGAACTGCCAGATTCACCAGCACCGAGGCAGCTCTGCTCTCTGAAAATAGCCAGAGATGTTGATTCTTACAAGCATGATCAGATGAGCCAATTGGAGCAGAGGAAGAGCAGGAGACATTTGCAAAGAAGTTTGTCATCACCATAGGAAGCATTTTCCTTTGCGAAAAATCTGGGTCAGAAAATTCACAGATTGAGTTAGTCCTTTCTTATTCTTATTCTTTTTTCTCTTCTTCTTCCATATGGCAGCTTGGCTGGCTGCCAGGTAGCTGTAATTTTGTTGGGGCACAACTATGCTGCTGATGATGTGCCCCTATACTAGTACACTGGTACTCATTTCACTGACCTCGAAAGGATGACAGGCTGAGTCAACTCCACCTGGTGTTAATTCAGCAGCCAATGGGCCTTGAACTCAAGACACTAAGATCCCAAGCCAGCCACCCTATCCGCTAAGCCAATACCAGGCTTATAGTTAGTCCTATGGAGTGACAGAAGTCTTTTTTTAAGTGCATGGCGGTAAGAGAGTTACCAACACCCAGCCAATTTGCATGGTGACAATTGAAATCACCACATATGAGGAAGAGAGAGTTGGGATGAGTGGTTAAAAGTTTGTCCATGTGTGTGAGAGAGAGAGAGAGAGAGAGAGAGAGAGAGAGAGAGAGAGAGAGAGAGAGAGAGAGAGAGAGAGATAGAAGTAGATATAGAATATATGGAGTCGTCACTGATTGGAGGACGGTCCAACACAGACAAACAAGAGGTAGGAGCGGAAGGGCCACATTCAGTATTGGAATGCAATCTGATGCAAATCTGCAGCCACGTTCTGTTTATGAACAAACAAACGAAAGGAAATACAGTTCACAATGACAACAATCCAAGTCATCAAAATATATATGAATCGCTTGATTGATTTTGAGTGGACACATTTTCAGTATTAATTCACAATAAAAGATCATAGTTAATTGCTTTGACCGTTTTTTTCTTCTCAGCCAAATGCAAATGGAAAACTTATGCCCTTTTCACTTTCTAACCTTCAAATGATACCCTGCATTCAAATCATCTCCCCACAAGTATGCAACATAAACCTCTAAAGTGCTGCTCTTTGTTCGGTCCAGATCGGCTCGTACTTTGGTGGAGAGCTTTGTACCATGGATGTAAACGGAGATGGGGTGAGCGATCTGCTCCTCGTTGCAGCGCCCATGTTCATGGATCCGGAGGGACGTGAGATGGGAAAGGTGTACGTTTTTGCTTTCAGAAAAGTGAGTCCGAACTCAAAATATCATTAGATACCTGGTTTTCATACATAGGAAAGTAAAATGTATGCACATGTAGTACCATTGTGGCTGATTGTAGCTTCATGGTCCATTTTTTGTTATTTCATCATCTGTACAAAAGAAGTACATGCCAACATATGACACCTATTTGGCATTGTTTGATTTTGATTTAAACTTCAAGTGTTGAAAAGTCACAGACGTTTATAGAAACACCATACAGGTTTGAAAATTGTCATGATGCATTTTCTATCATTGTCATACTAAGAGCTTCCTGAAAGCCAATGGGTTCGTTGGTGTCTGTGAACCAAGCATGTTGTGAACCTGCAACAAGAGAGAAAAAGTTTCAACCAAGTCATTGCATCTTCTCTGCCACATGTCTACATTATATACTAGCAAAGGTACCTGGCATTGCTGGAAATGCTGGGTCCCTCCTCACCCTTATCTCCTCCCTTTCTCCCCTGCCTCCCCACCTCACTGCTTCCCCTCCCTCCTTCTCCCACCCCCACCCCCCTCTCTCCAGACTCCAACCCTCCTTCCTCTGACTTCCACCCCACCACTTCCCCACCCCCTCCCTCCAGACTTCCACTCTTCCCACCCCACCCTCCCTCCAGACTTCCACCCCACCCACCCTTCCCCTCCCTCCTTCCACCCCACCCCCTCCCTCCGGACTCCCACCCACCCCTTCTCCTCCCTCCTCCCACAAAGAATTTTTGCAGGGTGTATATTATTAAAATGCATAATATGGACATAATAACTTCGAAAAAATGAAGTAAAAAAACTCTCGTGAATTTCCCCAGCGGCCTCCAAGCTAATTAATTATGTATTTAGCATTTCATGACCAAGCCGATTTTTGTCACCTCTAATTTTTATTGACTTCATATATATGTGAATTACGTGTCCATCAGTTTGTTTATAAGCCTTGATAAGTCGGGCGAAAACAAAAGTTTTATTGTTATTAAAGATTTCACGAATCTCTTTCCTCTGCTATAATCACTGCGAACAAAATATGCATTACCGAGTTTCCTCTGCATGAGCTATAATCAAAATGACCTTTGTTCCTCAAAACGGTACCTTCATTTAATGACAGAAGGACCCGTTGCACACCTGGGGCCTGTGTGTTTTTTTTCTCCAAAGCAAGGCCTTTTTGAGCAGGCTAAAACAAATGACGATTGAGACTCCTGTGAGGGAGAGTATGCTGACCAAGGAAAATGCCTGTTTTTTGGTTTTAATTTAAGCCCGTTAATTATCTTCAAAAGAGCTTGGTGTTGGCTTAATGATTAATTGCTCGTTTAAGATCTTAGGGTCTTGAGTTCAAGGTCCTGTACTTGCATAGATTAACCCAGGTAGGATCGACTCAGCCTGTCATCGTTCTGAGGTTGAAAAAATGAGTACCAGCTTATTGGTAATAGGGTCATTGCATCAGCAGCACACCTGTACCCCCAGAAAATGATGCAGCTACGAATAAAGAAATAAATCTTCAAAAGGGGTGTTTAAATTTTCCCACACACCTTGTTTTCATTCACCTACTCTCTTGGAGTTCCCTTAGTATGCATGCAAAGTTTTGGGCCATTAGGTTTCATGGTTTTGGAGTTATGGAGGAGCCACAATACCACCGTTTGTGGATTTTTGTATTGTAAATAATAACAAATTTTTGAAGTCAACAACATCAGTTACATCAATGTGAATTACAAGAAACCACAATAAAGTTGCAAATCGGTGAATATGTGAAATCAATTAGTTTTCATCAGCTTGTCCCTTGCCTGAAAGTGTATGAGTGGGTTCGGAATGGCACCAAGGAAGCAACTTTCAACAGAACAGCGTGTGAAGATCCAAATTCTGTGGGAAGAAGGGCACACTGTGAAGAAAATGGCAGAAAAGCCGAACATCTCTTACAATGATGTGAGGTACACTTTGCAATGCCCGAAGAAAACTAGCACAGTACAAGACAAGAAAGGCCAGGAAGACCCAGAAGAACCTCCACAAAGCAAGACTAGCACTTGGAGTTGCTCAGCTTATGTGATAGAAGAAAATCAAGTCAGCAGCTGACAAATGAAGCAAGCCTGAACATTAACATTAGGTTGATAGGGTATTGAGGGAGTAATATGGATCAGTTATGTCATTAATACCTGTTTTGCACAAGGGGTATGGTATCAACATGGAAACATCAAGGAGCATGTCAAAGGATGTATCAGGAGTGATATTCATAATTCCCCTTCCCATTCCCCCTCTCCTTCATATGTATCTCAGCCTCACTCTACCCCCTTCCCTTCTTGACCCCTCTGATAATCCCACTGTAATATGTCTTATGTGTCTTCCATGACCGAACTGATAGCACAGGCCTGCCAGCAAGCATGCCCTGCTTCAGGGCATGACTTTCCTGACCCCTCATGGCCATGCGCCATGTGCAAAGGCGACTGTGGTTACACCAGCAGCGGTAGGCGTATCACGGCATGGTTCGGTCCATGTGCAGGGCCAATGAATGGGCGGTTGCAGGGTGAGTGGGTGTTGCGCTGGAAACAAAAGGGAGAGTTGCAGTTGCACATTGTCATGGTTGAAGTTTGAGGTGCCAATGTTCGTGCCAGCATTGTCATAGTTGAACAGGTGTGCCGCCGACTGCGGAAGGAGCAATTTTGCCAGGAGCAACTCCAAGCCACAACAGACCCCAAGCCAGCTCCGGTGTGGGGATAAGGTTTCTTGTGTTTTGTCTCCCCCCTCCCCTTGTCTTAACTATCTGTGGTATGAATGGGATAAGGTCGCTGTTAAGCCAAATGTGGAATCGTGGGTGCATGGGATTTTAGAGTGACTATATAAACTGCAATACATGCTTCTGTCTTCTTCTCCTCCTTGTTCTTCCAACTCTCCCTGATTATTAAAACCTGCTCCAATGTTGGTGTGTGTTGGCTGTGCATGGTTCGGTTTGTTGGCATGATAATCCCAGCATGAATGGTCCACGACCTTTGGAGTTTTGGCGCCAAGCGCCTTATGGCTCATCACGCACAATAGGATTCTTCAGGGTTTGCTCACCATAAATATAAAAACAAAAATAAAGAGGAACCTATCACAGCAGCAGAATGTTGGACTTTTCTGTATGCCAGAAACTGAAGTTAAGATCTGCTTGACTTTCCCGATAGACTATGCATGGTTTCTTTCGGCAGTCCATCTCTAAAAGGGGAATGTGCAGCTGGTAGATGTGCACGTAAACACCCGATGGTTCACCATTTCATCAGGATTAGAATCAGGACAATGGTCCGAATCTGGCGACCATTAAAATATTGTCATCTCCATGCCGGTTAAGACCGACCTGGACAAATAACCGAACAGTTCTCCCTTGGAGGTGAATAGCCGAGTTCTTAGGAGATGATGGTGCACGCGGGACGAAGGTACAAGGGCTTATACTCAAACCCACAACAAAGACAGATGCAAACAATCTTAATAAATTAGGGTTTAATGACATAAATGAGATATTTATCATGAAAATAAAACATAATGAAGTGTGAGGGAAACTAAACCTAATTTTGAGGCACCTCCACACAGACTTTAATACAGACAAGGGGACAGAAAAAATAAAAGAATAATCCCTCGTTTTATTCTGGCATTTAGCTTCATGTCCAGAAGTGGTCTTCTTATGAGCTTTGGTGACAAACCCGCGTTGTCCTGCGCGGAAAGCTCGCAAAATGGCGCCCAGCCGCTCTCTGGGCGAAAAACGTACGGGAGGTAGTTCGGGTGGTGATGTTCAACACTAGGGCTCAGAAACCGCCGTACAGCTTCTTTTCACGATTGCACTTGCCGATGCCACTCTTCTGCAAAAATGGCACCGCCTTCTCCCCCAATAGCACAACACAAGGCTCCGAGGCACGGTCTCACACGACCTAACCAAACAGTCAATGGCTGGCGTCTTGCTCCATCACGCAGGCAAATCCGCCTCAGCACAAACAGGAAAATCGTGCAGCCTACTTGACCATGTCGAGGAGAAGCCAGAAAAATGAGACCTCTGTTTCTAAGCGCGTACCTCTCCGACTCCCTTCTCATCTCTCTTTTATCTCTACCGCCGATCCTGACTCAATCCTACTCTCTCCCGAAAAACTCTGTGATGTCACGCCATCCATCATCCACCCCAGGAGCGTGGTTTGCGAGTTGTCATTCCTGAAGGTGGGCTTTTTGCCTCCTTGGAAATGTCTGGCTTGGATGTTGTTTTTTTAAGGACGTGATTCCTTTTGATTGCCGGTCTTGAAAT
>CM068962.1:39922363-39933001 GCA_035128595.1 Eptatretus atami | reverse complement strand
CGGCCGCATCGCGGTCGGCGCTTGTGGTGGGGATGCGTGGTTGTGGTTGACGGTGTTGGTTCAAAATAAGAAAAAGAAAAACGACTGACTCCAAAAGTGTCGCAGCCCACATGAATCACATTATTCCCTCTAAACAAGGGTTTGGAAGCTATAATATACTTAAAAGATACCTCCCTACGGGACCTGAATGGTGGTTGCAAATTTCCACAGCTAACAGATATCATTCTCTTTATGAACCCACCCACCCTACCCTTCTCTCTTTATTGTTTTTTTTTTTAAGTCTCTCTCTCCTTCTTCTCACTCTCACTCTCACCCACACTTCACACTCACTACTTCTCACTCTCACTCTCACTCTCTCTCACACTCACAACTCCACAACTCACACTCACACTCACATCACCACTCACACTCACACCACACTCACCACTCTCACTCTCACTTCTCACTCTCTCTCTCTCACACTCACACTCACACTCACACTCACACTCACACTCACACTCACACTCACACTCACTCTCACTCTCACTCTCACTCACTCACACTCACACTTCACACTCTCACTCTCCACTCTCACTTCACTCACTCACACTCACACTTCACACTCTCACTCTTCACCTTCTCACTCTCACTCTCACTCTCATCTCTCACTCCACTCACACTCTCCACTCTCACTCTCACTCTCACTCTCACTCTCACTCTTCACTCTCACTCAACCACTCACATCACACTCACACTCACCACTCACATCTACACTCTCACTCTCACTCCACCCTCACACTCACACTCACACTCACACTCTCACTCACTCTCACTCTCCTCTCACTCTCACTCTCACTCTCACTCACACTCACACTCACACTCACACTCACACTCACTCCCACCACACTCACACTCCACACTCACACCTCACACTCACACTCACACTCACACTCTCACTTCACTCTCACTCTCACTCTCACTCTCCACTCTCACTCTCGCTCTTCTCCCTCCCTCATTGCACAGCAACTTTTGGGAGCAGCACTCTCCCCATCTCCCACAACCACTTCCTTGCTCTTCCCCCCTTACTAGCTTCTTCCCCCATTCCCTCCTCCTTCTCTTTCCCCCCCTTAATACCCTCGTCGACAAACGACGATTGTATTTGCTAGTTCATTATATAGACAAGCTGGAGAGGAGGGGAGAAGGGGAGAGGAGAGGGAGAGGAGGGGGGATGGGAGGAAGAAACAATTGAAAAAATAATAACATGAAAAAGAAAAACAAAAAGAGAAAGGGTTCGTGAGAAAAGGAAACGACTTGTTAAAAAATTTCACAACGGTGAAGGGAAGTTAGTATTGTTTCACATCAAAAACAAGAGTGCAGCAATTTTGAAAAGCATCTGGCACAGCTTTGCGATGTGTTTAACCAATGCCAATTCATCATCAGATTCTAAATTAATATATGCAGTAATTATACTCTACACTGAGACTTTTCTACCACCCGTGTAAAGTTTTCCATTGTATCAAAATGAAAGGGCATTCGAAGTTGAATAAATCAATAACGACCTCGGCTGTCAAGTTGTTTCCAAATGCGCCGCAACGACAACACCCTCCATCGAACACTCGCTCTCGCGAACCTTCTTGTTTCCGGCTTTATTTGCATCAGGAAAGTTCAACGCCACCAAATATGTTAATTACTCTCGTGTGCATATGTCCTTGAATGTAGATGCAGGCAACACCGATCGATGGTAGCGACGCACGCCGGGCACCGTGCGACGCATCGACTTTCACGTCCACTCTTCCAGTGTGGCTGCACGGAGAACCCATCAGTTCAGAAAACATTGCATTATTCTTGTTCTTCGTTTTCAGGAATGTCGTATCTTCAAGATAAGCATTCTGTTGTTGATTTTGTCATGTACAAGAGCAATGCTACAAAATTTGTTTTTTTTTGTTTGTTTGTTGTTTGTTTTTTCTCTCTGTGGATTTGTTATTGTATTGTATTAGAATGTAAACTGCGATAGTGACTGATATTGTCGTAATTCTCGGCCCTGTAACGTCTGTTCTTCAATGTGAGCATCATACGTATGGCTCTCGAGGCGCATGGTTTTCCTTCGCCGTGCTGATTGAGCTCTGCACACTCTCTGATTCCCATGTGTACTTCAATAGCGGAACTGCAGCAAGACGACAAGGGACCAAACCTAGCAGGAGCATTCTTGAACCTGCTTCACCCAATACAATGAAGGTCAAAAAGCTCCATTTTGTGACAAATTTGATAATTTGACTATAAAAATGCATTTGATATGATTTGGGTTGTTTTGCGACCATACGACAAGGAATCATTGTCAATGATAACCATAACGAAATGGCGGGTAGAACTCCCTTTCACTAGTTGCATACTATGCTACCAATGGAAAAGAGGAGCATTCTGATCGGGCATTGGAAAAATGTTCTTTCAGTTCAAGCACGGTAACGGTTTACCAAGCAGAACATGGGACACGGATGAAGAATCTCTTACCCCAAGCACATAAGTATCGACTTAGTCTGTCAACTTGTCACTTTGTACACACAGCAGTCACCTTAATCGTTCGGGAAAACAAGATGGTAAGATGATAGACGGAGGAAAGAATTGGCGCCGAGGCATAGTGTCTTCCTCTCGCTCACTCGACGCATAGCCAGCTTGCTTACGTTGTCCTACGTAAGAAGCGGAGGGAGAAAGCGAGAGTAGAGAATGTGTTGCGTCATGCAGTGGGAAGTTGCAGTGAATGCTTTCTCTCATGAGAACCGTTGAGTATGATCAGTTACCAGCCCTAAAAAGGTACGAGAGCTTAATTTTTATACTCTTGGGTTTCGAAAGTGAACAAATTTGAAGTTCGGGAGAGCCAGAGATTAGATTGTGGAAATCATTGTGTTTGGTCAACGCTCAAGAAAAAACTCCTGACTACTCTCTTTGCCCGAAACTGCTCTCTCTGCACCCCATCACACCACTCTACTCCAGGTTCGTAACTCACAGGTTCAGCCTCGATCCTTAAATTTCCCCCCTATGTTACGAACCGTTGAGCCTTTAGCTCTCGGCTTATAATGTCCCTGGAAGTGCGGCTTTGGCCCGAGCGGCTTTGATCGCAGCTTGAGCTTCGTGGGTGCTTGCCACCTAAGCCCATTCCCGTTCCATGGTTTTCCGACGCCCTTTGCCGACCAGCTCCCTTGACTATGACCATGTGGGCATCACCATTTTGTCTCGCTCAGGCCCGCCCACTGCCTGGCTCGTTGCTGCTATTACATTCTAATTGTTTCATAATCGCCAGTCTGCTCCGCTTTGTCCACGTTGTGGATTTGTTTTCTATGTAGTTCATATTGGTTTTGTGGTGTTGGTTGCCTGTTAGGTAATGTTGAGTGTGCAATGATGCTCTGCGATGTGCGAGAAAGAAATGGCAGAGAAAGAAGATAGGGAGAGAATATGAATAATGTGAAAAGACAGAATTTTGATGCGAAGGATCGCAAAATGTGTTGAATCTTCTTAACAACACACGCATTCCCTTTCACTAATATGAGAGAGATATTTAGTTAAAATTTACAAAATTCTACAGACCGTTGATTCTCTTCGATGGTATTGGTCCCCCGTTCTCCGAAAACCGTATATTGATAATGGTTTTTATTATTACACGTCGTTCAGCAAAGAACGTGCTTCCCATTGTCTTGGGTCACTCACCTGCATTTTTTTTTCTTCCATTTGTCATGTTGTTCCGACGATTCTTTGAATTTTCCCGGGTGTACCGCATCAACTCCATCGCACACAATAATTTCAGCTTTCTACGTCACCGAAGGTTCCGACCTTTCATATCAGTATTGAGTGGTTAAAAGCTTGTTTGAATTACTCCCACCGAAGTGAAAGATATATGTTTTCAGCCCTTTCTTTGTGATTGTGTTTGTTTGTGTTGTACAGATATCTCAAAAAATGGGACATCCGATAATTTCTGACAGTTGGGTGTGGAAAGGACGACTGATTAGATTTTGTTTGAAATCCAATCCGATCTGGATACGCAAATATTAATTTTTTACTTGATTCTCACCATTGGAGAAGTAGACGGGCCATAAAACGAATAACAGCACAACATTCAAAAATGTATGGCCTGATATTTCTCTGGATCAGCATTACGTGGTGGAGGTATCGCTCTACGAGGCCTTCTAGTTATTATATGATCTCAGGAAAGCCCAATCGCCTTGGGAAGCCTGCCCGGATACTGAAACGTCTCGTTGGGCTGGCTGAAAATCGGTTAATTTTACTCTCTCGTTCGCTTCAACTGACTCGATGCCTCCAAGACAGCAGATGTGGATCCTCAACACGAAAAACATCGAGATCGGGCGTTTTGAAAATTCGGAACTCGTTCACAAAGAATGAAATCCCAGCAAATGCAACGAGGATCTTTGTCAGAATTGTACATCTTCATTGAAATGTTTTGTTTTTTTTTCGATATAGATTATTATTGAAAGTTAATCCCACTTGGAGGGATTCATTGGGGCACTGTATTCGATGTTGAGAATTATTTTCGTGTTTTCTGTTGAATATTGTTTTTTTGTGTTTTCTAATATCTTTGTTCAAACAACAAACTAAAAAGATTGGAACTTTTGTCATCTCCACCCACACCCCAAACATGATTTGAGCTCGCCAGGCCATCCTCATTCTTTTTCTTCGCCATTGAGTAGCACTTGTAAGTTATGTTGCTGCGTGCCAAAGTCAGTACACGTCTTTCATTCTGTGTGTCAGAGTCAGAGTTCAAAGGTGAGATGATACATTCCCATGTTTATGACATTACACGTGTGCTCTCAGTTGCTAAATATCTGTTAGGTTTCTATGATTTCTTCATTAGATCGTGCGCGCACATGTGCCACACACACACACACACACACAACACACACGGCACGCACACACAGATGAAGTGTGAGGGTACGTCACTTTGCTGCAATTGTAAGAATATGTGACCTTGTGCTCGCATAGTAAGCTTACTCCTGCATAAATATCTGTGAAGTTAATCGTGTATAATATGTGCACTGAAGGCAGGAACAGTCCTTTACAAGCAGATTAGATAATTGCATGAATGTAAACCTCCTTCAGCGAGGCCAGGTGGAGACTTAGCGCAAAAGGTCACGGGAGCTTTGCATTTTAAATGACCTCATGGTCCATGCCTCCCATTGGCACAACGATGTCATTTTTTAACCAGACATTTGTTTGTGTGTGTGTGTTGTGTGTGTGTGGTGGTGTGTTTTGTTATTATGTATTCTCACGAGAGCGCACACCTCCCATGCTAAACAGTTACATTTTGTATCCCACAGAATAGGCCGAGAAGTAGCAAAATCAATCTTCCCTCTGCACCTAACCACTCGTTCCTCACTTCGTTTGTCATAACTCGCCACAACTTTGATATCATGCAATATCGTTGTAACCCTATCTCTCTAGGTGAAATCGCCTTCAAAAATGAAAAAATTCTCGTATCAATGTTTCGGATCAGATCTTCACAAAATCAATTCAATTCGTCTCGTCACACACCAACCTGTCAAATTTCGTCAGAATTGTCCTTAATTTTGAGATATTTGATACATATCCTTTTTACCCTATGCACTCGATTGGTGAAGAA
Source organism: Eptatretus atami (assembly GCA_035128595.1). NCBI lineage: Eukaryota > Metazoa > Chordata > Myxini > Myxiniformes > Myxinidae > Eptatretus > Eptatretus atami. The sequence continues at coordinate 39,927,399 of CM068962.1, read as the reverse complement.
TCAATTAAAAAATTATTATCATTCGTATTCGCGACCAAGAATGGCGTTGCTTCCTTGCCGCGCACCTCACCACAAAGAAAATATCACAAAGATGCTTAAAACTTTGTATAAAATTGCGACAAACGACATATACAGCCAATATACTTGGAAAAAAAATATTTCCAATAACAAACAAACAGGCCGGGGTGAAAACATAACCCCTGTCCATCGCAAATGCATCTTCCAAATACATATATCACAACGTCCCTGTGAGGATTTTTAGCTACTTTACTCTCAGATTGGTGCATACACTCGTATAGCGCGGCTCGGGAGGATACGTTTCTCAGAACTGTTTAATGCGCCGCAAGATTTTTTTTTCTCTTCCGCGAAAAAGCGCGAATAGCAAAGCGCAGGACCGCGAATGATCAAGCAGGTCGCATTTTGAAAACCGCTAATAGCAAAATCCGCTGATAGGGGCTCCACAGTATATACGTTGAACACCACGGGTATCATGTATCCTGAACCATTCTATTTTGTATCTCCTTTTGTTCTGCCATCTCTATGCATGAACTACTGGTAAGGGTTAAACTAGCTAGACCGCTACCGTGGTGGATAGATAACGCCTTTCTCCGATGTTGTTGACTTATTGTTGTTCCTTGCCGTTCCCCTGTTACATCCCTATTAACGAAATTGTAATATAGTCTTTCTTTTTAAAGTGCTCTCTTCTGCTCACCCCGTCGGCCACCTGATATCACCTGAAACAAACTGGCTTTTATATAGTGTCGAACCGTGAGATAACGCCGTCGCACCCAATCCTTGCTCCGGAAACGAATGAAATAACACGAGTATTAATTATGTTTAAGGCCTGCCCAAAAGCCCACTGATCGGTGTATTCCTGAGAAGATTTAAAAAATAAAGTATATCTTGTATTTCTGAATCCCGCTGATTTGTATCCTGACATCTAAATTCTCATGTCTACACGCGCGCACACATGCATACACACATTCTCACGCTACACGCCGCACACATGCACACACGCCATATGTACACGCCTACGAATATTGTATAAAGGTCTGAACATTGATCGATGGTAAATCTTGAATCGTAAACAACAATAACATAAGCATGTTAATTAAATTTCTTTGGAGCAAATAAACAATTGATTCTTATTTTGTGTATTTGTCATTTAACCGTCATTTCCTTGACCAGCAAAATGGGGTTGACACTGACCTTTGACTTCCCAATCACACCAAATCGGATCCTAGATATTTCTCTCACGTTAACCCTGTGCTGAGTAGGGAGCGACCGTGCTCTTCTAGCCGCCTTACCTTTTCTGGCTGTCTATATCATTCCAACATTCCGTTTCATACCCGCTGGCTTTCCTTTCTGGTTTCGCAGGACATTTATCTCTGGTCGGAGGAAAACAAACAGACACTGCATCTTTACACCTCAACCTTCACGTGGAAGTAACCAAACCTAATTTACACTCTTTCGTTCATCGCGAATTGCACCTGATTTTATCAGCCATGTCGTTACGGTTCATGGTAGCGGACCGTTGTCGCATCTCACTCGTCCTCGAGCTAAGCCTTTATGCAGCCGATCATAAGCTACTTACCATGCATTCATTATAATATACTTTTTTGACTCACACACAATGTGATACACATTAACGTTGAACAGAGCAATAGTGATGTGGGTCAGCAAGTTGAAAAAAGGAAACGCTTTACCTCTGTTACTCCGAAACCGCATCCATGGAAAAATTAAACTTGCACTGTGAAGTACGTTTTCCCAGGAAAACAGGTGGTGATTTCTTTTTTAGCGCCGCTCGCGTAGCAAGGGCTCCATAGAGCTCCCGTTGTTGTCTCTTGTTCTTCTTCTTCTTCTGATAAGACAAAACTTTAGACGCGGCTCTTGACACATTTTTCCTTGTTTCTTTGGCATGTCATAGGTGGCTTTAATGACATATTGCATAGCTACAAACGCTTATCCATCGGTATGAAAATGTTCGAGGGCCATCTAGGGCTAACATTTGTAGTGGGAAAATTGATGCCATCATCAGGTCAGCATTGCTTCGGCAGCCATATTGTTTTTTTTTTACCATAAAAACCGTTCAACAAATCTTCTTCTCCGCAAGCTAACTGATGATGGGAAAAACTTTTACAGGTAGATCTCGCCTCTATCCATGATGAAGAAAAATTCTTCCACGACCACTCAAATCACATTTTGTCACTATATTATAATGTTTATTGAAGAATAAATATTTAAAAGTGTTCTCCCAGAAATGTATTGAACATATCGATAGAACTTCACCCACATGGTCCCAAGCCTTGGTAGACAGGGTGGTTCACAAAATAGTATGAATTAGTCACATGGTCTGCACCATATTGGATTGAACGAAAATCTTTTTACAAAATCTTTCTCTATAACCGCTTCATCAGTATTAAAACTCACAATACGATCCAGTAACTGGCGGAATACACTTTAAATTTCATCGATCAATAATGGTCGGGCACCGATATTATTTAATATTTTGAATCTGAGTCTGGAAATTTAACTCAAACATTGTACTAAGAATGTTAATGATGTAATAATGTCGGAGGCATATCTGTGATACACACGTCGAAGAGTGCCGTTTAGTTAGCACATACTAAGGCTCATCGTTGAAGCTAACACTAGTCACTACAGAGTCACATTCTTGGCATTACGTGTAACAAATTGGTGTTTGTTTTGCATCAGACCTGAAAGTGCAATACCGCTGACATCTGCTTAACAGAATCCTTCCTCCCCAAGATATCCCTGACTCCTGGTCTTTCCCTGATTTTCCTCCATTTTCATAAGCATGAACCCTGCCCTGAGCAGAGTTGCATTTTACATCCAGAACTCCATTTCTCACTGACCTTTTACTATTTCACCTCCCAACCCCCTGGAGTACTCCGCTGCAAATTCCCCTCGCTCTTACCTCTTGTTTGTCTGTTGTTGTACTTCCTCCAAACAGCGATACTCCATCACATCCTTGACAACTGACACAACTTTTACAAACTCATCCCAAACACCGTTCCTGATTTCATTTGTTTGCCATGACAATTGCTGGGTGCGGTTACCCCTCTCTCACAGCCATGCCACTCATCAAAGGATCTCTTTACTTCATGGTCTACTCAAATCTGTGGAAGTTCAAACTCAGATGTCTCCAAATGGCAAATCACGTATAATTCTTCCATGCCAGGGTTCAACACCCATCTGCTTGAGCACCTACCCCATGAGCAGTTCAGCCTTTACACCAAAGAGCGTCAACGATTGACCGTATCCTCCTCTCCGTCCTCACCGAACGCAGACGAGGTTTCGACAGCTCTTCACCTATGTTGATCCTCACCACGTTCGATTCAGTATCGGGATCCCTCTGGATATCCAATCTTTTGGGTGCCCAAAACTCATCAATCCTGATGTCTGAATGATACTCTGTACTGAGAGTGCGTGAGATGTGTGTACATCTCTGTACTTATTTCCAGTTGTTATGAGTTCTCAGTGTTACTGACCCCCACAACTTTTTCAGCACTTGTATGACGTATTCTTGGGATGTGTTGGAGAGATCAAGCTCTGCATTGTTGAATTCAAGATCTCGGCACCTGGATTTCGCAGATGATTGCATCATCTTGCAGAGACTAGACCTTTTGGGCCCTCGGTGCTGAATAGGGATTAGATATGCGACATTACGGTTTCTGCGTCAAAACTAAGCATCCAGGCTTTCTAATACATCTTGGATCTGCGTCCCTGTCTGACCGTTTTAGATTTGAGGTCGGAGAAATTCACTTACTTGCATGTATGTCTTGTGCTGGAGCCAGAGTCAATAGATGTCGGGTCGGCCTGGAAGTCATTGATTCACGGATTTCATGGGTGTTGCTTGCCGCACCTTGCTGGAGACGAAGGTCTGATCTTCATTCTGTTCCAGTCTTGCTCTAGATGTGAACTTGACTCTACCAAGATCTGAAAGGAGACTTTAATCTTGACCAGTCTCTCAGTTAATCCCTTGCTATCCTTCGACTTTGATCCATCATCGTGCTGAGAAACTCAAATGAGATTTGTTACACTGCACTGTCGTGAGCGTCAGCTCGCTGTATGACATGTGGCTCATTTTCCTATACTATTCCTGCTTCAGCAATTATCTCTCAGTGAGAAGTCTCATGAGTGGAGACCAATGGGCGACCACGTGCCTCGTGATGCAGCAAGTGCCGGAATCTCAGAGATGGATGGTCAGGCATCGGCCTGGGGAAGCCAGACGGAGGCCCCTGGAGTCCCGGCGAAAAGTGACCAGCGAGCGCTTCTCCTGCACATGCCTCCCAACCTACCTGACCTTTCACCTTCCCTCTACAATGCCATGATTATCTCAATATACACATGGCAAAAAGATACCCACATACATACCCTTAACGATGACAAAGTGCTCCAGGATCTTTCCGCCTCTTAACACACTGTAATGTTTTTCAAAATCGATTTATCTCTTCTATATTTATTTAAATTTATTTCTCTCCCCAAAAACCTGATTATCTGCCAGGGTTCCTGTGAGCTCAGATGATAATTTTCAACACATCATTGCTATGCATGCCTCTGCAGGTGTTCGCAGGAAGTTGTAATTTGTTCAGGTCTGCGATAGCTCGCCCACTCTTCGCGAAGACATCCTGCATCTTTGACGTTCACAATAAAAGCTGGGAGACGACCGCCCAGGGTTTTTTTTTATTTTGCCGCCTCCGCCATCTGCGCGACTGCATCTTCGCCATCCGCCATTCTTTCCCGCGCGAGGAGTGTGACAGTAGCGGGGTGGGGCAGCTGGCGCCCGATTGGTGGACGCGCGGTGTGACGCGGCCAGGAAGGAGGAACGCCCCTCTTCGAGACCCTTTCTCGAAGGGGTGGAGAAAGATGAACGGGCGGGCAAACAGGGCGGAGCTCCGTGGTATTAAAGGACGCCGACGGAGAGGCTCAAAAAAAAAGGCTGTTCCAGAGCGTGACTTCCTGTGCCGGTGGGGCAGACGAAATGCGTCTCACGCCGGTGAAAAGCTGATGGG
>CM068962.1:39897930-39911515 GCA_035128595.1 Eptatretus atami | reverse complement strand
GCTAGTCGGCCGTGGTAGGCCAAGGGCCCATGGGGGGCCGGGATAGCGTAGTGGGCACGGGTGCGCCCGGATGATGCGGGGGCCCGGGGCGCCATTAGCCGCATGGGCAGTGTTGTGCGCACGGGTGACCCTCGGAAAGGGGCCCGGGAAGCCAGCCTGCCACGTGAGCGTTTTGTTGTTTCCATGTTGACCTGGACAAAATCCCACAATGAGATGAAAAACTTTGGCGTCTCACCATTCTCGCTGCAGCACCACCTATCCACTACTCACCTCATGCCCTGCGAAAGGAAAGAACTCTGTCTGCTCTCCTGATGGTGACAGCTAGGCAAAACACATGACACGCTGCACAGTAGCAATGCCCATTGTGTCAGGATCAATGCCATGCTGATTTGACGACGACCTATCACTTGTGTGTGGATGGGTACGACAGAGGAGCATTATACTGGACACCTTGGGGTTAGGGGATCAATAATAGAGTTCTCTAATTTCTGAGTCAAGTGGATCAAGATTATCTTCATGAGTTCAAGCTGTGAATGAGGTGGCACTAGCCTTCTTCATGAGCGGTTGACGGCTTGTTGTTGAAACAGCAGCTTTCCTGTGTTTATTATTGGTCTCTGTCCAGAATTCCCTGTATGTGTTGTGTGCTGATTTAAATTATTTATCCCAAGAAACATTTCGCTGCATCCCTCCTGCGCAAACTGGTTCAGTTTGAACGACATCCCTGAAGGGGAATTTTTGATTTTTTAATATATGGATAATGAGGCAGCTAACCTGCTCGTTAACACAAATACAGACACCAACTTGATGTGTTTCATCAATTCGGCCTTAAAGCAGCTACTTCAAGGCAAACAACCTCGCATGTGCGATCCTTGTCCCAGCGTTGTCGATTGCAGCGTATGCATGGGCCGTACATGTGACAATAGAATACATCCCACCTGGAGAAAGTAAATTGTAACAGATTTAAAGAAGAAAAAGAAGAAATGAGCGACAAAAAAAATGATGTGGAGGGGATGGTGTGTGAATGATATAGATAAAAGTAATTTGCATTATATTGAGTAAGTGAGTAAGGAGCTGATGATTCGGATGTTAGGTGTTGCTTTTTGTAAAATCTGCCATTTGGATGCGATAACTAAAATTCTTTATTCCGATCCATTCCTCTTTCCCTTCCTTTACTCATTCATCCTATCCCACCCTCACCTTGTATCTCTAGTCGATGAGCCCGAATATCATATTAAAAACTGCATCAACCAACCTGCCTGGTGTTGTTAATGGTGAGGTATTGTCTTGGATCATAATGTCCTGAAGTTAAATCTTGCTAGGTGTTGAAATTAATATCATGTTTGACTTAGTCTGTCACCTTCGATGTTGCCAAATTAGTACCAGCTCCTGGATGTTTGAGCCCACTGATGTTCTTTGTGTTGGAGTGGTACCTGTCCAGGATGTGCCCCAATCGCCCAGGAGACTGCTTTGCAACACTGACACTTGTACAAAGTATGTTTCCCAATGATTTTGAATGATTTTTGGATCACAACCTGCCCAAACTTCTGCCAATAAACACATTTCTGCTTCAGAATTGGTTGACATTTGAGCTGAATAGTTAAGGTGTATTCCTTCTCACCACTTCCACCCTCCTCTTCACACCAATGTCCCTTTGGGACAGGGGCAGCCCTATAATGCAAGACATAAAGTGTGTGGGAGATCAAGAGGAGACTGTGATGCACATCATTGATCAAGGAGAGATACTGTCAACAGAGCAGACGAAGGATTGATTTTGCTGATCCATTGTGTGTGTCCAGGAGCAGAGGGATTCTCTTTCAAACACATGATGCTCCGAGGCTGGGCATTCATCACAGAAGGATTGGGGAATGTCTTTCAAAACATGGATGCTCTCAAGGGCTTTGTGTTCATCAGACCTCTGACTTCAATGTCTGAGATCTTAACTCAGCTTTGAAACACCCTATACCTATACATGTACTACAAGCTTGTGATTTATCGGGCTGTTCCTTCGGCTGTATTTAACACAGTGATCCCAGGCGCAGGCTACATCTTGAATAAAACCCATACGCTTTCCAAAAAAACCTAAATAAAGCATCATTCTCAGAACCATTATATCTTACATTATGCGGAAGTCTTCGATTCTGCTTCCTTATCAGTTACAGTTGCCTTCATTACATTTGCTGCAACTTGCAACTTCCTCTACTGCTTCACTATATACTGTGATCACACATGCTTGATACATAAGTAACTTTATTCGATAAATATCATTGCCTAGTTATGGCACCCACCTACATGCCTAGCTAGTTGAGATGCTCAATCTGTTAGTCTGTGGGGTACGCAATAAGCATGTGCCACAAGAAACATCAGGTTCCTTCAAATTTCTTCAATTTAGTGTTAAACAACAGATAGCCGATGTTTTATAAATGTAATAACATTCGGACAGATTGAGTGGAATAATTGTGCTTTTAATAATTTTACTTCGGTAGGTATACCATGAAACACCACGATAAGTATTATACACTTTAACACGGAGTTTCATCCAGGTGGAAACCCCCCTTAGGAGGCAGCAGGCAATTTGGCGCTTTACCTCCATGATAACCCCTAGGCCGCCTGGCGGTTTAATGAAAATTGGATAAAGTAACGACAGAAGTATTTTTCGGTCAGACAGATCGACAGACACCAATTGCGTATTTTAGTATGATCATTTATATCACAACCATTTGTTTCTGGCAAAGTCGGTTTCACCATTTTTTTAAATTGCCTATACTCCAACAAACTCCAATCTCCCACAACTAGCTCTGTAACTTTGGTACCACCTATTTGTGTGGCCTGGGGTGGTCGCAACCCAAGCCAAGCTACAATATTAATGGTTCACTCAAAACAGTTGTTTGTTTGTTTCTTTTTAGTGTGCCATATATTGCTAACTTGACAATACGAATGATTAATTAATGTTATGATTTGATAACTTTTAGTGAGTGTTACAGTACATATGCACACTTTTATAATTGTTTTTTCTTCCTTTCCCCCCCCCCCCCCCCCCGAATTCCACTGTAATCTGCATAAAGAAACCCAATCGTATTACATGTTAGAACAATTAAATCACTCGCAATATTCATTTATCTCACAATCACAGACTCTAATCTGGACCGTGTTTTTAGGACACGCTGCTCCTGGAGCAGTGGAGCATAGGAGTGGGCGCACCATCGTTCAGCAGTTGGAAGACAAAATCATACCCACAGATGCTTTCTGAGCAGCTCGCACCTTAAACTACGCAAGCATACTGCTTACCTGTGACTTCATGAAAATATTCCAGCTTAGATTTTGTAGCATTGTATTATTTGAAAATGGACTCTGAATTGTTTTAATGCCAATCTTCTTTTTGTTATTACCCTTTTAAAAAAAAACTTGTTCTCATTTATTCGCATTATTTGGAAATGCGTGCTGTTTTCCCAGCACTCTTTGAACTCGTTTACGTTGCGCAATGAACAGAGCGACGTCGCAGCGTGCACCGCGCTACAACCACTCTGATTGGTCGTAAATCTTTCTCAGGGTGGAAGTACTGCTCCTCACCGTTCTGCAACTTCAAGCAATTCAGCTGCTGGGTTTGTGACTTCCACCATGAAAAGTATACCTGCCAAAACATTCACCCACAATGCCACCACACAATAGTAACGAAGGCAAAAAAGATTACCCCCCCGTCCATTAGTGCCAAGTGGCACAGGTGAAGAAAGACAGCCAGAATACTCGAGTATGCCAAAAAAAGATAAATCTCACAACTTTAAAAGCACAGACCTTTTCCATTGGTTTGAAAATATTAAGTAATCATTTATTAACCCAGCAATTCATGATTGACTTTTCACAAGGATTTGTTGCATACCAGATGTAAGTTTTCATGATATATTCGGAGTTCCTACTCTGACCTGAGGTCAGCATTTAAACCGCTGACAGAGTCATAAACAAAGACTTTAAAAAATTGTATTTGCTGCTCCATGCTTGATGCCTCAGTTATTATAAAGGATATAGCTGACAAACAACTTCAGTTAGCAACATACTGCAGGCTTTGATGCCTGATGGGCTCCCTCCTGTGAAGTTCCTCATGGAAAACATTTATTTATTTTGAAATAGACGAGTGGTCACCATAGACATTAATGTCTGCTCCTCCAAATGGAACACCAGCTGCAGGAAGCTTAGGATATCACACTCTTCTCTGAGCATCTAAACTCGTATTGGATTACCGTAGCCTTGTTTTTGCATGCAGGGTAACATACATCAATAAGTCACCATCCCTCGGCATCGACATTTAACCTCAAATGCTGCATCGTCCCTTGGATCGACATTAAGCTGGGGTCCTGTCTGCTAGCATTAGTTGGTATTCATGAAAAGACACGTTATTCACGAGAAGGCAAGTTTCACTGGGACACCGTGAAAAATTATATTTTCTGCCTTTATTATACAGCGAGCTCGTAGAAGAGCGAGAACACTGAACGGATAAGACACAAGAACAACAAAACAGTGAGAGAAAGGAGACACCAGAAAAGAGGATACAGGGCAAAAAGAGGAGACTTAGAAATATTAATTGGTGTGGGGGGAAGAATGAGAGGTAGGGTGGCGGAAAAAGATGGCGAGGAAGTCCACATGGGGAACAAATGGATACAGAAGCAAACTCTCAGAAGAAAAACTGGATGGAAGGAAGTGACTTTGGGAGGTGTAGGGTGTTAACTGGAATAGAAAAAGACCATCTGAGAAATGGTCTGAACAGCTGTCTTGAAGATTGGAGAGAGAGATTGAAAAGAATGTGAAAGTTGTTCCACAGATGGGGAAAAAAGAGAACAATGTGAGGTGAGCAGTTTATTCTGTATCTTGGACCATTTTACCACAAGGGAGTTGATGGTGACAGTGTGCCCCTGCAGTAACCCTGGGCGACAAAGCAAAGAAAGACAGAGGGTTGCTGCTAAAGGACAGAAGATATATATATCTATATCTATCTCTATCCTGTCTGACGATTGGATAAGTAATCGCGCCCATAAATCCGAGTTTTATTGCAGGATTCCAATAATCTTGAATTCCTTGGTTTAAATGCATCAAAGCTGAGCAAGTGTGAAGCCAGGGGAGCCAGCCCAGATGGAGAGCAGTACTGCATTTCAAGCTGTGATGAAGCATGTAAGTGGATATTGACTCAGATGTGCCAATTGAAGCCTTTGTATGATGCATATGCTCAGCAGCGACTGCTTTGGATGGCAACTTTAAAAATGGTTTTCACCCAAGAAAATCATGGCTGATAGTGAGACCCCAGGAGTTTTGGACTGAACTTCCTGAAGAGATGTTAAGAAAGTAGATAGGAGGTTTGCCTAGTGCGGTCCTTTCGAATGAGTGAAGTGGAGACTGTCAGGATTGAAACTCAATTCTAAGTGCTTGGACCATCTGATTTTTGTCAAGGGTCATAGAGAAGGAAGAGGCTACAGCCTGCCTGTCTGAATGATGAGGGAGCACAGCAGAGGGGGAGTCATTCAGCAAATCATTAAGGGATTTTCCAGAAGTCAGAGAGATCGTTGATGAGATAAAAAATAGGAATTCACCCTGGGGGACTCCAGCCTTAAACAGTGATGAGGAGATGAAAGATTCATTTGAGACCACACATGCTACAAGAGTAGAGCATAAAATAACCAGTAATTGTTGTCTCGATGCCACAACCTTAGATTTTGAAAGCAAGTGGATGCCAATTTATTTCAAAAAGTTCGAGATAGTCTGGAAGAAAGGCCTATCTCATTCTACATGAAGCCTCCATCCTTGCCGAGAGTAGGAGCACCACATCCAGTGGCTTGACCTCGTCTGAATCTGAATTATCATCTGAGATGAGCCGTTGGAGAAAAGGAATTTTCATATCACTTGATGATGGATTCCATGACCTTGCTTTGAGATGAAAGTAACTATAGGTATGCAGTCAAGGGGATCATTTTGCACATTTTTATCAATGTAGTGATGTTGCTATTGGCAACAGACAAAGATGATCTTATGCAACATGAAAAGTGAAAATGCAGATGGAATGTCAAGAGCAGCAGAGCCACGTTTTAGGACACATGCGTCCAGAAATAGTTGCATGTACTGAGTATGGGTTCAGAAGCAAGGGTTGACTCAAGATTTGGGAAGCAAAACACAAAATTGAGCATTCGCCTTCTCACGAGTGTAGTCCGGCATGTGCCCATTTGAATGAGGGTTAGGCATAGAGGGGAACATACTCTAAGACCAGACTTAACAAGTGTCACCAAGTTTTAAGAAAAGACAAGTTTGAAATGTTCATTCTTGAGTTTGATAATGTGTTTTCTTCTCCTCATAGATTGGACAAACACTTGTTGCTTTTTAGAATGCACTGAGATTGCCTTGGTCTGATTTCCCCTCCAGGAAGAGAAAGCAATTTGTTTCAGTAGCAACTGCCTCACACCATAATTCTAGTACCAGGGTGGCGGAGAAGGCAGATACTGAAACGAGCATGGATGAAACTGTGCGTAAAGAGAGCATGTCTATGGAAAGATTCACAGGCTGAAATGGCTATCATGAGTATAGATATGGAGACAGTCCTGAAAAAGAAGAAATGGCTCCTTGCTGTCCCTGCAATTCTGATTGAGTAACGCCAGATTCACCAGCACCGAGCAGCTCGTGCTCTCTGAAAATAGCCAGAATGTTGAATTCTTACAGCATGATCAATGAGCCAATTGAGCAGAGAGAGCAGGAACATTGCAAAAAGTTTGTCATCACCAAAGTCCAGTAGGAAGCATTTTCCTTTGCGAAAATCTGGGTCAGAAAATTCACAGATTGAGTTATCTTCTTATTCTTATTAATTATTCTTCTTCGTCCAATGGCACTTGCTGGCTGCCAGGTAGCTGAATTTGGGGCACAACTATGCTGCTGATGAGTGCCCCTATACGAAGTACGCACTGTACTCATTCGACTGACCTCGAAAGGGATGACGAGCTGAGTCAAACTCCACCTGGTGTTAATCAGCAGCCATGGCCTGAACTCAAACACTAAATCCCAAGCCAGCCACCCTATCGCTAAGCCAAACCAGGCTTTATAGTTAGTCCGTTGGAGTGACAGAAGTCCTTTTTTTTAAAGGCATGGGCCGGTAAGAATTACCAACAACCCAGCCAATTTGCAACATGGTTGACATGAAATCACCCACATATGAGAAGAAGAGTGGATGAATGGTTAAAGTTTGCCATTTTAGATGATGAGAGAGAGAGAAAGAGATGAGGAGAGAGGGAGACGAGAACCGAGAGAGAGAGAGGGAAGAGAGAGAGAGAAGATATGTAGATGGAGTCTCACTGATGGAGGACGGTCCAACACAGACAAAAAACAAGAAGAGCGGAAGGGCCACATCAGTAATTGAATGCAATCTGATCAAAATCGCAGCCACGTTATCTGTTTATGAACAGAACAAACGAAATGAAAACAGTTCACATGACAACAATCCAAGTCATCAAAAAATATATTGATGCTTGATTATTTTTGAGTACACATTTCATATATCACAATAAACGATCATAGTTAATTGCTTTGACGTTTTTTTCTTCTCAACCAAATGCAAATGGAAAACTTAGCCCTGTTTCACGTTTCTAACCTTCAAATGATACCCTGCATTCAAATCATCTCCCCACAAGTATGCAACTAAACCTCTAAAGTGCTGCTTTTGTTCAGGCCAATCGGCCGTACTTTTGTGGAGACTTTGTACCATGAGTAAACGGAATGGGGTGAGGCATCTGCTCCTCGTTGCAGCGCCCATGTCATGGATCCGAGGACGTTAATGGAAAGCGTTGTACGTTTTGCTTTCAGAAAATGAATCCGAATTCAAATATCATTACCATACCTGGTTTCATACCATAGGAAAGTAAAATTATGCACAGTAGCTATTGTGGGCTGATTGTAGCTCATATGTCAGATTTTGTATTCATATTTCTACAAAAGAGAGTACATGCCAACATATGACACCTATTTGGCATGTTTGATTTGATTTAAACTTCAAGTGTTGAAAATCACAGACGTTTATAGAAACCCATACAGGTTTGAAAATTTCCTGATGCATTTTCTATCATTGTATTACTAAGAGCTTCCTGAAATCCATGGGTTCGTTGGTGTCTGTAACCAAGCATGTTGTAAAACTGCCAACAAAAGAGAAAAAGTTCAGCGATCATATGCATCTTCTCTGCCACATGTCTACATTTATATACGTAGCAAAGTTACCTGCATTTGCTGAAATGCTGGGTCCCTCCTCTTACCCTTTCTCCTCCCTCTTCTCCCCTGCCCCTCCCACCCACTGCTTCCCCTCCTCCTTCCTCCCACCCCACCCCCTTCTCCCAGACTCCAACTCATCCCTCTGACTTCCAGCCCCACCACTTCCCCACCCTCCTCCCTCCAGATTCCATCTCTTCCCACCCACCCCTCCCTTCCAGACTTCCACCCACCCACCCTTCCCCTCCTCCGTTCCACCCCACCCCCCCTCCCTCGTACTCCCACCACCCTTCCCCTCCCTCTCCACAAAGAATTTTTGCATGATATATTATTAAAAGCATACATAGACATAAATAACTTCGAAAAATGAAGAAAAAAAAATCTCGTGAATTTCCCCACGGCCTCCAGACTAATTAATTATGATATTAGCAATTCATACCCAAGCCGATTTTTGTCACCTCTAATTTTATTGACTTCATATAATATGTGAATTTACTGCCATCAGTTTGTTATAAGCTGATAAGTCATTAGGAGGCGGAAAACCAAAAGTTTTAATTGTTATAAAGATTTCCAATCTCTTTCCTCTGCGATGAATCACTGCGAAAAAAATATGCAATTACGAGTTTCCCTCTTCATGAGCTATAATCCAAAATACCTTGTTCCTCAAAACGGTACCTTCATTAATGACAGCAGACCCGTTGCACACCTTGGCCTGTTGGTTTTTTTTTCTCCAAAGCAAGGCCTTTTGAGCAGCAAAACAATGACGAATTGAACTCCTGTGAGGAGAGTATGCTGACCAAAGAAATGCCGTTTTTTGCGTTTTTAATTTAAGCCTCTGTTAATATCTTCAAAAAGCTAGTGTTGGCTTAATGATTAAATGCTCGTTAAGATCTTAGTCTTGGAGTTCCCACAAGGTCCTGTACGTTGCATAGAATTAACCACCAGTAGGTCGACCTCGCCTGTCATCGTTCTGAGGTAAAAAAGGATACCAGCTTTATTTGATAGGGTCATTGCTCGCAGCCACACCTGTACCCCAGAAAATGATGCATCTACGAATAAAGAAATAAATCTTCAAAAGGGGGTTAAATTTTCCCACAACCTTTTTCATTCACCTACTCTCTTGGAGTTCCTTAGTATGCAGCAAGTTTTGCATTAGGTTCATTGGTTGGATTATGGGAGAAGCCCGAATACCACCGTTGTGATTTTTTTATTGTAAATAATAACAAAATTTTAAAGTCAACAATATCATTACATCAATGTGAATTACAAGAACCACAATAATTTGGCAAATCGGTTGAATATCTTTGAAATCAATTAGTTTCATCAGCTTGCCTTGCCGCCTGAAAGTTTATGAGGGGTTCGAATGCACCAAGAAAGCAACTTTCAAGCAGACAGCGTGTTGAAATCCAAATTCTGTGAGAAAGGCACACTGTGAAAAATGCAGAAAAGCCGAAACATCTCTTACAATGATGTGAGGTACCTTTGCAATTGCCCAAGAAACTACTTTTGCACATACAAAGACAAGAAAGGCCAGAAACCCAGGAGAACCTCCACAAAGCAAGACTAGCACTGGAAGTTGCAGCTTATGTGAAGAAGAAAAATCAAGTCAGCAGCTTACAATGAGCAAGCCTGACATTAACATTAGTTGATAGGATATTAGGAAATATGGATCAGTATGCATTAATACCTGTCTTAGCACCAAGGTATGATCAACATGGAACATCAAGGTCATGTCAAAGATGCATAGGAGGATATTCAAATTCCCCTTCCCATTCCCCCTCTCCTTCATATGATCTCAGCCTCACTCTACCCCTTCCCTTCTTGAACCCCTCTGTCATCCAAAAACTGTAATATATATGTCTTATTGTCTTCCATGACCAACTGATAGCACAGCCTGCCAGCAAGCAATGCCCTGCCTCAGGTGCATGGGGACTTTCTCTGACTCCTCATGGCATGCGCCATGTGCAAAGGCCGACTGTGGTACACCAGCAGCAGCGTATCCGGCATGTTCAGGTCCTGTGCAGGCAATGAATGGCGGGGTTGCAGGTGAGTGGTTTCGCTGAAACAAAAGGAGAGTTTGCAGTTCACATTTCATGTAAGTTTGCAGTGCCAAGTTCGTTTGCCGATGTCATAGAGTTGCAACAGTGTGCCCCGACTGTGGAAGGAGGCAATTCCAGGAGCAAAACTCAAGCTACAACAGACCCCAAGCCAGCTCCGGTGGATATGTGGAGAAAGTTCTTGTTTTTGTCTCCCCCCTCCCCTTGTCTTCCTATCGTGGTTGAATGGATAAGGTCGCTGTAAGCCAAATGTGGAATCGTGGTGCATGGATTTAGAAGTGACTAGTATAACTGCAATACATGCTTCGTCTTCTTCTCCTCCTTGTCTTCCAACTCTCCCTGATTATTAAAACCTGCTCCATTGCGTGTGTGTGCTGTGCATGTTTCGGTTGTTGCATGATAATCCAGCGATGAATCGTCCACACCTTTGGTTTTTGGCGCCAAGCCCCTAGCTCATCGACGCACAATGGATTCTTCAGGTTTGCTCCACCATAAATATAAAACAAAAGAAAGAGAACCTATCACAGCAGAGAAATGTTGACTTTCGATTCCAGAAACTGAGTTAAAGAGCTGCTTGACTTTCCAAGAACTATGCATGTTCTTTCAGGCATCCATCTCTAAAAGGGAAATGTGCAGCTGGTAGATTTGCACGTAAACACCGATGGTTCCCAATTCACAGGCATTAGAATCAGGACAATGTTCCGAATCTGCGACCATTTAATAAAATTGTCCCATTTCTCCAGCGGTTAAGACCGACCTGGACAAATAACCGAAACAGATTCCCTGAGGTGATAGCGAGTTCTTAGGGAGATGATGTGCACGCGGCGAAGTACAAGCTTATACTCAAACCCACAACAAAGACAGATCAAACAATCTTAATAAATTAGGTTTTTTAATAACATAAATGAGATATATCTGGAAAATAAAACATAATGAAGTGAGGAAACTAAACCTAATTTTAGACCTCCACACAGACTTTAATACAGACAAGGGGACAGAAAAAATAAAAGAATAATCCCTCGTTTTATTTCTGCATTAGCTTCATTCCGAAAGTGTCTTTCTTATGACATTGGTGACAAACCCGCGTTGTTCCCTCGCGGAAAGCTCGCAAAATGGCGCCCAGCCGTCTTCTGGTGCGAAAAGACTTACGGAGTATTCGGTGGTATGTTCAACACTAGGGCTCAAAACGCCGTACGTTCTATTTCACATGTGGCACTTGCGATCCACTCTTCTGCAAACTGGCACCGCCTTCTCCCCAAAGCACAACCACAAGCTCGAGCACGGTCTCACACGACTAAGCCAAACAGTCCAATGGCTGGCGTCTTGCTCCATCACGCAGGCAAATCCTCCTCAGCACAAACAGGAAAATCGTGCAGCCTACTTGACCATGTCGAGAGAAGCCAGAAAATGAGACCTCTGTTTCTAAGCGCGTACCTCTCGACTCCCTTCTCATCTCTCTTTATCTCTACCGCCATCCTGACTCAATCCTACTCTCTCCCGAAAAACTCTGTGATTGTCACGCCATCCTCATCCACCCCGTGAGCGTGGTTTCGAGTTGTCATTCTGAAGGTTGGGGCTTTTTGCCTCCTTGGAAATTCTGGCTTGGATGTTGTTGTAAGACGTGATTCCTTTTGATTGCCGTCCTTGAAAGCAAAAACAGAGAAAAGTCACGGAGGCAACCACATACGGAGAAATTAGGCCTTAATCCCTACCAAATCACACAGTACCACCTCGCTGTGTTTGACACGTAAAACTTAAGCTCACCATTCCCTGCTAATTACATCCATAAATGTTCTCCTACCCACCACAGACCATGCTACTCCATACAATCCTACCTTTGATAGCAATTCCTCCATCTTAGCCCACAAACAACTGTATATGTTCTTCTTTCGGCTATCCATTTAGGGTCGCCACAGGGATCAATCCGTTATTATCTGCATACTGATTTGCACAGGTTTTACGCCGGATTCCCTTCCTGACGCAACCCCTGGTCGCCTCTTCAACCACAGGGATAAGGATTGGGTTCCCATGATTCCGGGCTGCGCCTACACCCCTTCTCATAGTGCCCTCCTCAAGCTATCCTCCAACCCAAAAGCCTCCGAGTCGCCGGATACAGGCGCACCCACTACGCCCGTACGAAAACACAACTGTAGTTAATATTATATATATATATATATTATAATATATATATATATTGCAATTCCTTCCATCTCGCCCACAACACACTACATTATATTATATATATATATATATATATATTGTTGTGGACTGGTCGGTGGCAGAACGACCACAGGGGAAAACTTGCGTCGTCTTCCTACCAAACTCCCAATTGTGGCCGCGCCTCGATAACCCGCGAGCCGCGGGTCTCGAACCGACCCTGGACCCAATATCTCTCCAAAAGACCCAAAAAAGACTCCAAGACCTGAAAAAGACCTCCAAAGACCTCAAACGACACCTGCCTCAGAGATGCTCGCGAATATGGATCTCCTCAGCGGGAGGCCTTGTTGAACACATCCTCGCTGTTTGCCGCTGATTGACAGGTCCTACGGCCCCGCCTTTTCTAGCTGGGCCTTGGCCCTGCCGGAAAACCCCACACCTCCTCCACACTCGACGAGTACAGTATCAAATGCTGCATGGCCCCTGCCGTGGGAAACCCCAGCCAGTCTTCCATCGGGTATCATTAACTTGACGAGTAACAGTATCAATGTTGCGACAGCCGTCGTTGCAAGGGTTACAATGTTTGAAGGACTTGTGAAGCGTGATGGAATGGCTGCAAACACTCCTTGGAAGTCAGCTGAGTCTTTAACAGATGTGGGTAGTGATTGATGGGAAGGAATCGTGTGTGTTCGTTGGATGTAAAGATTTAACCTACTGAAAAGAAGAAAGCAGCAACGCACTCCCTTTTGTCCGCTAAGCAAAAGGAAGGCCCTGACTAACACACATACTAACGACATAACTGCTTTGGAATCTGTGTTTGAATGCATATGCGTTTCCAGATCCTTAACAATATATATATATATAGTATATATATATATATATATATTTTACGGCTGTGAAATTCCAACCACCATTCAGGTCCCGTAGTTAGGTATTTCTGAATACATGTATAGTAGCCCCAAACCGCTTGTTTAGAGGGAATTAATGTGATCATTCGGCTGCGACACTTTGAGTCGTCGTTTTTCTTTTTCTTTTATTTTTGAACCAACCACGTTCAACCAAACCACGCCATCACCCACCACAGCGCCGACCGCGCTGCGGCGCCGCCCCTCCGCCATCTGCGCGACTGCATCTTCGCCATCCGCCATTCT
>CM068962.1:39881921-39896045 GCA_035128595.1 Eptatretus atami | reverse complement strand
ACTGTCTCGCTCCCCAAAGAGAAGTCGTCCATCAAACATAAACATCCTGAAATGAGTGAGCGTGCCTTGTCCATTGCCAGCGCCCAGCCCCGCCTTGCACCCACCTACAATCGACGTCACCCCCAAGAATCAAGCACGTCAAGAGCAGGCCTCGAGCAGAACGAGCACTAACGGCCCAGCATCACCCACCGCCAGGAGCCACCAGGAGCCACAACAGACAGACAGCTGTGAGGCACTGTGAGTGCTGAGGCGCTGTGAGGGGCTGTGAGATGCTGAGGCGCTGTGAGGAACTGTGAGGCGCTGAGGCTGTCACCAACTGACTGGAAAAGCCATCTGACTGACTGGCAAAGTCGTCTGACTGACACCGATTCACTGACTGCTAAAGTCGTCTCTGACTGACTGGACTCCGACTGACTGGTAAAGCCATCTGACTGACTGGACTCCAACTGACTGGTAAAATCGTCTCACTGATACCGACTCACTGACGCCAACTGACTCACAAACTGACCCGTTGTCGACTGACCCACCAAAAATGGACCTCTCGTCCTCTTTTTATAGGCGGCCCGTCTGGGCGGGCACAGACCCCAGCCAAATCCACCCCCACCCCATTTGCGAATCGTTGCTGTGACAACCTGCCTGTCCCATGATCACTCCTGGCCCACAATGCCCTACCTGTGGTGCTGGACGAACAGCAAAAATCAGCCATTTGTCAGAATTACCGAGCGTTAATCTGAACATGCATTTAGGGAAATAACTATCCTAGGACCTGGATGTTTGTATGCATTCGTCGGATCGGATTCTGAAATCCGTAACAACAATATACAGTACATATATTGTTATGGATTTCAGAATCGGATCCGAGAAATGCACACAGCATCCAGGTCCTCAGACAGTTATTTCCATAAATGCATATTCAGAATAGACCCATCCCCTTGTCTGGTGGGATTCTAACTCTTTTATGCGTTGGAGAAGGATAGAGAATAGGTTCCCTTTTTTTCCTATGGGATAACCTTTTCCTCTTTACAACACGTTCATGATGTATAATCTTATGTCAGTTTTCATCTCTGAATGAGCGATATTCACCGTTCGTACATGCGATAGACAGCCGTTAGCCCAACAGAGACTCATTCTAGTCCCTTTCCATCAAGACACATTGGCTTGGAAATACACGATTTATTTAAACATTTTATTTTGGTTATCATTTTCACATTGGACTTACAGGACATTGGAGTCATTAAACACACCACCAGTTCTTCCTGAACAGTTCATTTTGACGGTCAGACATGGCTGTGGATCATTTACCTCAGGGCCACCTTTTTCCATTGATGTTCAACACACACCTTTCTTTCATTGACATTTGACACCCACCTTCTTCCATCGGGATCGACACCCGGTTCAGCAGCTCTATGGACGCTAACTGGATCTTGTTCGTGTCGGGCTGAACAGAGAGGTGATAATTACCCGTTGACGTTTTGTGAGCGCTTCACATTGTCGCTCAGTTGTTCTGGCAAATGGCTGCTTCCTGGCGCTCATCCAGAGCTCCGAACATGGCGTCGTAAGCCAGGCCTGTGTTAATTGGGAGTTGCATCTTGTTTGATTGTGAGGAGAGAATGATCGCGAGAATTGTCGGTTGGAGGTCACGTGCAGCAATGCGCCAATAGGCAAGCTGGATTTGGCTGAAGTCTGTTTGAGGCTCCACCCACACTGGTCGCCTATAAAAAGGACGGGAGGTCCACCTTCCTGATGGTTGGTGACAGCTCCTGATAGCTTCTGATGGTTGGTTATAGCTCCTGACGGTTCCTGACAGCTCCCGACCATTGGTCACAGCTCCTTACAGCTCCTGACAGCTCCTGACAGTTAGGGACAGCAGCAACGGTGGTTGGTGACAGTTGGACCGTACCTGCTGGTTCTGCTCAGTACCTGACTCTTGGCGTACCCGATTCTTGGTGTTCCTGATTCCTGGGCATGACAACGTGACATTGATTGGTGTTCGAGCCTGTTTGTGGGTGAGTGCACAGTGAGGCAGGGCGCTGACAGCGGACCAAGGCACACTCACACATTTTGGGTCATTTTAGTAGACGCACGATGACTTCTGCCTTGATAAGCCGAGACTGGATTTCTTTTCCCCCTGAATGATCTGCTGTGTACCCATGTCTCGTGTTTAATTGTTAAGTAAGGCATAGTGATAAGCATCTGCTCTTTGTCCATTTTTCTATAAATGCTTGTTGAATTCTTTATTTGTTGATTGAACATTCGATTGATTTGAATTCATCCATGAATCCATCCACAAGGAAATGAAAAGTTCTTCAGTTTATTTATTTTTCTTCATAATAAATTCCTTGTTGATGTTTCAACCTGTCTGTGCTTGTCATTTCCTTCCATTGATCCAGCATTGTCCGAACCTAGATAGACTGGGAGATTATAATACCCAAACAAATTAACCTGTCATAGTCGGCGTGCACCAGCGGTAAATGCTCGGCCACATTACTTAAGATCTAATCAAGATATGATAGGTGCATCGCCGAGGGCACGTTCCCCGGTCAGGAGGCCACGTGACCTCTAGTTAAACAGCAAATTAGGCAGTGGACACTGGAACTCGTGGTTAACTGAGTGGCGTTCGTGGTTGTAAAGCAACACACCGCACCACAAAGATAATTGTAAGTGGTGGCCCCAGGTCCGGTTCTTCCGAGAAGAAACGAGGATTTACCCTCTCATAATACACTCGGTACCTGTAGCCATAACATTATATATGTATATATATGTATATGTATGTATGTATGTACAGATCGAGTCACATATAAATGAAGGTTGAAAACCCTTGATCTAGGTGATCCTGCGTGTGTGTGTGTGTGTGTGTGTGTGTGTGTGTGTGTGTGTGTATACACACACACACACACACACACACAGTATATAAATACTGTATATATGTATTTATTTATTTATTTATTTTAAAAAGGCATGAGCATAGCACAGCTACAACCCTGTACATCTCCATAGGATTGTACTGCAGCAATACCAGGAAGAGAATTGAATTCTCAATTTCATAGACCAGTCCAATAGGCGAAACTTATGCAACTGTTTAGCCAGAAGAGCCTTTTTTAAGTTTACATTGTTCCTCGCTGCTCCAAAAACTGTTATGTGGATCACAGACAGGTTAATGTGTGGCAGGTATTTCCTGTTGGTTGGAATGCATGCAGCAATAGCTGCAGAATGCGTGATGGGGTGGGTATATATATATATATATTTTTTTCTGTGTATGCATGCATATATACCGTGAAACCCCGGCAAGCGCGGGCTCCGCATATTCGTCGTTCAGAAAATGTGACCTGCCTCTGCATTCACAGCCCTGTGCCTCACGTATTCACAGTTTTTGAGGGTGCATAAACCATCTCCCACCAGCCACGCACATAATGAAATGGAAGATCAAATACTGCATTGGAGTTATCAGAAGGAACCTGAATAAGTAAAGAGCAAAGATGGATTCATCAGGAGCAAAGAACCTGGATAGGATTCAGGATTCAGCCGCCACTCCACACACAACCCTCAATCCCGTCCAGGCACAGCCAAGTGTTCTAAAACAGTTCTGAAACCATCTCCCACCCGCCACGCATAAAGCAGCTCTATGCGCACATAAACCATCACCACTACCATCCCCCACCAACAATAGTTTTGCTACCCACCCCTCCTCTATCTACCCACAACTCCCTGCCCAGCTACTTATGTGCAGTGTGTCCTGGGTCTCATTCTTTCTTCTCATCCCACTGCCTTGACCTGCTAATCCTAACCCTCACCTGCATCATCCTCAGCGCCCTCACCTGCATCTCCTTCTGTGCACGACTCATCAGCACCCTCACCTGCATCCTCTTCAGAGGAGTTTACTGGATTCTAACTCCCACTCCTACTCCTCATCCTCCTCCCCCTCCTCGTCGTCATCGTCATCACATCAAAATTTACGGTGTATCTTAAATAAGAATTAGAAACAGTACCTGCTGTTGTTAATGTTTTTGAAAATTATTTCAAGCATTGTTAATGAAACTGTTATCATGTGCATTCATGTTCATAAAATTTAAAAATTGTTCCTTGTGAATCACAACCCGCCAGGAACCTACTATCGCCCTCTTTCCCATCGAAACAATGTCCCGACATTCGTGGATTCGACATTCGCGGCATTTTTCTGGAACATCCCAGACGCGAATGTTGGGGGTCTTATTGTATATATACATATACGCGTATATATTTATGTATATACACACACTTGCTTGTATATAATTTTTTGTAGTTGTGAAGCTGGAAATTAGTTTACCATTGCTGCACAAATTATCAAAATTAGTACTCTACTCTAAATGTTGAAGTTTTATTTTATTTTGTTGTCATTCATTGTGGCAGAGATCATGGCGGTTGGAGATGCAGCTCTGTCCAGCCAATGATCAAAGCCAGGCCTCGCGTTTTGGGTCAGCTCTTGCCTCAATACCTGATCTTAATCATGATGGATTTGGAGAGCTCGCTGTTGGAGCTCCACTGTCAGATGGTGGCCAAGGAGCTCTCTACCTCTTCCGGGGTCGTGAGCGCACACTTGATCCAAGGCCGAGCCAGGTGTGCTTTCATCATAAGCAACCATTAAGATAACTCTCTTATCGAATTTCGGTTAGATGTGATATTTTGTTTTGTGAGATCACAATTGATGATTTTTTTTCTCAGCTCATTGTGTATGGGTTTAGTTTTCATACGCAGTGATTATAACTTTTAATCCTGGGTGGTAAACTTAAAGGGGAACCCAAACGCTCAGACCACGTCAACGCTAATCTATGCCTTGATACCCCATGAAATAAAGACGATGTGTCTTTTTCTGATTTGCGATTTATAAAGTAAATAATTTTGTGATTAAAAGTCTAAATCTTCTTCTTCTTCTTCTTCTTTTTCTTCTTCACGTCAAGCCATGATGTCACACCCAGAACTCAAGCGCCATTTTCATGCTGTCGACGGGTTACATCAATTTAACAATTTAACTCAAACAGTGAGCAATTTTGTATTTTACGCAAATATGCCTATTTGATGTGTCCTTGTTGGTTAAAGCAATACAATCCGAGATGGTCTCATGCTACATCGTGGCTGAAAGACCCTAAGTTTTCCAGAAATTGGATGAGGTTTGTCCAAAATATCTGAGTGTGGATCAGACCGAGATAATGTTCGCTCTTGTGCTCGGAAACATTTTACAGAGCACGTTTTGAAACAACAGAGATGGCTATGGATCTTGTGGTTATCCGCCACGATTAAGAGAGGGTGCCATCCCCACGATTAAACGGAAAAAACAACCGTCGCTCAAAACTAAGACCATCTCTACCCAGCCATCAGCAGATGTACACTGGCAATTTGAGCGGTAAATCACCACCACTCCCCCCTCCACTGGGTGGAACATCGACATGACATATCACAGACACAGCACGAACACAGCACGGACATCATGGTGGGACACAACATAGCACAACCACAGCCACAAATAGCAGCCCGGGAAAGTATGAAACGGAAAAGTATACAGGACACCTGGTCAGCCTGCGATGGTGGGACAAAACATTTGTTGCCCATTTTCTCGGTGTGCCTCGGCAGTGTCCATGCTGTGTTGTGCTGTGTCCGTGCCGTGCCTGTGCCGTGCCTGTGCTGTGTCATGCTTTGTCGTACCATGTCCGTGCTGTGTTGTGCCGTATTTCTGCTGGAGTAATATAACTGATTCATCAATTTATACAAAATCCCTTATTGAACCGACAATTGAACAGAAAATAAAAGCCTACCAATCTGTAGTGAACATGCGACCGGCGTTTTCATATTCACTAACACCTCCATTGTCGTCATCTTCGTCTGAATCGCTCGCATAAGGTTTGAAATGATTCAGCTCCACAATTCCCCCAAAAGTGTTTCCATCATTAATTTTGTCTCCAATCGTTTCTTCAAAATCCCACTGATCAGTTTCAACATTCTGGGAACATTCAAAGTTGCTAATGACGGTGGAATCAATATCGGTGTAATCAATATCAGAATCCAAGCTCGAAATACATTGTTTCTCTCTGTAAGCCACCATTTGGGACCAAGGTGACGTCACTGGCAAAAAATCTAAAATCGACATTTTAAGGATTTTTTTGGCACTTTGTGATTGGCAAATTTTTTTCAAAACTTTCCCTTCAAATTAGACCGTGATTAATGATTTTCAATGGTTTTCAGTAGAATAAAAAAATTCGTTTGGTTTCCCTTTTAGAATGTGCTTGATATACCTCTACCCAGGTCAAAATTCCTTATAAGATGGTAAAGCAGTGACAGGTGTACAATGATTCGCTGCATGCGTGCCTGATTTGGGTTTGTTTAAGCTTGTTTATCTCGCTTCGTTTAACATCGGTACAAGTACATTAAATTTGTTGTCCTTGAGTTGGTTTAGCCCTTTGAAAATATTTTGTTTACAAATGTTTGTTTGTTTTGTATACATTTTGGTAAAATTTGACCTAACTTAATTTGGTTACTCTGAAGCATTGTCTCCACTTGTAAGTTTCTGCCCCTGCTGTAACATGTCAGTATTTGCTTATCCAAATCATACAAAAGTTAGTTCAAAACTATTTTATTTCTTTTTAAAATGAACCCCACAAGCCTATGTGGAAGGTATATGAATGTTTTGCATTCATATTCGACACTTGATGATGTCATTATGATGTGCAGCATGTGGCGGCGAAGAGCTTAGCACAGCGGCTGCATTTTTTTGGTCGTTCTATCCACGGCAAGATGGACATGGATGGCAACGGCATTGCGGATGTGTCTGTTGGAGCTCTGGGAAATGCCGTGCTGCTCAGGTAATTACCTTGAACAGCTAATTGCACAGGGCTTTCATTTGACCACAAATGCTTATTATAAATTTCAGAGCCAGAAACAGTTATTTCCCTTTAGCTTGTTTGTGTGTTTATTCTTTCTTATTCTTTGTTTTCCTTGTACCTACCCTACCTCGCTAATGTTTGGGTTTATACCCCCATTGATAATGGCTCTAAATAAACTGCTTGATCCTCGATCTATGTTGGGGCTCTAAAAAATATATATAAATAAATCCTTGCTGGCCTTTATTCTCTTTACCACCATGACTGAAGGTGGATGGAGGTTGTTTTCAACCCTGTCTGTCTGTTGGGTCACCCGAAGTAGGGTGACCCTTATTGTCAGTAATTCTGTCTGTTTGTTTGGAGTTTGTTCGTTTGTCGTCAGCATAATTGGTAGTAACGTGGGCGGATTTTGACCAAACTCGGGCGGCAGGTACATCTTATGACCTAGTGCTTTGGAAATTGTGATGGTTGCTGGGGACGCTTTGGTTCCTAGCAACAACCGAAAAACCTTCAAAATCGGTACTGTTCACGCGAAATCAATTCCGAAGGCCATTATCCCACATAGGGTTATGAAATTTGGCACGAATGATCTACAGGTATGCTCTATCAAATATATTCCGGTTTTTGTGATATATGGAATACTTTACCCGCAGCGCCCCTACAAATAGGGTATGCGCGGAAAATGGAAGGCCCCCTAGCGACCAGGTGAGTGCATCGATACGAATGAAACTTTGCAGGTTCATGGTATTCAATGAGTACTACAACTTTGCCTCAGGACATATTGACTGATTTCGCTTAGGTCAGGGGTCAAAGGTCAATTAGTGCAAAAATCGATAATATGCGACAGCTGGAGGTGCCTTCGTGCCAAATGCTACTCCTCCTCGGTTATGGTCGGATGCTCATGAAAATTCACATAATCGTCTGGAATACATTGTGCACAAACGATTGAGCCAGATTTTCGATTTCGATCTTTGTTCACCCACAGCACCCCCTCGAACTTTGGGGATTTCCGATTTCAAAACCGCATTTTCGGTACTTTTCATTCAAATGGATACGAGTGTATTCAAATGGATACGAGTAGTTATCAGTAGATGGAACTGGATGAGATTTGATATGGATAATCTTAAGGTGATTCCCTATCCGCTATATGACATCCATTTTGCTCTATATCTTATAGTTTCCATGCTCGGCGACCCATCGCGCTTACCGGCTTGTCTGTCTGTTTGTCCGTCTATTTGTCTGTGAGCAAGATATCTCAAAAGAATGTTGACAGATTTCCATGAAACTTTGTGGACAGGTTGGATGTGTGACAAGGAATAATTAATTCGATTTTCGTAATGACCTGAATTGGATAATTTTTTTAAGTGATTCTTCACCATTGAGTGATAAGGGCTAAAAACGATATATAACACGATATCTCAAAAAGTTATGGACGGATTTGGACGAAACTGTGGATCGGTTGATTTTTTTCGGTTGATTCGATTTTGGTGAAGATCTGAACCCAGATCTGAGAATTTTTTCTGAGAATGAGAAAAAAGAAAAAAAAATCTGAGTTGATTCGATCGGTTGATTCGATTTTGGTGAAGATCTGAACCCAGATCTGAGAATTTTTTTAAACTTACAAGGGATTCTTCACCATTGAAAGATGGGGCCAAAAACCATATATAGCATGATATTTCAAAAAGTTGTGGATGGATTTGGACGATACTTGGTGGATGAGTTGGTTCGGTGAAAAGAACAAGCCGATTAAATTTTGGTTCCGCTCCGGATTCAGATCCGGCCTCTTGGTGAGATACAAAACAAACTGTTCAGGCTGGCGGAGGTATGTGCTCTCCCGAGTGCTTTTCTAGTTTTCTTTCTGCTTCTTCATTTCTCCTTCTGTCTTCAACTTTTTCTTTCTGTTTATACTTAATATCTTTGCCATGGAGGTTTTAGTGTTCCATTGCACTTGTATTCATGATGGTGTCCCTTGGCTTTAAGTCAGGGTTTTGTTTTTCACAAGTTTCATATTGACTATTTTACCCTGTTGCTGATCGATGCCAGAAGGCAAAAGTGATGGCTCCCTGAATGACTGTATTCCGGTCTGAACATAAAGGTGCACATGTATTTTCCAGTATTTCACAACTTTCTGAAACTTTTCATTTTCATGTACTTTGGTGTTTGGGCTAAAGTGAATGTGCTGAGCTTTATTTTAATGATATCTATAATCTTTTTTATACTTTTTCAAAATATATAATCCATTCATCAATTGAGAAACAGTACTGTCGAGAATTGTTGTTATTGTGATCTTGTGAAAATCCATGTGACTATTTCACACTACCCCTTTGGGTGGTCATCTTTGATAATTCTTGCCAATATCTCTCCCTATTTTTTGTATGTTTACACACTTGTAAATAAAATCCACCTTTTAATTAGTCATTATTTCAAAATTCCAACATCATTTGAACATCATTTTTTAACCTCCGCCATCGAAGATCGGAGGGTTACTGTTTTTCACCCCTTTCTGTTTGTTTGTTTGTTTGTTTGTTTGTGAACAGTATAACGGAAAACTCCTTGACGGATTTCGACGAAACTTGGTGGGGGGTTTAGGTATGGTCCAAGGATCATGCCATTAAATTTTTGGACTTGGTCCCCCCCCCCCACCAAAAAAAAAAATTGTTAGAGAATTTTTTATTATTTTTTTGCATTTCTACATGTTTTAAGTGATTTCCACACCCCCCCCCCCCCCAAAAAAAAATTTACCCCCCCAAAAAAAAATAGAGAGAAATTTTTTTTTTTGCATTTCTACATGTTTTAAGTGATTTCCACCCCCCCCCCAAAAAAAATTGTTACCCCCCAAAAAAAGAAATAGAGAAATTTTTTTTTTTGCATTCTACACGTTTTAAGATTTCCAACCCCCCCCCAAAAAAAAATTGTTAGAGAAATTTTTTTTTTTTTTTGCATTTCTACATGTTTAAGTGATTTCCAACCCCCCCCCCCCCCCAAAAAAAATTGTTTACCCGCCCCAAAAAAAAAATAGAGAAATTTTTTTTTTTGCATTTCTACATGTTTTAAGTGATTTCCAACCCCCCCCCCCCCCAAAAAAAATTGTTAGAGAAAAAAAAATTTTTGCAACTTTTTTTTCAACAAAATTTCGATTTCTTTTTTTGCATTTCTACATGTTTTAAGTGATTCCAACCCCCCCCCCCAAAAAAAAATGTTGAGAGAAAGAACTATAACTGTCAGCACTGTTGACCGTCATATTTAATGAATAAGATATAAGGTTCACTTGAGTGACCCAGCTGTATTGGCGGCGGAGGTTTTGCACTCTACCGAGTGCTCCCCTCTAGGTTAACCTCCGCCATCGAAGATCGGTTATGTTTTTCACCCCTTTCTGTTTGTTTTTTTGTTTGTGAACAGTATAACGGAAAAACTCCTTGACGGATTTCGACGAAACTTGGTGGGGGGTTAGGTATGGTCCAAGGATCATGCCATTAAATTTTGGACTTTGGTCCCCCCCCCAAAAAAGAATTGTTAGAGAATTTTTTTTTTTTTTTTTTTTGCATTTCTACATGTTTTAAGTGATTTCCAACCCCCCCCCAAAAAAAAAATTGTTACCCCCCCCAAAAAAAAAATAGAGAATTTTTTTTTTTGCATTTCTACATGTTTTAAGTGATTTCCAACCCCCCCCCAAAAAAATTGTTACCCCCCCAAAAAAAAAATAGAGAAAATTTTTTTTTGGGGGCATTTCTACATGTTTTAAGTGATTTCCAACCACCCCCCCCCAAAAAAAAATTTAGAGAAAAAATTTTTTTTTTTGCATTTCTACATGTTTAAATGATTTCCAACCCCCCCCCCCCCCCCAAAAAAAAAATTGTCAGAGAAAAAAAATTTTTTGCAACTTTTTTTTTCAACAAAATTTCGATTTCTTTTTTTTGCATTTCTACATGTTTTAAGTGATTTCCAACCCCCCCCCCCCCCCCCAAAAAAAAAATGTTGGAGAAAAGAACTATAACTGTCAGCACTGTTGACGTCATATATAATGAATAAGATATAAGGTTCACTTGAGTGACCCAGCTGTATTGGCGGCGGAGGTTTTGCACTCTACCGAGTGCTCCCCCTCTAGTTAACCTCCGCCATCGAAGATGGACGGAGGTTACTGTTTTCACCCCTGTCTGTTTGTTTGTTTGTTTGTGAACAGTATTACGGAAAAACTCCTGGACGGATTTCGACGAAACTTGGTGGGGGATTAGGTATGGTCCAAGGATCATGCCATTAGATTTTGGACTTGGTCCAAAGTCCAATATGGCCGCTATGGCCGCCATTTTGAAAAAATATTTGAATTTTTGTTTTTGCATTTCTACATGTTTTTTAGTGATTTCCAACCAAAAAAAAAATGTTAGAGGAAAAAAAAACAAATTTTGCAACTTTTTTTTCAAAAAAATTTGGATTTTTTTTTGGCATTTCTACATGCGCGTCGATCTAGTTTAGTTTATTCAATCGTGGTTCAGTAGAGTCTGATCCGTTTTGACCTACATGAATAGGACATCAGGTTCACTTAAGTGACCCAGCACTATTGGCGGCGGAGGTTTTGCACCTACCGAGTGCTCCCCCTCTAGTTTGGCATTTGTTTTAATATTAGGTTATATTGCTTCTATTATTTTAAGCAAATGATACCATAGCAACATTTGGTATTCATGTGGGTCTATAGTGTATTTTGGAATTTTCTGTAATAGTTGACATTTTTATCCTGCCATGCAGGTAAAACAACCAGTTGTAATCAGAAATACTTTTGGGGAAAATCTCTAAGTCTAAATAGATTTCCTGTCCTGCACATCCCAATTGGTCCTGATGTCTGCGTGATGAATGTGTGAAAATCATTGGAAAGCATTCTCAGTTGCATGTACAGTACGCAAATGCCATCAAGTGATTCTCCAGCCACCGGATGTACTGTCGGACCCCGCTATTAGCGGATTCGCTATTCGCGGACCCCGCATATTCGCGATTTATAAAATGTGACCTGCTTCAACATTCGTGGCCCTGTGCTTCATGTATTCATTTTTTTCACTTTTTTCATGGTGTGTTTCCCGGGCTCTCTGTTGGCGTATTCACAGTTCATTTTTTGGATTTTCGTGTTTTTTCAGGAGCGTATTCCCGGTTTTTTCAGGGGCGTATTCACGTTTTTTTTCACGTTTCTATGGTTTTTCTCGTGTTATGAGTGTATTCGTGGTTTTTTTTTGCAATTTTCTTGCAGGCATATTCACAGCTTTTGGCGAACGTACTCCCGGTTTTGTGGGCGTATTCCCAGTTTTTCGCGAATGTAATCCTGGTTTTTTTCTGGGTACATTCACAAGGTTTTTTTTTCTCGTTTTTGCGGGTTTTTTCATGTTATCGTGGGTGTACGCCCGCGAAAAAGTGGATATTCATGGTTTTTTTCACCTTTTGGCGGTTTCTTTTTTTTTCATGTTATTGCGAGCGTATTCCTGGTTTTTCATGAGCATATTCATGGTTTTTTTTCGTTTTTTAACGTTTTTGTTGGGTTTTTTCACGTGTTTTTTCACGATTTTTTGTTTTTTTTGCAGGCATATTTCGTGTTTTTCACGTACGTATTCGTGGTTTTCACGTACATATTCGTGGTTTTTCACGTACATATTTCGTGGTTTTTCACGTACATATTCGTGGTTTTTCACGTCCATTATCACGGTTTTTCACGTCCATATTCACGGTTTTTTACGTCCTTTTTCACAGTTTTTCACGTCCTTTTTCACGTACATATTCGTGGTTTTTCACATCATATTCACGGTTTTTCACGGGCATATTCCCAGTTTTTTGTGGTTTTTCATTGGCGTATTCATGGCTTTTCGTGGGCTTATTCCCGGTTTTTCACAGGATTTTTGATTTTCCCTCATGAATCACAAACCGCCGGGAACATATCCCCCCTTTTTTCATTAAAACAATACCCCAACATTCACGGATTCGACATTCATGACATTTTTCAGGAACATTTTTCCCGCATTTTTCAGGAACATATTGAGGAACTTACCGTCACATAAACAGCCCCACCCAAAACTTCAAGCGAGAGAACACTGGAACCGTATGCCCTGAGAATTACTATCCCATGGTAAGCCGACTTTACACAAAATTTGGCTGACCTGTAATGTGACATGCCTCTGTTCTCGTGCAAGTCCAGGCACTCGCAATTAGCCAAAGAGAATCCCCAAATTAATTTATTTCCCTCCATGGGTTTTCAATAAACCAAACACGGAAAGATGGCAGAAATCACACACGCATGCGGGAACTTAAGAAATATAAATAATTTAATTGCATACGCACTTGAGACAGATGGTATGGAATCCCAGACACAATAAATAATGCACAATGCTTAATACACGAAAAAGTAAACCCTGGCTAAGCCCACACGTTCAGACGTTCAGACAAATTTACTCAAATGTGTGTCCTTAATACAGTTTTAAAATTCCCCAGAAATGTGTGAAACATATATGGTGCTAAGGCCTTAAACTAACTACACCCCCCCCCCCTCATCAATATAACATTATATTAAATGTCGGTGGTTAAAAAATCACACCTGTCAAATCTCATGCACTGGGATTAGACTCATGCAATTTTCCCATGTGTCATGCTCTTCCGCAGGTAGTGGTGGATGTCACACATTTAGTTGTGCACAATTTCAAGACAATATTAATCCATACACAACAGATCTGCATGAATCGTGACAATGTGGAAGTACCCCTTATATGAACCCCATCTATCATTGTCTAGTTTTTGTTCAAAGTGTTTGTTCGGCATATTAATTGTTGATGCCATATTTTTATGGTCATGGAGTTGTGTGCTATTTGACATAATACTCTGTGTTTCAAGCATATTGATCATGAACATTTTGGAATTTGAAACTATCGTATAGTTATAGTGTCATGCCAGATTTTTAAAGTGTTTCTTCATTTTAAAGATTTTTATTCAGGAAATATAGTGAAATGTATACATTTGACTAAGAACTCCAAAATGTCTCAGATCACAGTATTTGAAGGCTGTGTTTCTAAGATTTGGTGGGGAGCAGGGGGTGGGCTGCAACCAGACCTGGACCCCCACCTTTAGACCCCCACCCCTCTACATGCCGATTTGCTTCTTGTTAATATACCAACTTGCCAACTTGGTCTCACTCTTTGTAAAAGAAAAGACTTCGGAGGTCTGAACACAGGAAAGTGTCTTTTATGCTCTCTCATTGTCATGAGCTATCTACATATGATGCATATTTTTAAAAAACGTTTTGTATTGTCTT
>CM068962.1:39852040-39864895 GCA_035128595.1 Eptatretus atami | reverse complement strand
CCACTCCCCCCACCCCTTTACATCTTTGCTTTTACAACTCCCAGACCAATAAAGAAGTTGAAACTGATTGCCAAGATCACATGGCTTTGACAGGAAAACTTTGCAAAGTTGACTACCCCGTTTTCACGTCCAACACAGAGGTGTGTGCTTGAAAATATTGTTAAACTGCATATTGTAAAATATGATTCATGTACTCACTACGAGGAAGAGAAATTGCCTGCAAAAACAACTGCTTAACCCTCGATTAGTTGCGGTACCATTATCCCACAAATCACATTCATACCTCAATGGATTTTGTATCAGTGACCGTTCCAAGGTTAAAGTAGGTAATTTCTGGACAGATGTAGAATAGGAAAAGTTGCATGAAAATGTGTGAACCGTATACCATACATGTACAGTACATCATGTTTCCAAAATGCCCTCTTGGTAGTTCATCACTGAAGTGACACGTGCCATGAGATCACACTCCCTCTTGATTGCTTGTTAAGGTGATTGACATTCCGTGGGTAATATGTGTGCAGACAATCTTTAGTACTTGGTTTGTCTGTCACCATTTTTGTTTTAGCTGGCTAGCCTGGGTTCGATTCCCAACCCGACTATAAACCGTCAGATCAGTGCTTCACAGATATGGTGTCGCATCACAATGTGCACTGTCCTTCAGATGGACATTAAGCTGAGTGTCCAGTCTATTGCACTGTATCTCCTCAATAAACCTATTAGCAACAATATATATATATATATATATATATATATATATATATATATATATATATATATATATATATATATATATATTGTGATTATAAAATTATTGAGAACCACTGGGGTTGGAAGAACAAACTTAATTTTGCACAAAGTCATCAACATTTTTAAGCATCTAATGAATTCTTCAATATATAACGTTTCAGTGGTGGCCTCGTCGTTCGGTTGCCTTTCAGTGGAATAGTCACGAAGTGGTCAGTTTATTGGATCCAATTTCCAATGGAAACTGCACAGCTGTGGTGATGGTCCATAGTAGTTGTTTAATTGTTATCATACTTTCCAGGTGACATGGACTATAGAGTTTGAATTCAGTGACGCAGTGCTGCTGGACTACATTGAAGTCGATATGGAAGTTACCAGGTGTGCCATTTTGCTTGTGTCATTGGCCTCTTCCTCAGGCCTCTGTGGCATTTCACGAACCCTGTCGGTCCAAATTGTATTACAATCATCACCGTCTTCCTTTCAGTGACAGCGAGGAAGATCCCAAGGCTGTGCCTGACAATGAATTCCACCTGTTCGTGCCCATACGATACGAAGCCAACCTGGTCATGTTACGGTAGGATGTATCTGTTCTTCTGTTTTTGGTTTAATCTCTAACTGTTCTTGGATTGTCAAGTAAAGTCAGTAAAATTCACTCTATCAAATTTGTTTGTTTCATTCATTTTCCGCAACGATCGGCACATTGCATTTGCGACCCCTAGCAGCATGGACAATGGAAATGAATGCACAGAGCAAAGCTGATCAACTCTGTTTTTCAGACAGACAAATGTTGACTACATTGAGATTGAAGAAAACAAAAGCATTCCAAAAACAATCAACTCTCTTGATGACATCGGCCCTCAATTCAATTTCACTGTGAAAGTAGGTCTGTTTGAATTGAACATTTTGGGATCCTTTACATTGAAATGTTTTATGACCATTACGTGTACATGAGTCGTGTGTCACCCGTCTGAACAGATTCACAATATTGGTAAATACGACTTGGGAAAACTGCAGTTGAACATTTCAGTTCCTGTCTACAGTGCATGGAATAACCCAATATTCCATATTGTACGAACACACACTGCACCGGTACGTAGTACTCCGACAATACTCCAAATAAAAAGTGCAAAAATTTTAATTTGAAAATCAATGCAAAACATTGTCGATGGTGCACCATTGCAAATCCCCACGCTTCCCATCAAAAGCAAAGTTGAAAGATGTCAAAAAGTTCCACCAGGAATGATCCAATATCAAATTTTGAGTTTTAAAAAATTCCGTTTTGACCCCTGTGACCCCAAGTCCCCACCCCCTGGGGCATGAACCGGAGGTCAAATCCAAAAGAATCGTTGCATATTTCATGTGTCCCCCAATGTTGATTTCATATACAAAGTTTCATTTAAAAATGTTTTAAAATATGCCCATAATTGCATTAATTTTATTATTTCACGTTTTGACCCTGCCCCAGGGGTGGGGACAAAAATGACACTGCTCTTGCACCTTCGTGCCACGTGGTGATCACAACTATCAAGTTTAGTGAATTTCTGAACAGCCGTTTAGGGGGAGATAGCGTGATGGACTGATAGATGGATGGACAGAGAGCCGATTTTTTAAAAGTGTAGGGATAACTCTACAAAGTGTAAAGAACACCTTACCCCACACAGTCTTGAGAAACGAGGACGTGTGTGGGGAAGGTGAGCGGAAAATTTGATGGTCGTGATGATGTAAAATGTAATATTTTTGTCCAAGTACTGATAAACTGAAGTGTTTTGAAAGTGCCAAGTACATAATTCAATTGAAATAAAATAAAGATTTTAAAGGTTGTCGAGAAAAAAAAAATTTTCAGAAGTTTACCGCCATTGATGCAGCGTCTTTTACACCACCTTATTTAACGCGCTACATTAGTTATTCATGCCTATTCTTTATGTCCTTTATGACATCCTTAAAAACAGTAACTTTCCATTTTGTTTGACTGCCAGAAAGACAGACAGAGACTAAATTTTTAGCTTATCTGGAATTAGAATTCCAGATCAGGTATTGTCTTTGTACACCGTCTGTCCGTCTCCTATTTTGACTTCTCCGGCCAAACCGCCTGGCCGATCTGAGTGAAATTTGGCAGGATCATTTTGCTCCTGACTGGTAACGGGGATTGCAAAGCCCGTTCTGGTCACATGACTTTAAGTACAGTAGGTCAAAATGGCGGCCTTTAGTAAATTCCTCAAAAAATCTTCTTCTCCAGACCCATGAGTCAGAATACTTCCAAATTTGGGTTACAACATTAGGCCAGTGAACAGATAAGCTACAGGTCCAGTGGTCCTATTTTTAGCTTATCTGGAATTAGAATTCCAGATCAGGTATTGTCTTTGTACACCGTCTGTCCATCACCATTTTCGACTTCTCCAGCCAAACCGCCGGCTGATCCGGCTGAAATTTTGCAACAACATTTCTCTCCTCACTGGTAATCGGAATTGCAAAGCTCCTTCCGGTCACATGACCTTAGTCGGTCAAAATGTGGTCCCACAAATTCCTTCCAAAATCTTCTTCTCCTGATCCACCAGTTAGAATGCTCCAAAATTTGGGTTCCACAAGGCCAGGGTAGGATATTAAATTGCCGGTCATTTCAGTCACGTGACCGGAAGTGTGTCAAAATGGCCGACTTTGTCAATTTTTGTGAAAATCGCATAAATTCCTTCAAAAATCTTCTTCTGTCGACCCACGTCAGAATTCTACCAAATTTGGGTCATGACATTAGGACATGGTCCTAATGTTAAATTGCGGAGGCAATGCTGATCATGTTACTGGAAGCGTGTGGCGGTCACGCAAATTCCTTCAAAAATCGTGTTCTCTTGACCCACCTGTCAGAATGCCAGAACCAATTTAC
Organism: Eptatretus atami; assembly: GCA_035128595.1. Classification (NCBI taxonomy): domain Eukaryota; kingdom Metazoa; phylum Chordata; class Myxini; order Myxiniformes; family Myxinidae; genus Eptatretus; species Eptatretus atami. The sequence goes on along the minus strand of CM068962.1, from coordinate 39,861,273 downwards.
GTTGCAACATTATGGTAGCATAGGGATGTTAATTGTATTGTGGAAGTCGTGTGGATCATGTGACCGGAAGTGGTACAAAATGGCCGACTTAGTCAACTTTTGGGAAAATCACATTAATTCCGATAAAAATTTTCTTCTCCAGATCCACCCGTCAGAATGCTACCAAATTTGGGTTGCAACATTAGGACAGGGTCCTGATGTTAAATTGTGGTGGTCATGCCGATCACCTGACCAGAAATGTGTCAAAATTGCGAACTTAGTAAAAATTTTGGAAAATCGTGGAAATTCCTCCAAAAATCTTCCTCCCCAGACTCACTAGTCAGAATTCTACCAAATTTGAGTTTCAACATTAGGCTAGGGCCCAGATAAACTCGAGGTCCAGTGGTCATATATATATATATATATATATATATATATATATATATATTTAATCTCACTCCTCTCTGCACATGATCGATCAGGACAAATTCAGAGCCAAAGTACTGCTAAACTACAGGTTCGTTTTCCGATTTGTGTTGAAAATATAACATTCAATTAAAATTGAGTTGATCCTCGATCATAAACTGACGTTTGTAGACAGACAGACAGACAGACAGGCAAAGTGAACAAATGCTTAACCCCGCTTTTTGCTTCACGTGCGCGGGGTAACAACCATTAGAAAAGTATAGCAATGTCTCGTAATGCCTTTGTCCTACGTGGATGTATGTACGAGTTTTTCCACGAGAATTGGACATTGAATGAAAAGGCCGTTTATAAGTTTCTTTCACTCTGCCCTCTTGGCAATTCATCACTGATGACCCTTGACGGATTTTTAAACATTCCAGCCCTTATTCTTTACTGATACCTGAAGCACATTTTTGTATTACACAGAGATCTAAAATGCATTGCAAAAACGGACACACAGGAGAGGAATTTTCAATCACCCTTGGTGGACGCGGTCCTCGTTTCCTCATGGAAAACCTTCGAACAGTTCGGGAAATGGTAATTACATTGACAACTTGATCTTGCACAAGTACATGAAAGCATTTTCAATTTGATCGTTTGCTCTTACACCATCCGATGTTATTCTTCCCCTATGTACGAAGAACTGCCAGACTGTGACGTGCATGAGCATTCGGTGCTGGGTCCATGGGCTTGCAAAAACGGAACAAGTTCAAGTTACTGTTTTTACGCGTCTCTGGAAGGGAACCTTCCACATGGTAAGGGTTTGAAATGTGCTGTTATCCTACTAGCTAGGCTGGCAGGATGGCCAAGAGGTATGCACACTAGCCTCTAAGATATCTATCTAGCCTGGGCCAATGACATTAAGCACTCTTGCTTCATTAATGGTAATAAGTGCTTATTAATTTCCACTTACAACATGGTAAAACATTGGACATACAGATATGGACAATAGAATGGAAACACCAGGGTACGCAGGCTGTACAACATATATATATATACATACAAAGTATGGGGCCACCACACGTACGTGACCGGCGTGTGAAACATTCAAATCTCTTCCTGATAGTCCTCTCGCCATGTATATATAAATTGGATGCAACTCGGGTCTGGTATTCAGATTAAGAGCCAGCATAGCCACAAGAGAAGACCTCAGTGATGGGGTGTAATTGTTGGTGTGCATTTGGCAGTCGCTTCGTTGACAAAGGCTGCAGAAATTGCTGACGTGTCATGAGGAACTGTCTCGAAAGTGATGGCCTGGGAAAAAGAAGGAAAGATGTCATCATTATCATTGAAGGGCAACAATGGGTGGAAGCGCATACTCAACAAGCATGATACATGGACATTCGTCTGGACTGTGAGGTGAAACGGGAGAGCAATGGCGGACAATCTGTGCGAGGAGTTCAACGTGGCTCGTGAGCTTCGTGTATCGTCAAAAAGGGTCAGAAGGGAACGTCACAGTGTGGGATACCATAGCCGGGTTGCACCGATCTTAAAGCAGGAGTTATCGAGAATAATGACAGTGAAATAATCCTCACGTCGTCTGGAGGAAGGCCTACCAGAATGTGGTCCATCAGGTCGGAATGATCATCCCGTTGTCCCTTCCAGAAAGGATGATACCCCATCAGTGAATAGTTTTCAAGTATCGGTAAGTGTTACGAAGAATTGCAAAAAAATCCTGGTCTATTCCCTGTACATTTTTCTTCAACATCACCATGGATTTTATAAGAGTTTGGGATGTCTTCTTTACCTGAAGCTTTCTGCCACAGACATGTATCCTTTAATGTACTGTCTCATATTATATTTATTTATTTCTACTGATTCTGATGTACCATACTCTACAACAGAGCATCGGTGCTGCCGAAGCAGTTTCTTGGCAAGGGTTATGCTGGATGTTTTTTTTTTCCTTGTTTGTTTGTATACAAAGTCAAGGCTCATTGAAGAGCCACAACATAGAACGGATCATGACGAAACAGAATACAAGGAACAGCACAGAGAGAGCGAGGTGGGGGAACAGCAACAGCGGGGTTTAAGGACAAAATGGAGGGAGACTTTGACAAATAAGGAAAGAGGGGTAGGGGATGATGCACCCCAATGTTAGCTCGTCATTGCCTTCCCAGCAGTAGTTGAAGCAGGAATTTAGAATTTTTTCAGGGTGCCAGTGATATCTCACCTACTTTTCACAAAGGACACCATGGAATTTTTAACATCCACCAACTAACACGAGCAGATGGGACACCAAGTTTAACGTCCATCCGAGGGACTGCACGCACATTGTTGAATCACCCTGCCTGTGAAACACCAGGATGACAGTTTATAGCTCAGTCAGGATTCGAACCCAGGCTAGACAGCTGAATAGGCAACTGTGTGTACCTCCAGAACATCCTGCAAGCCTCTTAATTTATTGACTTAAACAAAATATATTGTGGGAAACACAACATTGAAGAGGTGTATTCATAAATAATGAGACGGTAGAGATACAGTTTTGCGATCACCTGGACCTCTTTCTTGTAAAGTAACAAACAGGGTGGCAGAACTTGTTGGATAAACCTTGCAAATGGTTGAAACAGAATCGATACATACTGTCATGGTATCAGATCGTTCAGAACTGTCATCAAAGTTTGACAGACTGTGCTCTCTTAAGGCTGTTTCTTAGCATGCATGCACATCCTTGTCACCCGTGAGCATATACTGCAATCAAACGTTTCATTTTACAGGCAAGCGTACACCAGGTCAGACTGGCATCGACTGTTGTTGCTGCAGTCTTAAACACATCCTTACTCATTGTGTCGGAAGACACCCTGAAAGCCAACGTAAGTATCCTTTGTGTAAAGGTACAATTTGGTGCAGCAAGATGGCCTTGGTAAGAAAGATGGGGCAAGATCCTGGCTTTGCCTTTCCTACCAGGGCACCTTGCCCCACATTACTCTTCAATGTTTTTTTTTTTCTGAATTGCTTCTGGAACTTCATGATATCAGTTGGGAGTTTTATGCACTGGATTTTGGGTTGGAGGGAAATTGAGTATTTTTTTTCCAGGACACAGGACAGTGGTATTCATTTTTTTAGGATTGTTCATTCATTTAATGGGCAGCCAATGACTGCCTGTTGCAACATTGCTGGGAGTGTGGCTGATGGAGTGCCCCCTGCAGCTGAGAGCAGGAATTGGGAATTTGTTCATGGTGCCGATAATTCATGTCTCTGCTGGCTGTGAGACAGAGGTCAATAGACGTCTGGGTCGGGCCTGGGGAGTTGACGGATTATTGGTATAAGGGTGTGGCGCTGCCAGTACCTGTGCAGGACACGAAAGTCTGAGTCTTCAGGTCCTTGCGCTTCCAGTCTTGCTCTATGGATGCGAGACTTGGACTCTGACCAAGGATCTGAGAGGAGTCTTAATTCCTTTGGTACCAGGTCTCTTCGGAGAATCCTTGGCTTCGCTGGTCGGACTTTGCGTCCAATGAGGCGGTTGCTGAGAGAGACTTAAATGAGATTTGTTACCTGCATAGTCCGTGAGCATCAGCTGCGGCTGGATGGACATGTGTCTCGTTTTCCTGGTGCTGATCCTACTCACCAGATTCTCTCAGCGAGGGAGCCTCATGAGTGGAGGAGGCCAATGGGCCGACCACGTGCCTCGTGGTTGTAGCATGTTGATCAGCATCTCAAGGAGATGGGGATGGGCCAGGCATCCGCCTGGGGGATGGCCATACGGAGGCCCCTGGAGTACCGGTGGAAAATGGACGCAGTGACGCGTTGCTCCAGTGCATGCTCCCATACCTGACCCAACTGACGATAGCTCATGTACTCTTCATGAAGGACACTGTTGGATCTTCAACGTCCACCAACTAATGCCGGCAGAGGGGACACCATCCATTCGAGGGATGGCACACACAATGTTGAATCACGCTACCTGCGAAACACCAGGATGACAGTTTATAGTTGGATGACAGTATATCTGTGCTGCACTGCTGTAAAAGAAACATGCAATATAAAGTATCAAGTACGAGTTGTGCATTGTATTCTCCACTGTCTAATACGTACTCTCCCCCATAGCTTGCATGACCAGATAGCAGAGGGGTTTCGAAGATGCAAGAAAATCTCTTTGAAATGTTAGTCTGGATTCTAGAACAAAAATTGACCATTTCAAAAAGTTTTGTTGCATCTTCTTAACTCATTACAGATCCACCCTTCCCCTCTTGAGAGCCCTCGGGATCCCACCTGGGGATCATTACATTTTGAGAACACCTCGGCGAACAGATGTACAATATTCGCAAGCAAAAGATTTGTGATAGGTGTGGAGAGAGAGTGTGATATAAAATGGTGGCGAACATGGAAGGAACAAATGGCAACAACCTTGCACAATAGAGGACTGGGTGTCATCATGCAAGGTCTTTCCTTGGCCAATCTGAACTTTTGACAGCATATGAAGACTTTTTCATTTGCAGTTTGATGGAGTACCACTCTCCCCTTTTGGTTGGTGCCCATGCCTCACACTTTGCCATTATTGGAAAGCAAGACCCTCAAAATCAATGGGATCTCCTTCGACGAAGCGGAGTGTTTGGCCTGGTACTTTCACATCACAGTCAGGTTGATGCCCTTAATGACCCCATTCCCAAACACTCCCTTTTTACAGGTTATTGGGATTTTTTTCCCACCCTCTCCTTCACCCCTTTTCATTTCTTCATCGGCTGGTGTGTTCCTTTTCTGTTTCATCCCCACTTTCCTCTTCTTGCTGTGTTTCATTCATCTTGTGTGCAGTTTGTTCAATCCATGTGTCCTTCTCCCCCTCTCCTTGATCTCACTCTCATTTCGACTCTGCTCTTCGTGTTTCCCACTTTCCATTCTGCTCCAGCTCTTTCACGAACCCCGACCATGTGTAAAAAATAAAAAATAAAAAACTTCAAGGGAAGGAGAGTGGGGTTGAAGAGGCAAATTCACTGAAGAGGGCAAAATAGAAGTGGCAGGCAGGTGCGAAAGACTAGAGGTGAGCACAAAGCTTGGACTTGGGATCTTGATGCGGAGTGCTGCTGTGCGACCAGCAAAGGCTGACGAAGGGGGTTACTGAGAGTTTAAGGTATGTAAAGTGAATGAAACTAAGATGGCCAGTCGCTGGCATTTTGAACGCGTGGGAGAGGAGCAGCCTTTGTGCTTCTTGCAATTCATAGCCATAACTTCAGCATTCTTCATGTCTATACACTTAATGTGTGATGCATGAGCCCCAGCCCATAGTGGGGAGCCCTGGTAAGAAAATATTTCTGTGTTGCAGGTAACAGTTGAGATCATCAAGAGAGGGAAATACATCCTCCCTTTCTGGGTTATACTCGTCAGCGTTCTGGGAGGTTTGTTGTTGCTCGGATTAATTATTCTGGGACTTTGGAAGGTAAGCAATATTGCTTGTGTAATCCCCCTCCCCCTTTAACCCCCAAATCACACTTTGGAAATGTTTGTTATCCTTGTACCCCCATTAATACACTCTGCCATTGCTCTTTGCAGCTGGGATTTTTGAAAAGACCGGAGAAGTACCAGTTTCAGAAAGCGGAGGTGGTGCGACCCTCATAAAGGGGCAAATGTAGAAAATGCCATGCTTGACTCCATCTACTCCACTCTGGATTTGGTCACAGGCAAATACTGTAAATATTAACTGTACACTGCAGGAAATGTGACGGTAACATTTTCAGGCCGAATTGTACTAATTCAAGAAAGAAATCAACGAATATTTTCAGCCATTGGGAAATTAGAACAACACATTGTGCCTAAACTGTAAATATGTGAGGTGGTCTCTGCTTCTTTTAATGTCCCCGAAGTGTTTGGCTCGGTCTTTCACAAACCAGCTGGCCAGGCCTGCAATTTTGAGTGAAGGTGGCAGGAATTTTTTTTATTTGTGACAGCGATAACGCGCCTACTCTGTGTGAAACACACCGTGGGATCTTTGGTGTCCACCGACCAGTGCTGGCAGACGGTCTGCCTGCCTTACTTTCCGATGGAAGGCACATATGTTGACATCACCCTGTTTTTGAAACTCCAGGGTGACAGTTTTTTGCTGGGTTGAGATTCAAACCCAGGCTAGACGGCTCAACCGTGAACGCGCATACCTGTGGAGTATCAGGTCAGCCCAATGTGTTATGTATGGTCTCCAGACCAAAATGTGGAATTCTCACCCTCTACCACATCCTAATACATCTTGGAACACCAAGATTTTATTTTTCCTCCATAACCTGCATACAGTAAATTGTAAAGATTTTTTTTTTCACAACAGAAGAATTATTAGTAATTCATCCTTCAAATGTTCATAGATGCTAAAAGTGATGAGTGTGATTCCGGTAAAGAGAAATATTCATACTGTACGGGGGCATAAATGGCTGCTGAAAGCTGTTGGTGAGATAGATTTGATTTAACCTGAACAACAGCATGAATGTGGCTAGCTGAGTACCATCAAACAACATTGAAGTTGGTAGCCTTCTCAAACACTGAATCCATCCATCCATTGGGACCATACTCTGTGCAGAGCGTTGGTGCTGCCGAAGCAGTCTCCTTGGCTATTGGGCACAATCCTGGACGGGTTGTTACTCCGACACAGTGTACCAGCAAGCTGGCACTCATTTTGCTGACCTCGGAAGGATGATAGGCAGAGTTAACCCCACCTGGAATTAATTCAACAGCTGAGCGGGATTTGAACACAAGACCCTAGGATCTCAAGCCCACCACCTGAACCATTAAGCGAACAGCAGGCATAAACACTGAATATGGAAAGTAAAAGTAGGAAACTGGTTGTTTGGATTTGGATGAGAGTCATTCAACCCTTTAGGATGGGCAAATAGAAAGAACAGGAAGTGCCAAAGCAGAAATGATGAAAATATCAACAGCTAGAATGAAAGATATGGTAAAATAAGAAGGGTGAAAGGTATCTGAGCAAAATGTTCCATTCACGTTCACAATTTTGCAAAGTCCGGAGTATTGGAGGGGCGAGGATTAATGGGCAGGCCGCGACAAGACACTGAAGTTTTGCATTTTGTACAAGGGTCGTTCAAGATGAACCTGTACTTGTTTATAGACAAAAAAGAAACTGATGGACCACTGAAAAATGGGCTGGTAAAGGCATCATGGTTGCACAAAGCATTCTGGCTATTTCCAAGATGGCAATGATTTGGGGTATGTTCAGTTACCAAGCAGATAGCTAGCGCTTGTCAAGGTAGCCGTTCCTTAAGGCGCTGTCACACCTTGACGTTTTAGCCAGCGTATGCCGACGTATAAAAAATTTGTCTAAAACGCTGGCACACGTCGAATTAACGTATGGGTAAGTTTTGATAACATTGAGAGCACGCTGAAAAACACTGCCATACGTCGTAGTACGCTGGCTTTCATCGTTGTACTTTGCGTGTGTCCTCAAATTTTAGCATGCTTGAAATTTTACGACGTATGCCATTGTATGACTCACACGTTCCGCTACGCTGGCCATAAGTTGTAGGCACGTTATGTGATCGTTGACCCACGTTACTTGTAAGTTACTCATAAGTCGAAAGACGTCGAGTAATGATTAGCGTACCCGAAACTTATTTAACCTATGAGTAACGTGTTGTAGGCACGTTACACGATCGTTGACACACGTCGAGGCACGTTATGCGATCGTTGACACACATCGACACACGTTACTTTAAGTTACTCATAAGTCGAAACACGTCAGAGTAATGCTTAGCGTACCCAAAACTTTTTCTAACCTATGAGTAACGTGCTTTGAACCTATGTGTAACGTACCTCCAACGCATATTGACGTATGTAGACGTATTTGATTGACGTCTTCCGGACGACCACAGAACTTACTGAACGTGTTTCTAATTTTATTTACAGCTACCGTATAATGGCGTATTGGCAGCGTTTAAAAAAAAAAAAAACAACAATAACTTCCGATATTTTTGTCACGTGCTGTTACGTCACGTCCGATTGCCTCTTCAGTTTGCTCATGTCTTATTCTTAGTTCCTCCTCTGTGAATATTTTTTTTCCCTTGTTTTTTGGAGGAATTTATTGGTTTCTCGAACGGGCGGAAAAAACACCTTAAAAGCAAATGTCCGAATATATTTTAAAATTCGTGATAGACTAAAAAACAAATAATAAAAAAAACAACAACAACAACTTCAGATATTTCGTCACAGGCCTTCACGGAGCCAAGGAGAAAAAAAGAAAATGTGCCTTGACGGAGAAAATAAGTTTCGGGGGAAGAGAGATTTTCGACTTATGAGTAACTTACAAGGAACTTGTGTCGACGTGGTGTCAACGATCGCGTAACGTGCCTACAACTTATTCCCAGCGTAGCGGAACGTGTGAGCCATACGGCGAGTACGTCGTAAAATTTTCAGCATGCTTGAAATTTCACGACGTACGAGACGTACCACGAAATATGACAGCGTACTTCATCGTTTTTCAGTGTGCTCTTAACGTATACACAACTTACCCATACCGTATTCGACGTGTGCCAGCTTGGTTCGGCAAATTTTTCATAGGTCGGCATAGCTGGCTAAATCGTCAAGGTGTGACTGCGTGGTTGACACTTTCAATTTTCAGGCGGTTATGATTTAAATCGGCGTGCGGCAGGTTTTTAACAGGCTACGCCACGAGTTCGTCGGCGATACGTGCAGCGCGCTATGCCCAAGTTAAACTATCGTTGGGCATAGGTTGTGAACGCCGACAACAGGCTAAGCATTCGTTGGTATAAGTTATCTATAAGACAACGAAACGTTCTGTGCCCGTTACTAATATGTTATGCATACGACCAACACGTTATGAATACGACCAAAATACTTAA
>CM068962.1:39839545-39851999 GCA_035128595.1 Eptatretus atami | reverse complement strand
AAAAAAACATCAAAATTTCAGCGTATGCCAACGTTTTACATGCATTTTTATACGTTGCCATTGCTGGCTAAATCGTCAAGGTGTGACAGCGCCTTTATCAAGAGGTTTGAATGGAGTGCTTCTTGAGTGCTTAAGCCACTTGGTGAGCACTCCACAACAAACTTAGTAACTGAACAGTCTCAGTGCCAGCAATGGAACATTACGAAATGAAATTGCTGGTGAAAATATACATACACTACGTGGCCAAAAGTATGTTGACACCCCTTCTAATTAGTGGATTCGGCTATTTCAGCCACAACCATTTCTGACAGGTGTATAAAATCAAGAACACAGCCAGGCAATCTCTACAGGCAAACATTGGCAGTAGAATGGCCCATACTGAAGAGCTCTGTGACTTTCAACGTGGCACCGTCATAGGATGCCACCTTTCCAAGTTCGTCAAATTTCTGCCCTGCTAGAGCTGCCCCGGTCAACTGTAAGTGCTGTGATTGTGAAGTGGAAACGTGTCAGAGCAACAACAGTTCAGCCGTGAAGTGGTAAGACACACAAGCTCACAGAACGGGACCGCCGAATGCTGAAGCGCGTAGCATGGAAAAATTGTCCATCATCAGTTGCAACACTCACTACCGAGTTCCAAACTGCCTGGAAGCAACGTCAGCACAATCACTGTTCGTCAAGAGCTTCATGAAATGGGTTTCCACAGCCGAGTAGCCGCACACAAGCCTAAGATCACCATGCGCAATGCCAACCATCATCTGGAGTGGTGTAAAGTTCACCGCCATTGGACTCTGGAGCAGTGGAAATGTGTTCTCTGGAGTGATGAATCACGCTTCACCATCTAGCAATCCGACGGACGAATCTGGGTTTGACGGATGCCAGGAAAACGCTACCTGCCCGAATGCATAGTGCCAACTGTAAAGTTTTTTGGAGGAGGAATAATGGTCTGGGGCTGTTTTTCATGGTTCAGTCTCGGCCCCTTAGTTCCAGTGAAGGGAAATCTTAATGCTATAGCATACAATGATATTGTCGACGATTCTGTGCTTCCAACTTTGTGGCAACAGTTTGGGGAAGGCCCTTTCCTGTTTCAGCATGACAATGCCTCTGTGCACAAAGCGAGGTCCATACAGAAATGGTTTGTCGAGATCGGTGTGGAAGAACTTGACTGGCCTGCACAGAGCCCTGATCTCAACCCCATCGAACACCTTTGGGATGAATTGGAATGCCGACCGTGAGCCAGACCTAATCGCCCAACATCATTGCCCGACCTCACTCATGCCCTTGTGGCTGAATGGAAGCAAATTCCCGCAGCAATGTTCCATCTCATGGAAAGCCTTCTCAGAAGAATGGAGGCTGTTATAGCAGCAAAGGGGGGGACCAACTCCATATTAGTACCCATGATTTTGGAATGAGATGTTGGACGAGCAGGTGTCCACATACTTTTGGCCATGGAGTGTATATCTAAATGAGTCAAAATTGAGATCTGCAGTTTGGTAATACCCATCTCATGCAGAGATATGTTCGAATGTAGACTCAAATCGGTGTTGGATGATGAACGTGTGGGCATGCAACTGTGCGTTGTGATACTACCATAACCATTATGGGTGTTGAAGTTAATTTTTGGCATTTAACACAAAATTGTGCTTCTGTAATTATCAGTATCGGAAATGTGGAAATAAACATTCATTCTCATCAAAAATTCAAGAGTGAGCATCGAGCTCCTAAAGCACTCATTTGAGTGGAGGAAATACCAAATTATCCTTCCTACAGTCCAGATGTGTAACCATGTCATTTCCATCTCTATAACACCAGAGTATATGAATGGTGTATTGAAATAGAGAACTCTATAGATCTGTTTTCAAGCTGCTTCTGGCATCAAGGTGTTACGTCTCTGATGAGGTAATTGCATACACATCGTGGTCAGGATACATTGAAAAAATAATAATAAAAGTTACATTGACTTCCCCATTTTTCAAATTCACTACACCAAAAGGTGTGCGTAAACTTCAAATCCTGATTATCAATATACAAGGACAGGTTGAAAAGCAATGCCTCCTATTCTTTTTTTTCCAAAACAGGTAAATATATTTGAATGAAACAAAGCACAGTCCACCCATTAGTTCTTCCCACCACTGGGTGCAAAGTTTCCTGATCCTGACACTAGATGTCTCAGTGCTGCGTTAGTCAAGATGGCAGGAGGCAGCACGATGTGTGCAGTGAAGCGTTGGAGACGAGTTGACCGAGATAAGAGTTGGGTGCACCATTACGATCCTGGAGAGCAAGACATGGTCAATGGAGTACCGTCACAAAGGAACACCAGCCCAGACTTCCCCAAACTTAAAGAACACCTTCATGGAAAACACTTTTCTTCCATTATGTCAAGGCTGCTGTGAAGTACTGGTTAAAAGTCAGCAGGACACAGTTCTATCGTATTGGCATCAGGAAAATACTTGGACGTTGGCAGAAATGTGTGAACCACAGGGGTGGTTATGTTGAGAAATAAATATGCACCACAGTAGAATAAAGATTGATGTTAGTCTCCATCATTGTTTCATTTGAATATCTTTGCCTGTTTGAGAAAAAGAATAGGAGGCACTACTTTTCAACACACCATTGTATATAGTATATGCAAATACTCCATAAAGGTAACCCCCCCCCCCCAACCTCCCCAATAGTCCAGGCAGTCTGAGTGATATAGGTCAACCTAGAACAAATTGCAACAGTTTCGCAATAAAGTTTTTTTGGTACATATACATGTTGTGAAAGACATACTAAAAGTATAGGTGAATAAATTTGGTGGAACAATATGTGGCGGCCATTTTTAAAATGGCCACCGTCAAAAATTTCAATATTTTTTATATTCTTATATTTGCTATTTTAGGTCATTAAATGGCCATATATGATTAAATTTGTACTGCAGCCTATGAACTTGTTATTATCTTATAGTTAGCATAATAAAATTTCATATTTGATCTTCCTCTTATAGCATAAATCCAATATGGCCACCAATTTTTTCAATTTTCATGATTTTGCAACCAAATCATATATAATCTTGCTTTTTATCTCTATTTCTAGGTATTCATGGAAGGAGAATATATTTAGATCAATATTAATCCATTTCAGACCTTCCTTTCTGTACAGTTGGCCCATTTGGGGGCGCTGAAGTACGGCAGTACTCGCGAGTGAAAACCAGCTTTTTGGACGACCGCTGTGAAGATATGTGAAAAATTGGAGTAAAACACCAAATAGCCACAAACGAGTTTGAGGAGAGGCTTAGTGAATTTTGATATAGTAACAAGCGTGTGAAAATCCAAAATGGACGCCACGTAGATCAATTATTGTTATAACTTTGTAAATATTTGTCGCAACAACATAAATGAGGTGTCCTTCTGTATGTTTTCAGACATAAGGAACCTCATGGAACCATTTTTACTTGATAAAATTTATGTAAACAACAACCATCTCACATTTTTTTTATTTCACTTATTATTTACTCAATAACAATGAGTGCAAGAAGACATACTGGAGTGTGGAGTGCTGAATTCATGGAGTTAATTGAATGTCATGGAGACATACTGAATTCATGGAGTGCTGAAGTCTGATCCAACCACGTGGAGCAAAGCGGGACATAGTTAAGAAAAAGAGAGAGATCAGAACGGAACCGCCGAATGCTGAAGCGCGTAGCATGGAAAATTGTCCATCATCAGTTGCAACAACTCACTACCGAGTTCCAAACTGCCTGGAAGCAACGTCAGCACAATCACTGTTCGTCAAGAGCTTCATGAAATGGGTTTCCACAGCCGAGTAGCCGCACACAAGCCTAAGATCAACCATGCGCAATGCCAACCATCATTGGAGTGGTGTAAAGTTCACCGCCATTGGACTCTGGAGCAGTGGAAATGTGTTCTCTGGAGTGATGAATCACGCTTCACCATCTAGCAATCCGACGGACGAATCTGGGTTTGACGGATGCAGGAAAACGCTACCTGCCCGAATGCATAGTGCCAACTGTAAAGTTTTTGGAGGAGGAATAATGGTCTGGGGCTGTTTTCATGGTTCAGTCTCGGCCCCTTAGTTCCAGTGAAGGGAAATCTTAATGCTATAGCATACAATGATATTGTCGACGATTCTGTGCTTCCAATTTGTGGCAACAGTTTGGGGAAGGCCCTTTCCTGTTTCAGCATGACAATGCCTCTGTGCACAAAGCGAGGTCCATACAGAAATGGTTTGTCGAGATCGGTGTGGAAGAACTTGACTGGCCTGCACAGAGCCCTGATCTCAACCCCATCGAACACCTTTGGGATGAATTGGAATGCCGACCGTGAGCCAGACCTAATCGCCCAACATCATTGCCCGACCTCACTCATGCCTTGTGGCTGAATGGAAGCAATTCCCGCAGCAATGTTCCATCTCATGGAAAGCCTTCTCAGAAGAATGGAGGCTGTTATAGCAGCAAAGGGGGGGACCAACTCCATATTAGTACCCATGATTTTGGAATGAGATGTTGGACGAGCAGGTGTCCACATACTTTTGGCCATGGAGTGTATATCTAAATGAGTCAAAATTGAGATCTGCAGTTTGGTAATACCCATCTCATGCAGAGATATGTTCGAATGTAGACTCAAATCGGTGTTGGATGATGAACGTGTGGGCATGCAACTGTGGCGTTGTGATACTACCATAACCATTATGGGTGTTGAAGTTAATTTTTGGCATTTAACACAAAATTGTGCTTCTGTAATTATCAGTATCGGAAATGTGGAAATAAACATTCATTCTCATCAAAAATTCAAGAGTGAGCATCGAGCTCCTAAAGCACTCATTTGAGTGGAGGAAATACCAAATTATCCTTCCTACAGTCCAGATGTGTAACCATGTCATTTCCATCTCTATAACACCAGAGTATATGAATGGTGTATTGAAATAGAGAACTCTATAGATCTTGTTTTCAAGCTGCTTCTGGCATCAAGGTGTTACGTCTCTGATGAGGTAATTGCATACACATCGTGGTCAGGATACATTGAAAAATAATAATAAAAGTTACATTGACTTCCCCATTTTTCAAATTCACTACACCAAAAGGTGTGCGTAAACTTCAAATCCTGATTATCAATATACAAGGACAGGTTGAAAAGCAATGCTCCTTTCTTTTTTTTTTCCAAAACAGGTAAATATATTTGAATGAAACAAAGCACAGTCCACCCATTAGTTTTCCACCACTGGGTGCAAAGTTTCCTGATCCTGACACTCTAGATGTCTCAGTGCTGCGTTAGTCAAGATGGCAGGAGGCAGCACGATGTGTGCAGTGAAGCGTTGGAGACGAGTTGACCGAGATAAGAGTTGGGTGCACATTACGATCCTGGAGAGCAAGACATGGTCAATGGAGTACCGTCACAAAGGAACACGCCCAGACTTCCCCAAACTTAAGAACACCTTCATGGAAAACACTTTTCTTCCATTATGTCAAGGCTGCTGTGAAGTACTGGTTAAAAGTCAGCAGGACACAGTTCTATCGTATTGGCATCAGGAAAATACTTGGACGTTGGCAGAAATGTGTGAACCACAGGGTGGTTATGTTGAGAAATAAATATGCACCACAGTAGAATAAAGATTGATGTTAGTCTCCATCATTGTTTCATTTGAATATCTTTGCCTGTTTGAGAAAAAGAATAGGAGGCACTACTTTTCAACACACCATTGTATATAGTATATGCAAATACTCCATAAAGGTAACCCCCCCCCCCCAACCTCCCCAATAGTCCAGGCAGTCTGAGTGATATAGGTCAACCTAGAACAAATTGCAACAGTTTCGCAATAAAGTTTTTTTGGTACATATACATGTTGTGAAAGACATACTAAAAGTATAGGTGAATAAATTTGGTGGAACAATATGTGGCGGCATTTTTAAAATGGCCACCGTCAAAAATTTCAATATTTTTTATATTCTTATATTTGCTATTTTAGGTCATTAAATGGCCATATATGATTAATTTGTACTGCAGCCTATGACTGGGTATTATCTTATAGTTAGCATAAATAAAATTTCATATTTGATCTTCCCTTCATTAGCATAAATCCAATATGGCCACCAATTTTTTCCAAATTTCATGATTTTGCAACCAAATCATATATAATCTTGCTTTTTATCTCTATTTCTAGGTATTCATGGAAGGAGAATATATTTAGATCAATATTAATCCATTTCAGACCTTCCTTTCTGTACAGTTGGCCCATTTAGGGGGCGCTGAAGTACGGCAGTACTGCGAGTGAAAACCAGCTTTTTGGACGACCGCTGTGAAGATATGTGAAAAATTGGAGTAAACACCAATTAGCCACAAACGAGTTTGAGGAGAGGCTTAGTGAATTTTGATATAGTAACAAGCGTGTGAAAATCCAAAATGGACGCCACGTAGATCAATTATTGTTATAACTTTGTAAATATTTGTCGCAACAACATAAATGAGTGTTCCTTCTGTATGTTTTCAGACATAAGGAACCTCATGGAACCATTGTTTACTTGATAAAATTTATGTAAACCACAAACCATCTCACATTTTTTTATTTCACTTATTATTTACTCAATAACAATGAGTGCAAGAAGACATACTGGAGTGTGGAGTGCTGAATTCATGGAGTTAATTGAATGTCAGGAGACATACTGAATTCATGGAGTGCTGAAGTCTGATCCAACCACGTGGAGCAAAGCGGGACATAGTTAAGAATACTTAAGGTACTATTTTGTATTTTCAGCATTTTACTGTTGTTATAATTAAGAGCTGTTAAGATACTAAAAATCTTAAGATCACTTGCACAATATGCATAATATTATGCTATGCTTACTTGTATTGCAGGATGGCGAGCACATGTGTATTTGCAAGGAGTCAGTGACAGATGAAAAGCCCATTGTGACATTGGGAGCAAAAGGGTGTGAAAGTATTCTCAGAGCAAGCGAAAGTCGTCAAAGTGACATTACAGTAAACCCTGGAGACATTGTCCACATTAAATGCAGAAGAGAATATATAAACCCCCATGTGATCAGTGCATACAAAGAAAACAAGCTGGCAGTCTACCTCGTAAAATGATCCAAAATCTGCCTTCGATCAACTGAGACACCCTTCGACTACAAGACTGACTGTGTATTTTACGGTTGTTCGGATCCATATGATGGTCGCAAACAAGAATGGAAGCTCATTCCAGTCAGGTCGATGGATTTTTCGGCCAAAGTTCTTACAGCATGTGACAGCTTCACTAATGACTGGGTGGATACGGTTTGTGCCGTGTGCTGTATGCAATAGACTTACCAGCAGCAGATGCAGTCTATCACCAACTGTGCAGTGTCAACTTTAGAACGGGAAAACACGTTCCTCAAATCTTTGTGCCAAAGGATGGTCCACGAGCATCGAAATACACTCGAATGAGCGGTCGACCCAAGGATGTGATCAGAAATGAAGCTTTTCTGAAAGTAGATGACTATTTGGAGCAAAACGATGATGAACAGATAACTGTCAACGACCTGGTTGAGAAAATGAAAGAACACACAGAACCAGAAGAATGCGAATGCGACCCGTACAGCTCCAAATACATGAAAAGTAAGATAAAGCAACACTGGTGATAAGATTGTCTTCCAGAGATGAATGGAACACCCAATGTAGTCACATTTGTAAGCGCTGCTGCACGGATCCTACAGGACTTCCATTACCACAGAAACACCGTGTGTTGGATGAAACAATCCACATCATTGAGACCGCAGCAAAGCTAATTAAACAGGATATCAAGGATGTGAAGCAGTCCAATGATACCTATCCTACTTATAGCGAAATATCATCTGCGAGGAGGGAATGGATTACCTTCCTAAGTCTTTACAAACTTTTCTCAGCACATTGTTCGTTGGACAGCACAATGAACCCAAGCTGGCATCAATCGGGCAGGCTATAATGCAAGCCACGCGTCCACGTGTGCTTTTAGTACCCCTCCTGGTTGGTCTAGGCGTCCAGTTGCATCATCATTTCCAGTCCAAATTTTTGATTGATACGCTCCATCGACATGGATTTTGCCTTTCCTATTCCGAAGTAAAGAAGTTTGAAAGGAGCGCAGCAATGATGCAGGGAACAGATATACAAAACTGCACTCCGGAGCATTTCCTTCAGTATGCAGCGGATAATGTTGATCACAACATCAGAACCATTGACGGTAAAAAACAAATTCCATGACATGGGCATTATTGTAGGAATTACACCAAAACGACCACCACCAAACCAGTCAGAAGGATCAATGTAACCAACAAAGACATCAAAGCTGTTGGTGGTATCAACATAGAGCACTTTACCTACAACAGAAATATGGAATCAATGCACTACGAACACCTTACAAATCCAGACTTGGAGAAACCCTATGCAAAGCTTGATCTACTGTGGAAGCATCACTGATGCTGAAGACTGCAACACCTTTGTGGTCCGGATTGATGCAGATGGTGTACAAAGGTGAACACCCTGGAGAATCATCCATCATGTTCCTGCCCATGATAGACATGGATCCAAATGATTTGTCTGCATATATTCAACCTCAAGTTTGTCTGTTTGCATGCAGCTCGGTATAACTCCACCCCAATAATAACATTTGACCAGCCTCTGTGGTGGAAAGCAAACATGATTGTGGAAAGCGAGTCCGAAACAAGTCCACTAAACTCGGTGGTAGTTCGTCTTGGAGGTTTCCACATTGAAATGAGCTTCTTGGGTTGTATTGGTCATTTTGGGAGGTCCGGGCTGCGTGAAGTTCTTCAGGTAATCTATGCTGACAATGCAGTAGGACATATACTCTCTGGCAAAGCAGTATCTCGAGCTGTGAGGGGGCATCTCCTGGTAGACGCTGGTCTCAATGCACTTCTGAAGCTCAAGCACTCGCCTTGACATCCCCACAGACGAATAAACACAGGAGCCATCTACATCCAGAGACACCATGTAGTTGGTGACCAACCCTGTGACAGCAATTCAGCGGGAATCAGCAGGGAGGAGCAGTCAGAGCAAGACGAGATGTCCATGTTAACCGAGCTGATGAAACATTTGCTCACGGGATCCATACCAGCTTCTGAAGTTGAAACAGACGAAGTACTGGTCAGTTTGAGGATACCATTGCTAGCAAAAAGGAAATCTTCAATCTCTGAGGACATCAAAGCTTTGGCTCCAGTATCTTGATATGATGAAGCTGCTACGAGGCTTCCTCACAGGGGAGAGAACAGGGAATTGGCCCTACACTGCAAAGCCTATATGACATGCTGCCATATTTTGCAGCATCAGGACACAACCTGTACCTGAAATCAATACACCTGTATCTACAAAAAATGAGTAGATTGTCTGAACAACATCCCGAAGTCTACAGACATTTCTTAGGAGGACTACATGTTATCCGACGTTCAGAGAGGTCTTGGGCTGGTTTTTCAACTGATTTGATCATCGAGCAATGTCTGATGCGCAGCATAAAGACACTGGAGGCCTGACAAGAGGAGAGGTTTGACTGAGGCCCAGCGCGTTATATGGGTACTCTCGACTCCCATATGTGCAGCGGTGAACATTGCTATGCAAGAGTTCACCAACATTCAGTATACAACAAGTGAACAGCATAGGATGCTACATCACAAGGATGAAAAGAGTAGGCATGACTGTCAAGCTATTTTGCAGTATCTGTCTCAAAGAAACCCTTTAGCTCGGAATCCCACTGCGTAACATTGCAACTGGTGTTCTCGCTGGATCAGCTGTAGATGCATGTGATGCCAAGATGGTAGGCCAGGCAATCATAAAATCTATGGAAGGACACGCAGTGGCAAGTCATTCCCTCAAAAAAAAGGACCAGGCCATCACAATGGATGTCAAACTAACTGCCAAAGAATGAGACGATAAGTTCTCGTCGACGGCCAACTTCTGTTCCAGCGTTTGGTCGCTGCTGGTTCCAGGTGTGACGACTTGTCAAAGATCTTCAGTTTGGAACTATGCACGTATCCCACTGCTCTATTTGAATCAAATGGTTTCATGAGGCTAGCCAACAAAGCTAACTTGCAGATGCATTGTGGACATCAGAGATTGCAGCTGCATCTGGTCCGACAACTGATGTGCAATATGTTCTAGATGGAGGTGCTTTGCTTCACCGGATATCATGGTCAAAAGCAGCTACGTGGGACAGTATCTGCAAGCAGTACACAAGTTACGTCAAACACAAATATGGCAAGGCCATAATAGTATTTGATGGATATTTGGATGGACCAAGCCCCAAAGATTGCAACCATTTAAAGAGGAATGGTGGATGTGTAGGAGCAGAAGTACACTTCTCAAGCACAATGGCACTGCAGACTACAAAAGAAGAGTTCTCTGTACAAGAAGAACAAGCAGCGATTCATTAACATGCTGTCTCAGAGGCTCCAAGAAGAAGGGTGTGATGTATTCCGTGCAAGGGGGACGCCGACCTCCTCATTGTCAAAACAGCTATCGCATCATCTGCAAGAATGGACACGTACTAATTGGCGATGACACAGATCTGTTGGTACTTTTGTGTCATCATGCAATCAACACGTCACACAATATCTTCTTTAGGTCAGAGCAGAAGACACACTCACAAAAAGTTCAACGATGCTGGAATATCAGGAAACAAGATCGTTGCTAGGTGATGTTGTATGTGACTATCTACTTTTGTACATGCCATCGCTGGTTGCGACACAACGTCTCGAGTGTTCGGCGTTGGAAAAAAGGTGCCATTACTAGAAATCAAGAAAGGCTCATACTTTGCAAAACAAGCATCTGTCTTCATGAAAAAAGATGCCAAAAAAGAAAAATTGTAGTAGCAGGAGAACACGCAATGGTCTCGCTGTACAAAGGACGCCAAGGAGAACCTCTCAATGATCTGAGACTCCGCAAATTCTATGACAAAACCATTTCTCGAAAAGAGATGGTACAGCCTCAATCTTGCCACCTACATCAGGGTCCATCAAATATCACAGTCTGCGGTTTATCACCAAGTACAAGAATGGACCGACGATACAAGTCATTTACCTGCTGAACAGTGGGGTGGAAAGTCAACATGGGCAATGATGCTATCCTCACCGACAGATGCCTGCTCCCAAGATCTCCTCGAAATAATGAGGTGCAACTGCAAGTCAGGCTGCAACACAATGCGATGTACATGCCGCAAAAATGGACTGGACTGTTCTTTGGCATGTGGCGAATGTAGAGGTGTATGCGCCAATATTACGCACTCAGCCACGGACACTGACTCTGAGGAGGAAGAATAGATTATTGCGAGACAGTCAAAGGTAAACCATCTTCCTTGCCTACCCACATGTTCGGTTGCACTACCACCCTTTTCCCAGAACATCAATATAAACATCTATATCAGAAAAGGTGTTTATGTGTAGTAAACATTACCACAGCGTGTGGCGTTATTTGTTTTGACTTTACTCATCATAGTATAGCAGTTTTTAGTCATAAACCTGATCAAACGGCACTCATACTTAAGTGGATAGCAATCAGTGTTCCATTAAATATATTTACCTATACTTCTTAAGTATGTTTCACAACATGTATATGAACAAAAAAAGTCTTATTGGGAAGCTTTTTGCATTTGTTTTCTAGGTTGAACTTGACACTGCACTGTATAGTTTAAAATATACACAGGTGTGATGATAAAATGTTGATATAACATGTACAGTATATATATATATATATAATCTGGCTTTACATATATTTTATGAAGTAAACATTGGTCTCATGAGATTCCTTTGGTCTGAAAACATACAGGACACCTCATTTATGTTGTTGCGACAAATATTTACAAAGTTATGACAATAATTGATCTGCGTGGCGGCCATTTTGGATTTTCGCACTTAAGGGTTTCTAGGAAAAATCACGCTTGGTACTATATCAATAATCACTAAGCAATTCCTCAAGCTCATTTGTGACAAATTTGGTGTTTTACCACAATTTTCACATATCTTCAAAGCGGTCGTCCAAAAAGCTGGATTTCGCTCGCGAGTACTGCCGTACTTCGGCCACCCTTGAATGGGCAAACTGTACTGTAAGGAAGTTCTGAAATGGGTTAATTTTGATCTAGATATATTCACCTTCCATGAAACCCTAGAAGTAGAGATAAAAGC
Organism: Eptatretus atami; assembly: GCA_035128595.1. NCBI lineage: Eukaryota > Metazoa > Chordata > Myxini > Myxiniformes > Myxinidae > Eptatretus > Eptatretus atami. The sequence goes on along the minus strand of CM068962.1, from coordinate 39,839,866 downwards.
AACATTATAAATGATTTGGTTGCAAAATTATGAGCAAAATCATGAAAAATGGCAAAATTGGCTGCCATATTGGATTTATGCTGATGAAGGGAATATCAAATATGAAATTTTATTATTCTAACTATAAGATAATAACCAAGTTCATAGGCTGCAGTGCAAAATTAATCATATATGGCCTTTTAATGACCTACAAAAGCAAATATAAGAATATAAAAAATTTGAAATTTCGACGGCGGCCATTTTTAAAATGGCTGCCAAATATTGTTCCACTAAATATATTCACCTATACTTTTAGTATGTCTTTCATAATATGTATAGGTA
>CM068962.1:39829469-39839520 GCA_035128595.1 Eptatretus atami | reverse complement strand
CCAAAAAAACTTTATTGCGAAACTGTTGCAATTTGTTCTAGGTTTAGTCACATATTGCCTAGACTACAATACAAACTGCACTGATACTGTAACATTGGGGAAAGGGAAGGGTACAGCTTTATTTTCAAACATACAAATGTACAAACAATAATGCTGGCAATTGTATACGTGTAAATTTGTTATGTACAATAAATTTGACTTTTGGAATCCCCTGGTTTTTAATATTTTTTTATTCCACTGTGCAGCACTGCAGAAACGACCAGGTCGGCTAAAGATTCCCATGCATCCACCTGCACCAAAGGACAAAGCCTGGTGTTGGATTAACGGTTAAGTGGCTGGCTTAAGATCCTAGGGTCTCATGTTTGAGCCCCTGTTGTTACATTGAAATGACATCAGGTGGGTTGACAGCCTGCCATCATTCCAAAGTCAGCAAATTGAGTAACAGCTTACTGGTAATAGGGAAACTGCATCAGCGGCACAGCCACGCGAACATAAAATGATGCAACCGGGAGCCACAGGCTGCATATGAAACAACCAAAGGACAGCTCTCGATCACATCCATCAAACGCGACCCGTTCATGAGGGGTCGTGTGTGAACATCCATCCAAAATGGTTTGTCAGACTTGAGCAAACCTGGCAAAAATAAAATTGACCATCAAGAATGTTTAAAAAGCAATCAAGTTTGCAAAAGACCCTTCAGCCCAAGTGATTTGGTACAAATTGTATGAAGGAGCGATTCAAAAGTACATGCGATTTATTATTTCGATACAAACAATGTGAACAACACCATCACATCCAAACACCGGTATCAGATATCGTTTGTTTTGCTACATTACCTACCTTATACTTGAATCACTGATTCACACTTAGTTGTGGACAATTGATCGAAGACAAAATAAATAATCTCAATAACACCCAGATTTGCTCTATGCTTTTATTGGAGGTACGTCAAAATGGTTACGTCGGTAGATCAAGAATTTTACAAAAAGTCATTACTGGAAAACCAATTATGATACTTTACAATTACCAATGAAAAACATTTCCACTTTGGATGGAATAATATATTTTTTAATTACATAAATTACAAGAGCTGCTGCAAACTCAACTTCGAGAAGATGTCTTAAAAGGGGCATCTTGGGAGAACAAAGACCGTTGTGGGAAACTTGAGCACTTGCTGGGAGAACGGGATGAGATCCGAATCTTGTAATAACGTTTAAAATCTACCATTCAATTAGTCCAATGGCTCCATTATGGGCAGAGTAGATTGTGGGAGGGGGGGGGGGCTCAAAGCGCAATGCACCCACGTGCACTGTAGTGGAGCAATGACGATCTGAAGATGGCCACGTGTCAGATAATCACCATGGCAAAGGCCTGTGGAGACGGATCGGCTTCCGATACAGATCTTCACACAAATTATGACCGAGAAACCAACGGTGACATTACTAATTACAATGTACAAACGTGTGGGGATGATTGCATAGTCTTTGCTTCAACCTAAGGCAATCGTCAAAGCAGCTCGTGGACAAGTCTGGCTTTGATGAGCGGAGTCAGTTCACCTGTCGTGGCATCTGTAACCTACAGGTAAGGCTTGATGACATCATGAAACCCCAGGCCTCACAACCACTGGCTGCTGCTGGGATTATCAGTCCAATGAAGGATTCCTTGGCTGCTGGGTCTCTTGCCGATCGGTACTCTCTCCATCCAGGCTCGTTCTACACACCGGGCAAGTGTCGTGCTAGGCAAAATACAAAGACAAAGTATGGTTTCAATTTCTGCAGTCGGTAATTGTATTTGAAACAATACAGGTGGTACCGTGCAACAGAATGTGGATTGATAGCAATCAGATGAAAGCATTCTGCAACTGATAAGAATTTTTTTTTTATTCTCAGACAAATAACCATTCGAGATAGATGATGTCCAATAATTCTGCATCATGAAAGAGACAAACAAGCAAAACCTTTCATTTTGGAGGCTAATACCCATTTTATTCAAACAATAAAACAAAGGTGATTCATAATTCATTCGTACCAGGTTTAGAACCATTCTCACGAACTGCCTTTGCACATAACCGAGGGCATCATTCCCCTAAACCACACCTCCGGCAAGGGTTAAGAAATGTATTAAACATGGGCCAGCAAGCCGTGCAACATGATTGTCCACTCTTGCTCTGGAGTACCATATCTCATCACGTTTTCAGATCGGCCCCACCACCCTTCATAACCTCCACCCCCACCATGGAGTACTCGTCCTCCACAACTCAGACAGCTCGCATTGATGGTTAGAGAGACCTAAAACCAACAGGTATCATACTTATTCGTATCGCTTCAAGTTCAAGATGTGTACAGGTTATTTAAGCTAACTTCTGGAGGGGTAAATGACGATCCCATCAGATTATTACCCTCGCCGAAGGAGAGGGTATTGCATTTGGGACCGTTTCTTTGTTAATTTCCGGAATCCTTCGGATTTCGGCAATTATGTTGGTCGGTGTGGGGTTGTGGTTGCGTGTGTTCTGGTTCTGTCGTTTGGCTGTTGTGTTGAGCACCGTGTAGCAGCCGACGCGACGCGGTGTGCGCGAGTCGAGGGAGTGAGCAGACTGGGTGACAACGGTTGTCGACCTGGGTCTCAACTTAGGACACTGTCGGTGGTGTTGCGTGACATGCTAGGGTCAAGTTTGCGGGAAGGTCACCGAAAAACCAAATTCTTAGTTTCGCAATAAGTCTCGTTAAAATGTCGTATCGACTTCAAACCAAACCAAAATGTGCATTCTTCAAATACTGGCATCCAACCATATGTCTCATTAGGGTGTCACACCAACACTTTCTAGCGGTCGGGGTCGAATGTCAGGGGTCCGGGGTCAAAACAATCTTCAAATGCGATAAAAACATCATTCAAGTCAAATTGACTTCCAAGTGATGATGAGCCAAACAAGTGCTATAACTCATTAAACAGAGCACTATCGCTACTATACAACCAAATTGATTTCCAGGTTTTTGTGTTTTCAGAGATCTGAGATGGATGACAAAGTTATTCGGCAATTCCTTGCTCCAACGAGCAATTTATTTGTTTGTTGTTTTGTCCACACAGAACTTGTGTTTTCTCTGCAACCGCTTGGTCGGATTGAGACGAAATTTTACAATGGGAGCGGACGACTCATGTCGAAGTTTTGCTGTGCTTAGAGCACCCTTATCTGGACATTCCATCTGTCTGTCTGCCACGAAACTTGTGTCAAGCCTAGGGCTAAAACACTCAACGAATTCCAATGAATTGGTAGGTAGGACCTATTCTGGGAATCGTGTGCTTTCGAATATGGGACCCCGGGCGGCCTAGCAACGGCATAGCAACGGCCCTTAAAGTGGGTCCAAAAATCGAGAAAAAATCAACAAAAAATATCGAAAAATCAAGCTTAGAGTTCTGTGCGCAATATCTAGCTCCTTTCATGCCAACTTGCACCCTAACAAAAAAATATTGTTGAGGAGATAGGTTGGGGGAGTACATGTCGAACATGCAGAAATGTGGGAATTCGAATATCTCTAAGAGAGAAGATTCCGATTTGATGAAACTTGGGTGAAATGGTACAAGTGTGCTAGGCATTACAAAAGATGAATGGTGCTATGCACCACCCGGTGCTTGAGCCAGCACATCTTATGCGTACACTGTACACTATTGTGGACTGTACAAAAAAATCAATACCTCCGAAAATGGACCTCCGAGGGACCGTTTTTTTTTTTGCCAGGAGAGATGTCTTGCAGCCTCATATAAAAAATAAAATCTTTAGCGAATAGATAAATGGAATTACCAGGCTGCCATTTGTTAGAGTCTCTTTGGAAACATGCCTGAAATTTCACAAGGGCGGATTTGGCGGGGCAAAAAGAGGCTGTGATAATCATATTTATTGTGCTAAATTGATTGATAGCATGTACATGAATATCGGCTGGTCGCGTCGCAGCTTTCCATCTAGAGCGAGCAGCCATGTCGCCTACCGTATGAATAATTATGACATCATAGATCATGTGGTAGCAGCCATGTGGGAAAAGCGGAAAACTTTGACCTCTGTACTGAAACCGCACCAAGGAAAAAAAATTGAAACTTGCTGCACTAGCAGATACTGCTCATGGGAAATAAGTGATTTTTTAAATGATGTCATCGGTGCTTCATTATGATATCATAATTGCATATAGTAGAATTACATCTGATCATATGAAAATTTTGAGGGTCATCTAGGGATAAAATGGTCACAGAAATTTTTTTTGACGCATTGGTCACATGATTTGGCAGCCATATTGTTTTTTTTTTGTTTTTTTTTAAACTTCAAATCTTCTCTGAAGTGGCTAAACAGAGAGGTGAAACCTTACATGGATGACTGCCTTTCCATAGAGAACAAAATGTTCACACGTAGGATGTCATAGTCACATGGTTTGGCAGCCATCTTGGATTTACCTGAAAGCTATAAAAATGTTCTCCAGAATGGCTGACACTGAGGGGAAACTTCACACAAATGTTCCCAAGCCATGGATGTACAGTTTAAGGAACTAGTGCGTCCGTACGTGTGTGGCCGTACATGCAAAAAAAAACAAAAAAAAACTTTCAAACCGCGTGCCAGAAACAAACACACAGCCGTTCCTTCGCTCTCGCGTGCCCGTACTGGAAAAAAAAAAAAAAACTTTCAAACAATCACACAGGCCGTTCCTTCGCTCTCGAAACACGACTGGATTGGGGCATTGTGTTTAAGAAAATCGAGAAAGAAATCGAGAAATACAGAAATCGAGAAAGTACAGAATACAGTAAGTCATAAATTTAGAAAAAATCGAGAAAGAATACAGTAAGTCTCACTATCCGGAAGTCCGGAAGTTAAGTCCTCACTGTCCGGAAGTTCGCATATCGCAGTTACGATTATTCCAATTAGTTTAATGGCCAATTTTTCAATTAGCGCCAGCGTATTTTGCGTTTTCGCATGTCATCCAAGGAAAAACACAAAAGAGACGAAAAGAAAAAAAAACTTTCAAACAGGATGATAGGCCGAGTCAACCCCCTGGTGTTAATTCAGCACCCTAACCGCTAAGCCAACGCCAGGCTTCTATTCTGAATTAAATTGAGTAATAATAAAAAAAAACGTCATGGGTCAGGGTCAGGTGTCCAATTAAAGTGGGATTGCATCAAAGCGGGACGTCTTGGTACCTGCTCATCACTGCCAGCAGTTATAAAGTGTCAGTTGTAATTATGTCGCTTATTAATCACGTAACACACCATTGCACAAACACCACACAAAATAAGTCCTGGTGAGGGTCTGCAATCCCTGATGGCTCTTCTTGTTGGGGTACCAAGCCTACAGTGCTGGGTAACCTAGTGTTTTTGCTCTGTTTATTATTATTTTTCTTTCACCAGCAATTTGTGGGTTGTTTTGCTTTAAAATTCATTTTCTCAGCAAGCGTAAATCCGATCGACGCAAATTTTTCACCGTAGTATGCATCCTCATTGATAATTATGACGTCATAGGTCACGTGGTACAGGCACCATCTTTGAAAATGCAAAAACTTTGGACCTCTATCCCCGAAACCGCACAATGGAAAAAATTGAAACTTGGCACATGGCAAGAACTCCCCATAGGGAATACGTGATTTTTCGTGACATCATCTGTGAAGTGGTATCCCGGTGAAAATTTGACACGTAGAACGCTGCATCGGAAAAATTTGAAAATTCTTGAGTGTCATCTACGCAACTCACCAAAGAAAATTTTGTTTTGACGTCATAAGTCACGTGGTTCGGCAGCGATATTGTTTTTAATTTTTTTTTTTTTTTATCTTCTTCTCCAGACGGCTGAACAGATCGAGGCGAAAGTTTACGCACACGTTCCCAAGATATGCTTGTACAAGTTTGTTAATTTCTAATGATAGGTCACATGGTTTGGTGGCCATATTGAATTTACCCTAAAACCTTCAAACATCTTCTCCAGAACGACTGGTCAGATCAAGGGGAAACTTCACAGACATATTTTTCCAAGGCTAGGGATATAAGTTTATCAATGAATATTAATTGATAGGTCACATGGTTTGGCAGCCATATTGGTTGAAGTAAAATATTAAATAATGTTTACTCTGGAACCACTGCATCAATCAGTGTGAAGCTTAGAAGTTATGATGTAGAAGACATGGGGAATGTACTTTTTAATTTCAACCCAATGGCCACAAGGTCTGGCAGCCAGAATTATTTAATATTTTGAATCTGAGAACTTTTAGAATTTTTTTTTTTTTGCATGAGGCTACTTGGCTGCGCCTGCATGCGTTTGAGGGTACAGGAGTAGAAATTCTATTGATACCGATGATGGCCGAGGAAAATGGGCAACTGTGTACATAATAAATGGATGGAACGTAGCCTGTTCCTCAGTGCATAATTTGCGAATCCTGCTCGTAGAGAAATGTGTGGGGCCTCATTAACTCAGGGGATCCTGCTTTACTCTTGACCGATGGTGTCCACATTTATTACTTTGGTTCAAGTTATTTAAACACCAATGAAATTTATACGACTATGTATTCAGGAAAAAGGCTAACTGCTTACGTAATTTTGCCGCACATTTATTACTTGGTGTTCAGGTAATTTAAACAATTCAAATGATACCGACAAGTGTCCCAAGAAAAGGGCCAACTGCGTATGTACGTAATAAATAGATTGAACACTTCGTGTTACTCGGTCTGCAACTCTTCAGTCCCATGTGGCATCAAAGCCGGACGCCTTGGTAGCCTGGTGTTGGCTTAGTGGTTAGGGTGGTGGCTTGGGATCCTAGGGTCCTGAGTTCAAGCCCCGTTGGGCCGCTGAATTAATACACCAGGAGGTTGACTCAGCCTGTCATCCTTCCGAGGTCGGCAAAATGAGTACCAGTGCACTGGTAAGGGGACACTGCATCAGCGGCATAGCCGTGTCCAAACCAATGATGCAACCAGCAGCCACAGGCTGCACTCATAGAGAGAGAGGTACCGGTCATCACTGCCAGCAGTTGTTAAAGTGGCAGTTCTAGTTAACCTCCGCCATCGAAGATCGGAGGTTACTGTTTTCACCCCTTTCTGTTTGTTTGTTTGTTTGTTTGTGAACAGTATTACGGAAAAACTCCTCGACGGATTTCGACGAAACTTGGTGGGGGATTAGGTATGGTCCAAGGATCATGCCTTAGATTTTGGACTTGGTCCAAAATCCAATATGGCCGCTATGGCGGCCATTTTGAAAAAATATTTGAATTTTTTTTTTTTTGCATTTCTACATGTTTAAAGTGATTTCCAACCCCCCCCCCCCCACCAAAAAAATTGTTAGAGAAAAAAAAATTTTTTTGCAAATTTTTTTCAACAAAATTTCGATTTTTTTTTTTTGCATTCTACACGTTTTAAGTGATTTCCAACAAAAAAAACATGCCAAAATTATAATTGTGGCTGATTTTGGAACTTCAGGTGGATATACCCACGTAAAATCAATTTCTGTCTCAAGGAATCTAGTTATGACGAATGAATTGAGTATGTAAAAGTTAAAAGTAAAGGGAAAGTTGCAAACTATAATCTGTGAGACTGTTGACGTCAAATTGAATGAATAGGTATAAGGTTCACTTGAGTGACCTAGCAGTATTGGCGGCGGAGGTTTTGCACTCTACGAGTGCTCCCCTCTAGTTTAATTTGTTTTTATTCATAACTGCATGAGAAACTTGAACGGCACTCAGAAGAGCGCATACCTCCGCCAGGCTGAACGGTTTATATTTTGTATCCCACTGAAAGACCGGATCTGGATCCGGACCTGACCAAAATCGAATCGGCTTGTTTCTTGTCGTCACCTAACCAACTTAGACAAGTTTTGTCATAACTTGTCCATAACTTTTTGAATATCATGCGATATTTTTTTTTGGCTGCATTTCTCAATGGTGAGAATCGCTTTTAAAAGAAAGAAGAAAATTATCGTATCCGGATCTTCACCAAATCGATCTTATCACACACCCAACCTCATGATATAATTAATGATTTTCATTCCTATGGCCATCTAGATATTATGGATGCAATTCTTGTGGGTGTAATAAAAATGAAAAATGACGCTTCGCTTCCCCTTCTTACCCCCCCCCCAAAATAGGTGGAGACAATCACCAGTTTGTGCTGGTTGTGTCAGAGGTGCAGACGAAACGAAAGTCTGCTCAGCACTCATCGAAAGGTTACACCGCTTAACATGGCACCGCATCACGGTGCGAACGAGGTATCAGAGGGTATAGGACACTTGGAAATTCTAACCTCTGGTTGCACAACAATTAAATGACAGCCGGTTCATAATTCTGCTCCCATGGGAATTTGCCTCGAGGGGGTGGGGGAGAAGAAATGACAGCTCAACAGCAAGCAAACTACAAGCCAAATTATAGACAATGACTAATGAGAATATTCCTATCTTGATGACTGACCAACTTCAGCCAGGTCACGATGCAACTGCTGTGGTACAAATGGAGGCATGGAAGTTGCTTCACCACCTCATTGCAAACAAAGTCCTCTTTGCAAATAGAGCATTCCAGGTGTGAGTCGGGGGGAAAGTAGAAAATGAAAATTGCAACTACTCCAACGGTGCATCTCTACAGAGGCTGTGGACAAAAGCGAAACCCACCAACGTGCTCCTTTGTGATGCAGATTGGAGGCAATTCTGCAATCCTAGAATCCTTTGCCGGGGAGGTCCAGTGTTTTCCATTTGCCCCAACATCTGAAAGCAAGAGCAATTGGTTCTTAAATATACATGGCCAAAAAAACATAAATAAATAAAATAACAAACCCATCAAGTGTCTCTGAAGTGCGTTTTCCTTGGAATGGTCAGCAATAAAGGTCAATTGACCACACAAGTGGTATGGCGAATGATACAAGTCAACCAATTACAGGTGTAAAACAATTTGGTAGAAGCAGCATCATGAGTTTTGTGGTTCTCAGTCAACGTTAAATCGTGCAAAACAAGTGACAGCACAGTTTTCATTTCCTTTCCCCAACCACAAAGAAATTATATTTATCAGGACGTAACAGAACAAAAGGAACAGGAGAAAGAGATGTGGGAAGCACACAAACAGCAGGGTTGAGGGCAAAACAGAGGGAACTTGGACAAATAAGGGGTGTGGGGTTAGAATGAGGGCTAGGGGTGGACACAGGGGTGGACAATATGGATACAGAAGGAAACTCAGGAAGGACAAAAACTAAATTTTGAAAGTAGTGGGCTTAGAGAAGTTTAATGGGAATAGAAAAGATCTCGTTTTGGATGGAGATGATCTAAGATGGTGGTGAGCAGCTGCTTTTAAGACTTGGAGGGAAGAATGAGATTGAAGAGAATGTAGAAATTGGTTCCACAAGCAGGAACAAAAGTGACAAATGATGGGATGAGCAGTGATTCTGGATTTTGGAGATTTTCACCAGAAGAGGGTTGCTGGTGGAACGTTTGCCCTGCAGAAACATCGGGGGAAAAAAGCACGGAAGAGCAGAGGATCCAAGACCAGAGAGGAGGTGGTAGAAGACAGATCACCGACTTGCTGCGATGAGAAAGTGATAGACCCAGAATCATCTTCATCGCGGGAGAGTCCAATAATCTTGAAGACCTTGGTTTCTTTGGCATCAAGCGCTGAGCAAGTGTGAGGCAGGGGAGTCAGCCAGAAGGGAGAGAAGTACTCCATCAAGGTTCGGATGAAGCCTTGTGGATCGGAGTTCAGGTGTGCCAAGGAAGAACTTTGTAGACGGAGAATTCCCAGTCGGCGACTGGCTTTGGAGCCCAACTTTGAAATGTGGTTTGCTAAAGAAAGGTCATACCTGATAGTAGATCTCGGAGTTTGAGTGACTGAACTTCTTCAAGAGGATTGTTAAGAAAGTAGATGGGAGGGTTTGCCAGACGGTTCTTTCGGAGAGATAAGTGACTGTGCATTTGTTCGGATTGAAGGACATATTCCAAGTGTTTGACCAGCTTGTGAGTCTATGAAAGTCTGAAGAGAGGAAAGAGGCTGATGCCTGCCAATCTGAAGGATGAGAAATGTCAAGGAGAGGGTGGAGTCATTAAAAGCAGCATAAAAAAAGTC
>CM068962.1:39767264-39783959 GCA_035128595.1 Eptatretus atami | reverse complement strand
AAGAGAGAGATCAAACGACAGAATTACTGACAATAAGGGTCACGTATCCGACGACCCAACAGAAAGGGTGAAAACATAACCTCCTTCACCTTCGGAGGCAGAGGTAATGAGCTCAGGTGCGAACAAAATGTGAAACATGCTGGAGAGGAGTGGGGGTGAATACTTTTGCAAGCCACATGTAAGTTTTAAGTATGCCTGTACAATGTACATAGAGGGATTTTCTTCTTGCATATGCACGCTTAGCTGCCAGTAGCTATCATTTTGTGTGGCATGACTATATGCTGATGCGTGCCCTACACCAGTATACTGGTATTCATTTCACTAACCTTGGAAGGATGATAGGCTGAATCAACCCACCTGATGTTAATTAGCCAGCCAAAGGGCTTGAACTCAGGACCCGAAGATCCAAAGCCAGCACCCTAACACAAAACCAACACCAGGCTGTAGAGGGATTTAAAAAGGTGTAACCATAATATCTGTTAACAGCAACCTTTATTGCAGGAGGAATCAAACCTTTGCTTTTTGGCACCTTGCAGTCTTTTTGAAACATCAATCACCCATTCTTGCCATCTACACTTTTAATATACAGTACATTGGACTTTGATGGGACGCACGCCGAGCCACAGCGCTTTGAAGTTTTCGGTTCAACTCCATTTTAGAAACGCTGTCCCTCCAGTTCGGATTTGAACACGCATGTCAGGATACCAAAGACAGAAAGCCAGTTGGGTTCATGTAAAAGCCGAATTTGGGCACAAAAAGTACATGAAGTTTTTTTATTTTGCTATAATTTGTTGGCAATCTTTTTTTGTAGATTTATATAGAATCGATTGTACAATAGCAAGATTTTGCTGAAAAATTACATGGCTTGCAAAGAGGTAGCTATAGCAGCAGGTATTTATGTGAAAATGTTAATAGCAATATCATTTATCTTAATTGTTGCACATAGTCAAAAAGGAGATCTGGTGCAGTGAGTGCTTTTGTATTCAAAATGAAATACAACTTTATTGGAAAGTACCTGACGATCTGGAGTGAACCTGAATCAGAAAGTCCCCTCGTTCCATAGAAATTGTCACCAAAGGGATGGGTGTCGTGTGACGAATACTCAAACACTGCTGAGGCACAAAGCTCTGTTTCAGTTGCAGAATCACTTCGTAGAACAGCAACGTTGAACCTGCATCATCTTACTCAGTCCTGCTTTGTGAGCTGAATCAAGCCAAGTAGGATCGGAACCTTGTCCTATTGTATGTCGTGAACTTGAAGTCAAAGTGTAATTTACTGGATCGCAAATACAAATTTTCGAGAAGTATCATCTCAACAAGTATTTAATATGTGGCATTAAAATTTTGCCAATTCATTTTTAGCTCACTTGGACTTGGGTCAGGTGAACTTACGCGATCAAGCAGTGTCCGTAAGTGAGTGAGTCAGTCAGTCCGTGAACACTCAGTCATTATCGCTTGAAACCAAACACACGATTTTTGATGAAACTTGGAGCTTCATATTGATGCCGAACGGAGGTGTATTGACCGCATCAAAATCTGCGCTCATTAAGGAGGTCTACGGGGGGGGGGTTTGACCCTCAAAAGAGATATTTGCTATCTCCTCCGAAACTACACACACGATTTCGAATGAAACTTGACCGCAACATTCATCACCCATGATGGACCAAAGTGTATCGACCACAACAAAAATCTGCACTCATTAAAGGGGTTCTGGGAGGCAGGGAGTTTGACCCCTAAAATAGGTATTTGCTCTCTTTTCCGAAACTACACAAACGACTTTGATGAAACTTGAATACAACATCTTCACCCTTGATGGACCAAAGTGTATTGACCGCATCAAAATCTGCGCTCATCTTGGGAGTCTACGGGGGGGGGGGGGGGGGGGGGGAGATTTGACCCCTAAAAATGGTAGTCGGATTAAAAATCTATCTTCTTCTCGGGAATTGATTGGATGAATGGTTTTCTTCGGTATTTGAATAGGATAATGAATTATCTAAAACTTGTCGTTGTTCTGATTTTTCATTTTCGTCCAAGGTCAAAGTCACAATGTAAAAACTTAGAAAATTTCGAATTTTGACATAAAAATCTTACGGACGCCCAAATTTTGAGAGCTAGGATGACAATATTTTTTATGCATAATCTTGAGGTCATTCCCCACCTAAAGTCTTGAAACCATTTTGCTCTATCTCGAACACTTGCCCGTGGCGCCCCCTTCAAGTTTGTTTTTACGCCGATTTCATCAAAGTAGGATAATCCGAGGAGTACGAAATGCCATATAGCCTATATGACGTTATATTGTTCTGGATGTTCCAGAGGAAGTTTTGCACCAAAGGTCATAATCCTTGACCTTTGACCTTTAAAGGTCACAAAGGTCAAATTCAAAGTTGTGGGAATCGAACCGGTTTTTCGACCTTCTTCGACGAACTAAATCCATTAAGCTATATCACGTATCCTGTTTCCTTATTTTAATGTCCACAACATTGTTTTGTGACCTTTAAAGGTTATGCAAAGGTCAAATTTTTAAAGTTGTTGAACGAAACCGGGTTTTCGACATTTTGCAGCTAATAACCGTCACTCGTACCACATCATGTGATTATTTTTTTATAACTTGGTCAAACATTATCACATTGTCTCATCCTTGACTTCTGAAACAATCTACATCGTCAAATACCGCTCGGAACCATCGTCGTCTTCAGACTTGTTCTTGCCCTAACTACTCTTGGGAAGGCAATGGCAGCCACCCAACGTGACCCACTCCATGGAGAGGACCTGAAGATACATTCATTTGAACCCAACGTGACCCACACTCCATGGAGAGGACCTGAAGATACATTCATTTAAACCCAACATGACCCACACTCCATGGAGAGGACCTGAAGATACATTCATTTAAACCAACGTACCCACACTCCATGGAGAGGACCTGAAGATACATTCATTTAAACCCAACATGACCACAACTCCATGGAGAGGACCTGAAGATACATTCATTTAAACCCAACATGACCCAACTCCATGGAGAGGACCTGAAGATACATTCATTTAAACCAACGTGACCCACACTCCATGGAGAGGACCTGAAGATCATTCATTTAAACCCAACATGACCAACACTCCATGAGAGGACCTGAGGATACATTCATTTAAAACCCAACGTGACCCAACTCCATGGAGAGGACCTGAACATACATTCATTTGAACCCAACGTGACCCACACTCCATGGAGAGGACCTGAACATACATTCATTTGAACCCAACATGACCACACTCCATGAAGAGGACCTGAACATACATTTATTTGAACCCAACGTGACCCACACTCCATGGAGAGGACCTGAACATACATTCTTTGAACCCAACGTGACCCACACTCCATGAAGAGGCCCTGAACATACATTCATTTGAACCAACATGACCCACACTCATGAAGAGGACTGAACATACATTCATTTGAACCAACATGACCGACACTCCATGGAGAGGACCTGAACATACATTATTTGAACCCAACATGACCACTCATGGAGAGGACTGCATACATTCATTTGAACGAACAATTTGGAATAACGTTTTTTTGTTGTTGTTGTTTTTTTTCATATTTCAACAATATTTATTTATTGATGTAAAGGTGAACATTTAATTGATTATTATATATTTAACTGCGATCCACTCTCAGAATTACCCAAAATTCATCCATTTATACAATACATTAACTTTGTGAGCCTCACAAACCACACTCTCATGAATATCTCCATGTTGTTTGTCTTGTGTCGAGACAGTTGTACACCTTGGAATAATTATTTACATATCAATTCGCATCATTATTAATTAGTGCTTGATTTTTTTTGAAGAAGCAACCAAAAGTCAATGTTTTGACGTCATGTTTTTAAATGTTTAATATCGCAGAATTTATTTTTCCCAAACTATCAGTAACGATATTCCAGGAGGAGGGTGCTCCTTGCCTCCCACGTGCTTCCAATGTGCGACGGTTCTTTAAAATCGATGATAATTGATTTATTACGTATTGGCGAAGATGGCGGTTATGTTGGAAAGCCTTGAAATTGTGTGCAACCTTTATAAACCATGTTTGTGAATGCCGTTTACAATTTGTTTCTATCGTGCGTGCCTGCAGAGTTACTAATGTTTCGCCGTGACCGTAGCGTTCGTTTGATGTTTGTACACGTGACACGGCATGGCGGTGTCGTTCGTCGCAGAGGCTTTAACGGCTTTCAGCTTTTGCGCGTCGTTTTTGGGGGCACGCACTTCATATTGACGGTTGTTTGAGTTCAGCTTGAGGAAGAGATGGAGCCTGATGAAGAGCGGGGTTGCGCGATATAGGACGAGGCGGAGGTCCGAGCGAGCCCGCTTGCTGTGCTTCTTCCCTTTCCATGTTCCGGATATAGACGATCCGCCTCACCCTGGTTCCAGATCTCGGATTCTGGGATTTCTGATTCCGTTTGTCCCCCATTCGCGGTCTGGCGGAAGGCCCTGGCACGCAGCAACGATATTATTGCCATCGATGTACCGGAGAAGTACTACCAGAGCTCCCGGTGCGTTTCCCGTCCGTCATCACTGTCTCTGTCTGTCGTGTGTGGTGTGTGGTGTGTGTACGTGTGTGTGTGGTGTGTGTACGTGTGTGTGTGTGTGTGTGTGGTGTGGTGTGTGTACGTGTGTGTGTGTGTGTGTGTGTGTTGGTGTGTGTGGTGTGTGTTGTGTGTGGTGTGTGTACGTGTGTGTGTGGTGTGTGTACGTGTTGTGTGTGGTGGTGTGTACGTGTGTGTGTGGTGTGTGTACGTGTGTGTGTGTGTGTACGTGTGTGGTGTGGTGTGGTGTGTGTGTGTGTGTACGTGTGTGTGTGTGTGTTGTCGTGTGTGTGTGTGTGTGTGTAGTGTGGTGTGTGGTGTGTGTACGTGTGTGTGTGTGTGGTGTACGTGTTGTGTGTGGTGTGTGTACGGTGTGGTGTGTGTGTGTGTAGTGTGTGGTGTGTGTGGGTGTGTGTACGTGTGTGTGTGTGTGTGTACGTGTGGTGTGTGTGTGTGTGGGTGTTGTACGGTGGTGTGGTACGTTGTGTGTGTGGTGTGTGGTACGTGTGTGTGTGGTGTGTTACGTGTGTGTGTGTGGTGTGTACGTGGTGTGTGTGTGTGTGTGTGTGTTTGGTGGTGTTGTGTGTTGTGTGTGTGTAGTGTGTGTGTGTGTGTGTGTGTGACGTGTGTGTGTGGTGTGGTGTACGTGTGTGTGTGTGGTGTGTGTACGTGTGTGTGTGGTGTGTGTACGTGTGTGTGTGTGTGTGTACGTGTGTGTGTGGTGTGTGTAGTGTTGGTGTGTGTGTAACGTGTGTGTGTGTGTGTACGTGTGTGTTGTGGTGTGTGTACGTGTGTGCGTGTGTGTGTAGCGTGTGTGTGTGTGTGTGTGTGTTGTAGTGTGTGGTGTGGTGTGTACGTGTGTGTGTGTGTGTGTACGTGTTGTGTGTGTGGTGTGTTACGTGCATGTGTGGTGTGTGTACGGTGTGTGTACGTGTGTGTGTGGTGTGTGTACGTGTGTACGTGTGTGTGTGTGTGTGTACGTGTGTGTACTTGTGTGTGTGTACGTGTGTGTGTGGTGTGTACGTGTGGTGTGTGTGTGTGTACGTGTGTAGTGTGTATGCTGTGTGTGTGTGTCAGTGTGTGGTGTGTATGCATGTGTGGTGTGGTGTGTGTACGTGTGTGTTGTGGTGTGTGTACGTGTGTGTGGTACGTGTGTGTGTGTACGTGTGTGTACTGTGTACGTGTGTGTGTGTATAGTGTGTGTGTACTGTTGTGTAGTGCGTGTGTGTGTACGTGTGTGTGGTCGTGCGTGTGTGTGTACGTGTACGTGTGTGTGTGTTACGTGTGTGCGTGCGTGTGTGTGTACGTGTGTGTAGTGTGTGTACTTGTGTACGTGTAGTGTGTGTATATACGTGTGTGTGTACGTGTGTGTCGTGTGTGTGTATACGTGCGTGCGTGTGTGTGTGTACGTGTTTTTGTTTTAATAAAACTCTGTTCCAGACGATATAACGGACATTACTTGCTCTTTAAACGTCCTTGGGGACGAGGGTTACTGTTAGTGGGAATGACATCAAATTGTCACAGGCAGGTACAACGGTACATGGTACACTGCGTACACGGTACACTGGTACATGGTACATGGTACACGGTACATGGTACCGGTACACGGTACACGGTACCGGTACATGTACACGGTACATGGTACACGGTACACGGTAACATGGTACACGGTACATGGTACATCGGTACACGGTACACGGTACACGGTACATTGGTACACGTTAAACGGTACACACACACACTCACAGAGAAGGCTTGAGGCTTGGCAAGAAGATCGTGTGATTTGTTAATTAATTTTTTTTGTGTTGTGTACAGTGTTTAATCATCACACGACGACTACGAGTGGAGTTGGAAGCCTGTTTTATTGTAATCTTCTTCATTATTTGACAAGACCGTGGTGTTGTCCTTCAGGTGTTCACCTTGAGTTCTGGGAGGTCAGCAGTTCAAACCCGCCGAGTCAAACCAGACTTTAAAAATAGGATCATGGACCTGAGCTTATCTGGGCCTTGGCCTAATGTTGTAACTCAAATTTGATCAACTTCTGGACTGGTGGGTCTGGAGAGGAAGTTTTTTATTTTTATTTTTTTTGAAGGAATTTACACATTTCCCAATTTTTTTTTTACTGTTTGCCATTTTAACACGCTTCCGGTCGTGTGATCGGCATGACGTTCACAATTAACATCAGGACCGTGATTTGGTGTTGTCACCCAAATTTGGTGGCGTTCTGATGGGTGGATCAGGGAAGAAGATTTTGGAAGAATTTGTGTGATTTGACCTACTTAAAGTCATGTGAATGAACGAGCTTTGTAATTCCTGTTACCAGTCATGAGAAGAACGTTGCTGCAAAATTCATCCGGATCGGCCCAGCGTTTGCCGGTGAAGTCAAAAAGGAGACAGATGGACGGACGGACGGACGGACAGACTGTGCGTGATGACAATACCTTACCTGGAATTACATTCCAGATAAGGAAAAATAGGGGTAATTACCCCTTGGTACTCACTGGTAGCGGCTGATAAGAAAACCAGGTAACCACTATTGGTGTGGATCAACCACAGAATATGTAACGGAGAGGAAAGTGTAAATACCTTTGAATTAATTGTTTTGGTTTTGAAAAAATGTCGTGAACAGACTTTGGTACATCATGGGTGATGAAGGTTGTGGTCAAGTTTCATCGGAGTTGTGTGTGTAGTTTCTGAGAAGAAAGCAGATACCTATTTTTGGTGGCAACCCCTTCGGGCCCGATTTTATTTTATTATTATTAATATTATCATTTTTAAAATTATTATTATTTTTAATGCCATAAACAAACTTTGACACAATCCAGGTGATGATGGTTGTGTGACGTTTCTTCAAATTTGTATGAGTAGCTTCAGAGAAGAAGTTTGAAATGTTTGTGGCCGGACAGACAGACAGACACAGACAGACAGACGGACGACGTGTCGTCCCATAAACTCCCAGAACTATGTTCCACGGAGCTAAAAACGATACATGCTGCTTCCTTGCTTGATTGGCTTAGCATTTAGAAAGGACAGAGCATGACCAATCAACCACAGGTTGGTAATCATAGCACAGGCTTTGATGGCCTGATGGTCTCCTCCTGCATTGAAGTTCCTTGTAAGGGACTCATCATATTATTATTATGATTATGATTATTATGATTATTCTTGTGAGCCCGTTCTACACACAGCAAGATACAGGGTTGTGTGTGTATGCGTGTCTGTCCTGGCCGTAACTTGCCATTTGAGCTTTGGTTATCACATTTCAACAAAGCTTTTGTGAGATTATGGAGAAGACAAATGAAGAATTTGGTAAAAAGGTTCAGCGTCACGTAAAATCGTCAATTTTCATCCATTCGACCTGAGATTTTAATGACGTGTTATTATTCTTTCAGTTTAATAGCGACTGTTTAAAAATGTAATTGTACGTTGGACAGAATTGACTGAAACGTTTGTGGTTCTAATAATTTTTACGTCTGGAAGGTGTGCCCCGTGAAAGCCATGATGGCCTATTATATACCCGATACAGAGTTCGTGCAAGGTGTGAACTCCTTTGGGGGTGAAGGGAAGTTAAATAGCTGCAACCTCCATCGTGTGACCCTTAGTCCCGTCAAGTTTGTTATGATTGGATAAGTAACGACCGAATGTGTCATGGTCCAAAAAAAATAGTCACCAATTGGCATATTTAAAGTAAGATATTTGAGCTTTTGTAGCATAACTTTTTTTACCATTTGAGCATTTGTCGTCAAATTTTCAACAAAGCTTTATGACAATATGGAGAAGCCAAATTAAGATTTTAGTAAAAACCGTGAGATCTTTTGCATCAATCAATGAATGTGGCAGACTGGTGACCGGTTCAACGTCCATCTGGAGGACGGTGCACTTTTTTGATGCAATTCCCGCTGCCCGTGAAGCACCAATCTGACTTTGTAGTCGGGTCGGGTATCGAACGCAGATGAGGTGGCGCAAGAGTAAGTGCACTCACTACCCCTGTACCATTGGCCATCGTGGTCAGTAACAGTGGTAATAATTAATGTCAGTGTGCTGCTCAGGGGCGCAAGCAGGATTTCCTTGATGGGGGAGGAAGTTGTGGGGGTGGGGGGGGGGCTGCGGCTCGGTTACCTACTAAATGAGTAAGTAGCAGAGGTCCACAAAATACTGTATTAAAAGTCTTTACAAAATTAAGGTGACGGGGTGACAGTGCAAGACTGTTATCGCAGTCTTTACTGAGATGCCCCTCCTGCGATGCACTGCCATAGTGCTAATCCAGTCAGAGGATTTTCTCCCATACTTGAGCCAAGGAGGGTGCTCGAGTCCCCCCCTTCCTTCCCCCGTTGCACCACTGGTGTTGCTAAAGCAATAGCAGACGAGGACACTTGGACACAAACTGTCCATTTGATCCACGACTAGCAATGAACTGGTACAATTTGGATATATCGAGGTTCGAAAGCCAAAACTTCCTCATTTTGATATAAATGATGCATGATTTCCTGCTAGGTCTGTGTATAAATCATTAAAAGTTTAAGACCCATGAGTCATGAGACCTGCATGCTGTTAGGGTCATGGGTTTTGATTGTGTATTGTAAGTTCTCTCCTGTTTGGTGGTGTTATGGTGGGTGACAACCATAATGGAGTGTGTTTTGTGGATATTAATTCTATTATTATTATTATTATTGTTATAATTTCACTGGCCCACTTTGGTTGTTTATCGAGTGGTTAAAAAGCAGATTAACAAAGGAAACTGTTGTTGCAGGATACACTGCCCGACGTGCCAGAGTGGGTTTATAGAGCAGCTTCCTGCAACACAAAGGTAACTCGTCGAACAACATTGTAACCGCATTGAAGTGATTTTATTATTATTGTAGAGTCATTGTAAAAGTTGAGCATTTAAAATATTTTTTTATTTTATAATTTTTATTTTGGGTGACCTTTTTTGTAATTGTTTAACGGGGAATTCCATGGGGGTTTCCATCTGGCTGATTTGCAGAGTTAAAAGAGTGTTTGTTTCGTTACTTGAATCATTTTGGTAACTTGATTGTTGCAAACTGGTCATCATTTTGATTCTCAGTGAATGGTGTGGAATGTGTCTGTGAAAGTGCAATGGTCTCCATTTGAATGTTAAACGAGAATTGCACAACTGCGGCCTGCTTGGGAAAGATCCGATCATGGTCGTTGAGAATATTTATTTGTGTTCTCTCTTCCCAAGAGATGAATTATTTCCATCATATTCCAAGAGGTTAATCATTAGGATTGTTAATCTCTTGGGATATTAAACTAAAGTGGTTTACAGGCATTTACGTATTTTGTTAAAGCTTTAACGACTTCATTCAAATTCAATGCATTTTCTTTCTTATGTACAAAGTCTACGCTCATGGAGTTGCGAGTTGAAAGAGACTAGAAGGCAATGCACTTTGACCAGTGGGGTAGTAGGACAACAAGGATACGTGTGAACAGGAAGAGGTGAGGGAAGGAATCATAGCAACCTGCATGTATATGGGCAAATGTAAAGGAGGGTTATTGAGTTTAGAAAATATCATGGGCTTGTAGCATGGTATTGTGTACACTGTGGTCCTAAATGAGGAGAAAGCTTAGAAATTGAACCCAGTTTTAATAAGATAAACAATCTTAATGTTATATAATGGCCAAGTGTCTGTGCTTTCAGAAAATGTATATTTACTATGGATCCTATGGATATAGTTGCTTACAAGCATGTTTTTTATCCAAACACAGGCTATTTTTCCATTTTTATAGCTCATTTTTAGAAAGGGTTACATGTATGATTGTATATGTTGTTGAAAATGCATTGTTTGTTTGATATATATCATTATACATAAGAATAGAATAATCCTCGAAACAGTACATTTCTTATGACCTTCTGCATATCTTGGCACCTTCAAATGTGTAAAATCTCAGATTTTGCAAAATTTCCCCCAGTCATAGTGAAGCTTACAAAATCTTATTCCAGAAATTTGAAACGCATCTGATAGAACATCTTGAATAGCAATTTACTTCTGCATAAAGTGATGATTTAAAATGGCAAGTTTCAACATGGATCATTATACATACCAGTTTTTAGGTTCACTTCATGATTGGGTCAAAAATGTTAGGAAGTACATAACAAATTGCATTTACCAAGCTGCTACAAAATTACTGGTAGCTATAAGCTTGATTTTATAACCATAGATAAGGTTACCAAGATGGCCCTATGGTATAAAATCAATACAAAGGCCAGTTTGTGTTCAGTATACAGAACATCAAAGGTCGTGAGGAAGTACGTAACGTTTTTAAGAAATCTGCACTTTTAATCCTAAGATGTTAGTTTGGTTCATCACAGCATGTATTTCTATGGTTAAGTTTATGTGCATATATATTTATGACCTGAATGAACACTGATCAATTTGATCAATTTGTTAATTTCATATGACTTGACCTCTTTGCTCAAGGTCAAATATAGGTAAACAAAATATTCTCCATATATATATCTGGTTTCCAATTAGTGTATAATAATATCTAAGCCATCAGACCAATTTTAGAATGATATGAGTGTGTTCCTTGATGCAGATAATTGATACTCTGGTCTATTTGACCTTGAACCTGTCGAGCAATAGAAAGAGGAAGAATGAAGCTCTGCCCAAATAGATCCTGAATCCCCATGATGTTGGCTAACAAATGATATGCAAACTTAAATTACAATGACTTTCATTTTTAGGTCCGCCGTGTCCTAAATGTGTACATAATACCTTGCTACAAGCCCATGTGTAAGTGATGCAGGATGACCTGAAGTGGTGCTGCACTTGGAGCTTGAAGCCCTGGAGGGTAAATTGTGATTTAACAGACTGAAGGAGCTTCCATGTCCATCCATCCATTGGGACCATACTCTGTGCAGAGCGTTGGTGCTGCCTAAGCAGTCTCCTTGGCTATTGACAATCCTGGACGGGTCGCCACTCCGACACAGGATACCAGCAGCTTAGCCAAGGAGACTGCTTAGGCAGCACCAACGCTCTGCACAGAGTATGGTCCCAATGGATGGATGGACATGGAAGCTCCTTCAGTCTGTTAAATCACAATTTACCCTCCAGGGCTTCAAGCTCCAAGTGCAGCACCACTTCAGGTCATCCTGCATCACTACACATGGGCTTGTAGCAAGGTATTATGTACACATTGTAGGACACGGCGGACCTAAAAATGAAAGTCATTGTAGATTTAAGTTTGCATATCATTTGTTAGCCAACATCATGGGGATTCAGGATCTATTTGGGCAGAGCTTCATTCTTCCTCTTTCTATTGCTTCGACAGGTTCAAGGTCAAATAGACCAGAGTATCAATTATCTGCATCAAGGAACCACTCATATCATTCTAAAATTGGTCTGATGGCTTAGATATGTATTATACACTAATTGGAAACCAGATATATATATGGAGAATATTTTGTTTACCTATATTTGACCTTGAGCAAAGAGGTCAAGTCATATGAAATTAACAAATTGATCAAATTGATCAGTGTTCATTCAGGTCATAAATATATATGCACATAAACTTAACCATAGAAATACATGCTGTGATGAACCAAACTAACATCTTAGGATTAAAAGTGCAGATTTCTTAAAAACGTTACGTACTTCCTCACGACCTTTGATGTTCTGTATACTGAACACAAACTGGCCTTTGTATTGATTTTTATACCATAGGGCCACTTGGTAACCTTATTCTATGGTTATAAAATCAAGCTTATAGCTACCAGTAATTTTGTAGCAGCTTGGTAAATGCAATTTGTTATGTACTTCCTAACATTTTTGACCCAATCATGAAGTGAACCTAAAAACGGTATGTATAATGATCCATGTTGAAACTTGCCATTTTAAATCATCACTTTATGCAGAAGTAAATTGCTATTCAAGATGTTCTATCAGATGCGTTTCAAATTTCTGGAATAAGATTTTGTAAGCTTCACTATGACTGGGGGAAATTTTGCAAAATCTGAGATTTTACACATTTGAAGGTGCCAAGATATGCAGAAGGTCATAAGAAATGTACTGTTTCGAGGATTATTCTATTCTTATGTATAATGATATATATCAAACAAACAATGCATTTTCAACAACATATACAATCATACATGTAAACCCTTTCTAAAAATGAGCTATAAAAATGGAAAAAATAGCCTGTGTTTGGATAAAAAACATGCTTTGTAAGCAACTATATCCATAGGATCCATAGTAAAGTATACATTTTCTGAAAGCACAGACACTTGGCCATTATATAACATTAAGATTGTTTATCTTATTAAAACTGGGTTCAATTTCTAAGCTTTCTCCTCATTTAGGACCACAGTGTACACAATACCATGCTACAAGCCCATGATATTTTCTAAACTCAATAACCCTCCTTTACATTTGCCCATATACATGCAGGTTGCTATGATTCCTTCCCTCACCTCTTCCTGTTCACACGTATCCTTGTTGTCCTACTACCCCACTGGTCAAGGTGCATTGCCTTCTAGTCTCTTTCAACTCGCAACTCCATGAGCGTAGACTTTGTACATAAGAAAGAAAATGCATTGAATTTGAATGAAGTCGTTAAAGCTTTAACAAAATACGTAAATGCCTGTAAACCACTTTAGTTTAATATCCCCAAGAGATTAACAATCCTAATGATTAACCTCTTGGGAATATGATGGAAATAAATTCATCTCTTGGGAAGAGAGAACACAAATAAATATTCTCAACGACCATGATCGGATCTTTCCCAAGCAGGCCGCAGTTGTGCAATTCTCGTTTAACATTCAAATGGAGACCATTGCACTTTCACAGACACATTCCACACCATTCACTGAGAATCAAAATGATGACCAGGTTGCAACAATCAAGTTACCAAAATGATTCAAGTAACGAAACAACACTCTTTTAACTTCTGCAAATCAGCCAGATGGAAACCCCCATGGAATTCCCCGTTAAACAATTACAAAAAAGGTCACCCAAAATAAAAATTATAAAATTAAAAAAATATTTTAAATGCTCAACTTTTACAATGACTCTACAATAATAATAAAATCACTTCAATGCGGTTACAATGTTGTTCGACGAGTTACCTTTGTGTTGCAGGAAGCTGCTCTATAAACCCACTCTGGCACGTCGGGCAGGTGTATTCCTGCAACAACAGTTTTCCTTTGTTAATCTGCTTTTTAACCACTCGATAACAAACCCAAAGTGGGCCAGTGAAATTATAACAATAATAATAATAATAATAGAATTAATATCCACAAAACCACACTCCAATTATGGTTGTCACCCACCATAACACCACCAAACAGGAGAGAACTTACAATACACAATCAAAACCCATGACCCTAACAGCATGCAGGTCTCATGACTCATGGGTCTTAAACTTTTAATGATTTATACACAGACCTAGCAGGAAATCATGCATCATTTATATCAAAATGAGGAAGTTTTGGCTTTCGAACCCTGATATATCCAAATTGTACCAGTTCATTGCCCAGTCGGTGGATCAAAAGGACAGTTTGTGTCCAAGTGTCCTCGTCTGCTATTGCTTTAGCAACACCAGTGGTGCAACTGGGAAGGAGGGGGGGGACTCGAGCACCCTCCTTGGCTCAAGTATGGGAGAAAATCCTCTGACTGGATTAGCACTACTGCAGTGCATCACAGGAGGGGCATCTCAGTAAAGACTGCGATACAGTCTTGCACTGTCACCCCGTCACCTTAATTTTGTAAAGTACTTTAATACAGTATTTTGCGACCTCTGCTACTTACTCATTTAGTAGGTAACCGAGCCGCAGCCCCCCCCCCCCACCCCACACTTTCCTCCCCCATCAAGGAAAATCCTGCTTGCGCCCCTGAGCAGCACACTGACATTAATTATTACCACTGTTACTGACCACGATGGGCCAATGGTACAGGGGTAGTGAGTGCACTTACTCTTGCGCCACCTCATCTGCGTTCGATACCCGACCCGACTACAAAGTCAGATTGGTGCTTCACGGGCAGCGGGAATTGCATCAAAAAGTGCACCGTCCTCCAGATGGACGTTGAACCGGTCACCAGTCTGCCACATTCATTGATTGATGCAAAAGATCTCACGGTTTTTACTAAAATCTTAATTTGGCTTCTCCATATTGTCATAAAGCTTTGTTGAAAATTTGACGACAAATGCTCAAATGGTAAAAAAAGTTATGTCTTACAAAAGCTCAAATAATCTTACTTAAAATATGCAATTTGGTGACTATTTTTTTTGGACCATGACACATTCGGTCGTTACTTATCCAATCATAACCAAACTTGACGGGGACTAAGGGTCACACGATGGAGGTTGCAGCTATTTAACTTCCCTTCACCCCCAAAGGAGTTCACACCTTGCACGAACTCTGTATCGGGGTATATAATAGGCCATCATGGCTTTCACGGGGCACACCTTCCAGACGTAAAAATTATTAGAACCACAAACGTTTCAGTCAATTCTGTCCAACGTACAATTACATTTTTAAACAGTCGCTATTAAACTGAAAGAATAATAACACGTCATTAAAATCTCAGGTCGAATGGATGAAAATTGACGATTTTACGTGACGCTGACCTTTTTACCAAATTCTTCATTTGTCTTCTCCATAATCTCACAAAAGCTTTGTTGAAAATGTGATAACCAAAGCTCAAATGGCAAGTTACGGCCAGGACAGACACGCATACACACACAACCCTGTATCTTGCTGTGTGTAGAACGGGCTCACAAGAATAATCATAATAATCATAATCATAATAATAATATGATGAGTCCCCTTACAAGGAACTTCAATGCAGGAGGAGACCATCAGGCCCATCAAAGCCTGTGCTATGATTACCAACCTGTGGTTGATTGGTCATGCTCTGTCCTTTCTAAATGCTAAGCATCAAGCAAGGAAGCAGCATGTATCGTTTTTAGCTCCGTGGAACATAGTTCTGGGGAGTTTATGGGACGACACGTCGTCCGTCTGTCTGTCTGTGTCTGTCTGTCTGTCCGGCCACAAACATTTCAAACTTCTTCTCTGAAGCTACTCATACAAATTTGAAGAAACGTCACCACAACCATCATCACCTGGATTGTGTCAAAGTTTGTTTATGGCATTAAAAATAATAATAATTTTAAAAATGATAATATTAATAATAAATAAAATAAAATCGGGCCCGAAGGGGTTGCCACCCAAAATAGGTATCTGCTTTCTTCTCAGAAACTACACACACAACTCCGATGAAACTTGACCACAACCTTCATCACCCATGATGTACCAAAGTCTGTTCACGACATTTTTTCAAAACCAAAACAATTAATTCAAAGGTATTTACACTTTCCTCTCCGTTACATATTCTGTGGTTGATCCACACCAACTAGTGGTTACCTGGTTTTCTTATCCAGCCGCTACCAGGTGAGTACCAAGGGGTAATTACCCCTATTTTTCCTTATCTGGAATGTAATTCCAGGTAAGGTATTGTCATCACGCACAGTCTGTCCGTCCGTCCGTCCGTCCATCTGTCTCCTTTTTTGACTTCACCGGCCAAACCGCTGGGCCGATCCGGATGAAATTTTGCAGCAACGTTCTTCTCATGACTGGTAACAGGAATTACAAAGCTCGTTCAGTTCACATGACTTTAAGTAGGTCAAATCACACAAATTCCTTCCAAAATCTTCTTCCCCTGATCCACCCATCAGAACGCCACCAAATTTGGGTGACAACACCAAATCACGGTCCTGATGTTAAATTGTGAACGTCATGCCGATCACACGACCGGAAGCGTGTTAAAATGGCAAACAGTAAAAAAAAATTGGGAAATGTGTAAATTCCTTCAAAAAAAATAAAAATAAAAACTTCCTCTCCAGACCCACCAGTCAGAAGTTGATCAAATTTGAGTTACAACATTAGGCCAAGGCCCAGATAAGCCTCAGGTCCAGTGATCCTATTTTTAAAGTCTGGTTTGACTCGGCCGGGGTTTGAACTGCTGACCTCCCAGACTCAAGGTGAACACCTGAAGGACAACACCACCGGTCTTGTCAAATAATGAAGAAGATTACAATAAAACAGGCTTCCAACTCCACTCGTAGTCGTCGTGGTGATGATTAAACACTGTACA
>CM068962.1:39730969-39744673 GCA_035128595.1 Eptatretus atami | reverse complement strand
AGGCAACGGTGGTGTCCATAGCAACGGTGCTTAAAAGCATATAACTAGATGCTGGTGTGAACCTACCTGTCAAGTTTCATCAAAATCGGTTGACTCCTCTGGCCTCCAGAGCTGTCCCAAGTTACATACGACATACATACAGACAGACGGAAAAAGTGAAAATAAGGGTACTCTAGCGCGCACCCAACAAGCCGGTAGGCGACATGGGTGGTCACTACATAATTGCATACTAGTCATCCAGTTTTTGACGGATCGGGCTAAAAAAAATTGACAAAGAGGTTGATTATAGTGCGCATAAAAGCCTGGAAGCCGATTTTTGATTTTAGAAAAAATTAATTTTTTATGATTTTTCAAAAATTTCAAAGTCCCGTTGCTACGCAACGGTGGCGTCCATAGCAGCGGTGCTCAAAAGCATACAACTAGATCCTGGTATGAACTTACCTGTCAAGTTTCATTAAAATCGGTTGACTCCTCTGGCCTCCAGAGCTGTCCATTACATACATACAGACATACAGACAGACAGACGGAAAAACTGAGAATAAGTGTAGTCTAGCGACCACCCAACAACAAAATATATATGAACAACAAAATAGATATGAACAACAAAATAGATATTACGAACAAAATAGATATGAATAACAAAATAGAAATGAATAACAAAATAGATATGAACAACAAAATAGATATGAACAACAAAATACATATGAACAACAAACCATATATATGACTAACAAAATAGTATTAAAAACAAATAGATATGAACAACAAAATAGATATGAACAACAATAGATAGAACCAAAAAATAGATATGATAACAAAATATATATTACTAACAAAAATAGATATGAAAACAAAATAGATATGAATAACAAAATAGATATGAACAACAAATAGATTATGAACAACAAAATAGATATGAACACAAAAACAGATATGAACAACAAAATAGATATGAATAACAAAATAGATATGAATAACAAAATAGATATGAATAACAAAATAGATATGAACAACAAACCATATATATGACTAACAAAATAGTTATTAAAAACAAATTAGATATGAACAACAAAATAGATATGAACAACAAAATAGATATGAACAACAAAATAGATATGAATAACAAAATAGACATGAACAACAAAATAGATATTAAGAACAAAATAGATATGAATAACAAAATAGATATGAACAACAATATCGATATGAACAACAAAATAGATATTAATAACAAAATATATATCACTAACAAAATAGATATAATTAACAAAATAGATGTAAACAACAAAATAGATATGAATAACCGTCCTCGCATTTTCATCACCAGTTTCATTCAAAAAAGTTCTTAGAACATTCATTATATGAATCGGCAAATAACACATCCTTCCATTAAACACCCCCCTTACCCCCTCGTATGATGCCTATGGTTTACATGCACCTCACGCTAGGCAAAACTCACTAAATGATACACATTTACAGAGAGAGAATTGGGGTCCTCATCCCACCTAGAACCTCCCCCCCCCACCCGCCAGGCTATGAATTTTATTTTCCACCTAAAACTTTCCGGTACCGCGACTTGAATGAGCAGTTTTAAAGTTATTCCATTCAGTGGTTCAGGAGCGCACAGAAGCTAAACAAACACACTCCTCCAATTATATATACCATGATCACAATTCTCCAAGAAATGTGTTTTTATATTTCAAAATATAAATCGACAGGTTTAGAAAGGGAATGTTTTTTTTTCTAATCCATAAAATAATATTAACAAATAAAAAAAGTTTGACTTGGTGTTTAAAACTTGGTGTTTAAAAAAAAAAAAAGTTAAAAAAAAAAAAAACACTTGGTGTGTTTGACATTATTGCTAAAATGGTGATGTTCCTCGAACTTCTCGAACGTGTCATATACATTTGCATAGTTACGTACTCAATGTACATTTCATGTCTTTAATAATTCTGAAATGAAAATATTAAACCTCAAACCAAGAAACAATATTCAATGTATTTTGGTGTACCAAATCTCCTTGAGCACATGGCATCATGCATGTTGTATAAACTGAATAAACATCATGCATGCATATAAACTTTATAATAATTACCAATTTCCACAAACGGATTTTCAAAACGTTATTTATAAAACAATTTAAAAGGTTGGAGAGCTATGTCAAATGATACATACAGTATGTAAGTATTCTTCCCATGTATATAAAACCACTGCCACGAAATGTGTCTTTTTGCCGTTGACTGCGCTTTCGCCCCACCTTCCCGTAGCATCCTCAGCGTGCTCCTCGTTAGTTCCTTCCGCTACGTGAAGCTGTCTCGCGCCGTCAGTGGTGCTGCGGGACCCCCGAGTGTGCTCGAGCAAACGTCGCGGGCGGCCACCTGCCTCGTGCTCTGCTGGCTGGGCGCATGCCTGAGTGCAGCACCCCTTCTGGTGTACAGTCGAGTAGCAGGTACAGCTGGATACGCCGCGCTGTGTGCTCAGCCCCTTGTATGTTCATGCCTAGCCTGATGAGTATAACACAGCATGTAGGTACGCGCGGGACTCATAGAATCCAAAACATGCATGGTTTTAGAACCGCATTGGCGGATTCCAACTGTACCAATGGAGTGTGGGGGTTAAGGGTGGGAGAACCTCCTGAGTGATTAAAATGAAGAACTTCAGACCATTATCTATGTATGTTTCAAGTTTGTAACTGCAGCATTAATCTTTTTCATACTTATGAATGACGCAAAATTCATTGGAATAATAATTATAAAAATAGGACCATGGGTCGTGATGATCACCTGGATCAGCAGCAACAGTCAATGATGTCATAAAATATCAAAAAAAAAATTCATGTGCAGAATCTGGTCACGTGATTGGTTGAATGGAAGCCCTCTCAATGCTACCTCCAGTGATACATATTTACAGGTCATATTTTTGGCTGAGGGCATGGTTATGCTGCTGATGCAATGCCATCTGTCAGTTGGTATAGGAATTTTTAGTGTTTTAAGCCTGATTTCAACCCGTTAATGAGTGCAGATTTTGATGCGGTCAATACACCGTCGTTAGGCATCAGATATGAAGCTTGTGTCCAAGTTTCATCAAAATCGTGTGTTTGGTTCAAGCGATAATGACTGAAGTGTTTACAGACTCCCTAACTGACTTACCTATGGACATTGCTTGATCACATAAGCTCACCAGACTAAAGTCCAGGTGAGCTAATAATGATAACATTAATAATGGCAATGATAATCCAAAGAATAATAATAGGACTTTCCATTCAAAATG
This sequence comes from Eptatretus atami, assembly GCA_035128595.1. Classification (NCBI taxonomy): domain Eukaryota; kingdom Metazoa; phylum Chordata; class Myxini; order Myxiniformes; family Myxinidae; genus Eptatretus; species Eptatretus atami. The sequence continues at coordinate 39,741,403 of CM068962.1, read as the reverse complement.
GAAAAATCTAATAATAATTATAATAACATTATTATTATTATTATTATTATTATTATTATTTGTGTGTTGTTGATATCAAGCTGTATTTTTATCATCATAACTACTTTTATAATTTATCTAGACCCTTACTATCAATAAATCACACTTAAAACGTGATATCAAAATAACACAAGCTTGGGTGTACTTTCCACCTGTATCGTTATATCATTAGCATGATAGACAGTACTGTACTTTATACCTGTTGTATTTTTTTTTTAAACATAATCTATGGTTCAGTTTGATTGCTGTTGATAAGAGATGGGTTATGGCAGAGAGAATGGAATTTAACTTACCTTTTCTAAATAGCCTTCTTCCAACTATTATATATCCTTCAATTGGAACAAACACCCTCCTTACACCTTTTTGCAATGACATTCGTGCCGCTCGAGAAATACCACCGTTTTATTTGGAAGCATATACAAGGAACTTTGACAGACGAAAAGTGCATTTGGCCCATCATATCTGCACCGTATCAACACCGTACGTTACTTCAATATATAAGCTCGTCTTCTTAATTTCACTCAGAGGGAAGGAGGGAAAAGTGGGATAAGCACAGGTATAATCACCATCAGGGTGTTTTTTTTTTACAGGTGAAGAGGATTGTTGGGTGAGCACTGATCATACACCGACAGCACATTGACTTGTTTAATGATGCCTTCTCAAAGACACTACCATCATGATAAATGCACACAATCACCCATCCATACCTCAGCTGCCAAACAGTCCTGCCAATGTCCATGGACGCCTCGATCCACAATGCTTCTAGGTACCTACCTAACTCAAAATTAAACATACCTACTGTTTCTGCTCCCACTACCTTTCCAGGAAGACCATTCAATGCACTTACTACTCTTTGGGTGTAAAACCCTGCCTTACTACTGCTCTCCTCCTGTTCACTCTAAAGCTGTGGCCACTGGTCTTTTCACTGTTCATTCTGCTGAAACACTCTTTTGCACTTATTTTGTTGAAACCCTTCATCATCTTAAACATCTCAACCAAATCCCCTTGTAATCGCATCCTTTCTAATGTATAAAGTCTTGTTTCCTTCAGCCATTCTGATAGCTTAGTCAAGATAGCTCCGGAATCAATCTAGTATACTGAACCCTCTATATGGCAGCTATGTCTTTCCTTAAATGTAGCAACATAAACTGAACACAATATTTCAAATGAGGCCTCACTCGGTGCAGCGTTAACACTACCTCTTTTGATATGCAACTTGTCCCCTTGCAAATACAACCTGAAAGCCCACTCAATTTACCTATATTTGCATGGCACTGTGCTGGCTAAAGTGTTAGTGTAAACTTAGTTTTATGACTCTCGACTGAATTTCAGATAGTGTAAGTTAAAGGTAATGGGTTTAAACATGTGAATGGGTCCTGATTTTTTGGCCTGCAAAGGTGAAAGCTCCATTCCAACTGTCAAAGGTCCATAAACGAATGATGCAAATAAATAATCAAAAACAAAAGAGGAATAATTTGCATTATCCCTTTATCCAGAGAGTTTGTGGTGCAGCTGAAGTATGAAAAAATGGAACGCATCAAGAAATGTCACTTTTGAACACCGATTTGTACCATATATTCCAATTAATTTCACCTTTGGAGATTGGATTCAAAATCCCCTTGATACCCACAGTTTAGACAATAATTTGTAAATTGTTCAGTGCCAGGGATAACGAACCGACTCTTCACAAAAGACACCATGGGATCTTTCACTTCCACCAACTAATGCCAGAAGACCGGGTGGACACCCAGTTGAATGTGCATCTGAGGGATGGCACATTTTACAATACCTGCCTTTGAAGGACCAATTATAGCCAGGTCGGGAATCAAACTCAGACGAGACAGCTCAAGGGTAAGTGCACTACCTCTGTATCATCCCTTCAATAATATGTAACAGTGTAATGAAAATGATGTGACTTTGAAGCATAATTGGAGAAATCACTTCATATTCCCCAAATGAAAGATCATCAGGCACATCGGATTGTTTTTCTAAAACTCATTCACACTGATTTCAGCTTATAACATGGTAGGAAAACTATCGTTGGTCAGTGTTGTGTATAGCTTAAGACAGAGGTTATTGAAATTGATGAAGTAATAATTTAATCACCATATACACAGATATTACAATGCCGATTCCAGTTCAGAACATGGTTGTGAAGTTGGCTGGTCAGCATGAGCTCGACCTAAAAGCTATATGTTACAAAAACTGATAACACAGACTAATCATTTCATCAATGTATACGTGGATATTTCATCATTACAAATCTAATAGTGGGATATCATAATACCGGTATTATATTATGCAAGTGGCTGTTCAATGAAGGAGCAATTCACCATATAAATGGCGACAGCAGGCGGATAAGTGACAATAAGTGAGTGAATCCCGGTCCAGCTATAAACTGTCATCCTGGTGTTTCACAGACAGGGTAATTCATCAATATGTGTGCCATTCCTCAGATGGACATTACATGGGTGTCCTGTCTGCTGGCATTAGTTGGTGGACGTTAAAGATCCCATGGTATCGCCGGCACCATGAACAAATTCCCAAATGCTGCCCTAGCTACTCAGTCGAGCATCAGGTGTGGCCAGCCAGTTCAATACAGACTTGGGTCAAAAACATCCTCTGATCAACTCCATGAGAATGGGGGAATAATTTGGGCCATTAAAGTAGTCATTAAATAAGTAGTCGTTATACTTGTGCTCCAAACGTTAATTGTAAAATTTGACAGCCATCAATTTCCATAAACCTTAAACATATGTCCAAAATATAGAGACTATACATGTACTTTGATGTGGAATTATAAATCTAGCACAATCAACTCCCACCAATTTGTTGCAGTCAAAATGGAAGAAGATGATGAAGAGGGTGAGCATGGAGAGTCCGACTGCTTCATCTACTTTCCCAGTACTTCAAGCCGCATGGCCTATGAACTGTGCTACCTGGTGCTTCCCGTGGCCCTGCCAATCTGTGGAACCATCTATACGAATGTGCGCATCGCACTCTGCCTGCTGCATGCAAAGCGTGCAGTCTCCAATGAGGTCCGCCTTCAGTGTGCCCCCCCCCCCCAATATCTCTTTCTTGTTACGTCAATTTCAAACCCTTCGTGTGAGATACGGTGGCCCACTATAATGCATGGATTGCATACCCTGTGTTGTAGAAAAGTTTTATTCACAAAGTTGTTTGGAGCAGTGGGTCAGTGAAGAATGCACTTCAAAGAGAGAATGGAAATTGATCGCTCACTGCACAATAATGACGCACATGCTTCAAACGATGCTCTCTGGCCTTATCTGTAGATGTCACACATCTCATTCGAAGACCTTAAACCAGGCTGCTCCTGTATAATGGTGGTATAAAAACACGGACTTTTTTCTGCTAGTTTTCTCTTCTATGATGTTGCGGTCAGGGGTCTTCAACGGCCAACGCGCTCGCCAGGCAGAAAGGGCCCAAAAGGTCACCACGAGCTCTCATAATTTGCGAACGCATTGACGGTTAAGACCGCACGACCATAACGAATCTGCCGACAGGGATAGCCGAGCGGAGCTTTGTCGGCGATTCGTTTTTACTGCTGGCGCCTTAAATGCGCTATTCCAGCCTTTCCCGCAAACAGGTTTATAAGTCCAGTTATCCGATACGCTATTGAGTTCCCTTTCCCCGATGACCACAAAACAAGTTCTCATTAACTGAGGATTTATCAGCAAAGAAGGGGAGGGAAGGAAAATAACACAAACGCTCACATGGTGAATCAGACTGTGACCAAAGAATAATAAAAATAAGCGGTCATACACCGGTACTTGTGAAATCAGTCACTCTAACCTTGCCCTTTCGACTTCAAAAACAATATGCTTCCAGACTTTGATTTGTGAACCAATTCAGTGACCCAATATGTAAATTTTGTTCAAACTAGCCGAGTACTCACCCTCCAGTCTGAAGGGTATTCTCCAATAGTTGTTAGGGACTGAAAGTATCGAAAGGGTCTTATGCGGTCGAAGGGATCTAAAGGAGCTGTTAAAAGGTGTAAGACTGTCGGGGTCAAAGGGTCCTACAAGGTCAAAGGGTCGTAAAGGGTGTAAAGGGCATGTTCCAATAATAGTTATGGTCTGAAGGGGTATAAAGGTGTAAAGGGTTCGAAAGGGCTAAAATGTATGTTCCAAGAGTAAGAAATTAATCGACAAAGTCAAGGTCCAACAATGCGTAATTAATGGACATACTCACATTCCAAGTGCATAATTAATCGACACACTCACATGGGTTGACCGAGGCTTCACCATGACGATACTTCACCGTCCACCTGTGATTTTGGTTATATATATATATATATATATTGTTGCGGGCCGGGGGGTCGGGTGAGAAGACCACTCGGTGGGGGAGGCTATGTCGGTTCCCACCAGACTCCCCGGAATTGAAGGCCATCGCACACGGATAATTCCGTGACGCGGCGGGTCGTTTAACCGACCGTGGACGCCAATAACTCAACCGCGTGACATAGGGTCCTCCCGTCTATGGGTTAATCGGGTTACCTAATTAATCACGTGATTTAATTACTGGGGAATACGCCCTCGGTACGCCTTGTCCAAACCGGATCACTCTACCGGATCGGATCACTTTTCCGGATCAGATGCAGCTGAGCGACACCTGCCAAGGACGTACCGGCTAAAAGGAACGGTATGTGGAATAAAGTCCCGGCTAAAGTAGAATTCGGACCATGCTGGATCAATGGAAGAAAAGATCAAAAAGATCAAAAACGAGCAGGGAACATTCCTAATAATAATAATTTATTTACAAGCAGGCAAGGAAAGATATGTGGCACAGTGAATAGTTTCATTGTTGTGTGTAATGCAGGGATAGAAAGAAGCGTGTGGTGCGACAATAAACAGGCAACTTACAAAAGGGGACACAGAGCAGACTTAACACGAAAATAATAACAATAACAATACGATCTTCTGCAGTCTTACTAGGCAGACAGGCGCCAGGACACACACATACGCACACACACAGACACAGAAAACCCGATGATGAGGGAGTTTAGACAGGATGGGCACTGTAAAGGAGGGCTTGAGTCGAGAAGGGGTGAGTCCAGATTGCGAGGGTGGAGTAGTAGCGGGGACCAGGTAGGCGGGTGGAGTCGTCGTCGTGTGGGCGGAGACGAGGAGCAGGAGGCGGGTTGTGGCGGTGTCTTCGAACGAGAATGAGGTGGAGAAACTCAAAAAGCAAGAGGCAAGCGAAAACGCAAGAGACGGAGGAACTTCCCCGACCTTTATAGGATTTGCAGCTCGGAGGGAGGGGCCACCCCGAATCGTAACGTCATCACGTGAATCGGGCGCTCCGATTGGCCCCGACCCCTCACGTGGCCCGCCAGCCTGGGCCGGAAACCGCCTCACTTCGTTTCCGGCAAAGCCATCTCAAACAGCGGCAAGATTGCGCTCCGACCCCACGAGATGACATGAATCGCCCACACCGAAATTGGCACGCGAATGATCCTGCAAAAACCCCTGGGCAACCGGTCGAGGGTCCCGCATGCCCGCTCAGGCGTTCACCCAGCGTCGATCAACGCGCTGGGTCCACGCGCGCCAACGTGGCCCACACTACATTCCCTGGCTCGATCGCAGCTTCGCTGGCTGGTCTTTTCACTGTTCATTCTGCTGAAACACTCTTTTGCACTTATTTTGTTGAAACCCTTCATCATCTTAAACATCTCAACCAAATCCCCTTGTAATCGCATCCTTTCTAATGTTATAAGTCTTGTTTCCTTCAGCCATTCTGATAGCTTAGTCTAGATAGCTCCGGAATCAATCTAGTATACTGAACCCTCTATATGGCAGCTATGTCTTTCCTTAAATGTAGCAACATAACTGAACACAATATTTCAAATGAGCCTCACTCGGTGCAGCGTTAACACTACCTCTTTTGATATGCAACTGTCCCCTTGCAAATACAACCTGAAAGCCACTCAATTTACCTATATTTGCATGGCACTGTGCTGGCTAAAGTGTTAGTGTAACTTAGTTTTATGACTCTCACTGAATTTCAGATAGTGTAAGTTAAAGTAATGGGTTAAACATGTGAATGGGTCCTGATTTTTTGGCCTGCAAAGGTGAAAGCTCCATTCCAACTGTCAAAGGTCCATAAACGAATGATGCAAATAAATAATCAAAAACAAAGAGGAATAATTTGCATTATCCCTTTATCCAGAGAGTTTGTGGTGCAGCTGAAGTATGAAAAATGGAACGCATCAAGAAATGTCACTTTTGAACACCGATTTGTACCATATATTCCAATTAATTTCACCTTTGGAGATTGATTAAAATCCCTTGATACCCACAGTTTAGACAATAATTTGTAAATTGTTCAGTGCCAGGGATAACGAACCGACTCTTCACAAAAGACACCATGGGATCTTTCACTTCCACCAACTAATGCCAGAAGACCGGGTGGACACCCAGTTGAATGTGCATCTGAGGGATGGCACATTTTACAATACCTGCCTTTGAAGGACCAATTATAGCCAGGTCGGGAATCAAACTCAGACGAAACAGCTCAAGGGTAAGTGCACTACCTCTGTATCATCCCTTCAATAATATGTAACAGTGTAATGAAAATGATGTGACTTTGAAGCATAATTGGAGAAATCACTTCATATTCCCAAATGAAAGATCATCAGGCACATCGGATTGTTTTTCTAAAACTCATTCACACTGATTTCAGCTTATAACATGGTAGGAAAACTATCGTTGGTCAGTGTTGTGTATAGCTTAAGACAGAGGTTATTGAAATTGATGAAGTAATAATTATATCACCATATACACAGATATTACAATGCCGATTCCAGTTCAGAACATGGTTGTGAAGTTGGCTGGTCAGCATGAGCTCGACCTAAAAGCTATATGTTACAAAAACTGATAACACAGACTAATCATTTCATCAATGTATACGTGATATTTCATCATTACAAATCTAATAGTGGGATATCATAATACCGGTATTATATTATGCAAGTGGCTGTTCAATGAAGGAGCAATTCACCATATAAATGGCGACAGCAGGCGGATAAGTGACAATAAGTGAGTGAATCCCGGTCCAGCTATAAACTGTCATCCTGGTGTTTCACAGACAGGGTAATTCATCAATATGTGTGCCATTCCTCAGATGGACATTACATGGGTGTCCTGTCTGCTGGCATTAGTTGGTGGACGTTAAAGATCCCATGGTATCGCCGGCACCATGAACAAATTCCCAAATGCTGCCCTAGCTACTCAGTCGAGCATCAGGTGTGGCCAGCCAGTTCAATACAGACTTGGGTCAAAAACATCCTCTGATCAACTCCATGAGAATGGGGGAATAATTTGGGCCATTAAAGTAGTCATTAAATAAGTAGTCGTTATACTTGTGCTCCAAACGTTAATTGTAAAATTTGACAGCCATCATTTCCATAAACCTTAAACATATGTCCAAAAATTAGAGACTATACATGTACTTTGATGTGGAATTATAAATCTAGCACAATCAACTCCCACAATTTGTTGCAGTCAAAATGGAAGAAGATGATGAAGAGTGGGGTGGCATGGAGAGTCCGACTGCTTCATCTACTTTCCCATACTTCAAGCCGCATGGCCTATGAACTGTGCTACCTGGTGCTTCCCGTGGCCCTGCCAATCTGTGGAACCATCTATACGAATGTGCGCATCGCACTCTGCCTGCTGCATGCAAAGCGTGCAGTCTCCAATGAGGTCCGCCTTCAGTGTGCCCCCCCCCCAATATCTCTTTCTTGTTACGTCAATTTCAAACCCTTCGTGTGAGATACGGTGGCCCACTATAATGCATGGATTGCATACCCTGTGTTGTAGAAAAGTTTTATTCACAAAGTTGTTTGAGCAGTGGGTCAGTGAAGAATGCACTTCAAAGAGAGAATGGAAATTGATCGCTCACTGCACAATAATGACGCACATGCTTCAAACGATGCTCTCTGGCCTTATCTGTAGATGTCACACATCTCATTCGAAGACCTTAAACCAGGCTGCTCCTGTATAATGGGTATAAAAAACACGGACTTTTTTCTGCTAGTTTTCTCTTCTATGATGTTGCGGTCAGGGGTCTTCAACGGCCAACGCGCTCGCCAGGCAGAAAGGGCCCAAAAGGTCACCACGAGCTCTCATAATTTGCGAACGCATTGACGGTTAAGACCGCGACGACCATAACGAATCTGCCGACAGGGATAGCCGAGCGGAGCTTTGTCGGCGATTCGTTTTTACTGCTGGCGCCTTAAATGCGCTATTCAGCCTTTCCCGCAAACAGGTTTATAAGTCCAGTTTTCCGATACGCTATTGAGTTCCCTTTCCCCGATGACCACAAAACAAGTTCTCATTAACTGAGGATTTATCAGCAAAGAAGGGGAGGGAAGGAAAATAACACAAACGCTCACATGGTGAATCAGACTGTGACAAAGAATAATAAAAATAAGCGGTTACACCGGTACTTGTGAAATCAGTCACTCTAACCTTGCCCTTTCGACTTCAAAAACAATATGCTTCCAGACTTTGATTTGTGAACCAATTCAGTGACCCAATATGTAAATTTTGTTCAAACTAGCCGAGTACTCACCTCCAGTCTGAAGGGTATTCTCCAATAGTTGTTAGGGACTGAAAGTATCGAAAGGGTCTTATGCGGTCGAAGGGATCTAAAGGAGCTGTTAAAAGGTTTAAGACTGTCGGGGTCAAAGGGTCCTACAAGGTCAAAGGTCGTAAGAGGTGTAAAGGGCATGTTCCAATAATAGTTATGTCTGAAGGGGTATAAAGGTGTAAAGGGTTCGAAAGGGCTAAAATGTATGTTCCAAGAGTAAGAAATTAATCGACAAGTCAAGGTCCAACAATGCGTAATTAATGGACATACTCACATTCAAGTGCATAATTAATCGACACACTCACATGGGTTGACCGAGGCTTCACCATGACGATACTTTCACCGTCCACCTGTGATTTTGGTTATATATATATATATATATATTGTTGCGGGCCGGGGGTCGGGTGAGAAGACCACTCGGTGGGGGGGGCTATGTCGGTTCCACCAGACTCCCCGGATTGAAGGCCATCGCACACGGATAATTCCGTGACGCGGCGGGTCGTTTAACCGACGTGGACGCCAATAACTCAACCGCGTGACATAGGGTCCTCCCGTCTATGGGTTAATCGGGTACCTAATTAATCACGTGATTTAATTACTGGGGAATACGCCCTCGGTACGCCTTGTCCAAACCGGATCACTCTACCGATCGGATCACTTTTCCGGATCAGATGCAGCTGAGCGACATGCCAAGGACGTACCGGCTAAAAGGAACGGATAGTTGGGAATAAAGTCCGGCTAAAGTAGAATTCGGACCATGCTGGATCAATGGAAGAAAAGATCAAAAAGATCAAAAACGAGCAGGGAACATTCCTAATAATAATAATTTATTTACAAGCAGGCAAGGAAAGATATGTGGCACAGTGAATAGTTTCATTGTTGTGTGTAATGCAGGGATAGAAAGAGCGTGTGGTGCGACAATAAACAGGCAACTTACAAAAGGGGACACAGAGCAGACTTAACACGAAAATAATAACAATAACAATAACGATCTTCTGCAGTCTTACTTAGGCAGACAGGCGCCAGGACACACACATACGCACACACACAGACACAGAAAACCCGATGATGAGGGAGTTTAGACCAGGAATTGGGCACTGTAAAGGAGGAGCTTGAGTCGAGAAGGGTGGAGTCCAGATTGCGAGGGTGGAGTAGTAGGCGGGACCAGGTAGGCGTGGTGGAGTCGTCGTCGTGGGGCGGAGACGAGGAGCAGGAGGCGGGTTGTGGCGGTGTCTTCGAACGAGATATGAGGTGGAGAAACTCAAAAGCAAGAGGCAAGCGAAAACGCAAGAGACGGAGGAACTTCCCCGACCTTTATAGGATTTGCAGCTCGGAGGAGGGGCCACCCCGAATCGTAACGTCATCACGTGAATCGGGCGCTCCGATTGGCCCCGACCCCTCATGTGGCCCGCAGCCTGGGCGGAAACCGCCTCACTTCGTTTCCGGCAAAGCCATCTCAAACAGCGGCAAGATTGCGCTCCGACCCCACGAGATGACATGAATCGCCCACACCGAAATGGCACGCGAATGATCCTGCAAAAACCCCTGGGCAACCGGTCGAGGGTCCCGCATGCCGCTCAGGCGTTCACCAGCGTCGATCAACGCGCTGGGTCCACCGCGCCAACGTGGCCCACACTACATTCCCTGGCTCGATCGCAGCTTCGCTGGCCATAGAGACGAGAAGACGTTCACCATCCGTGGAGAATCCACTGCTGCCAACGAGGACCGAAGGTACATCATCATGGATAAATCCATGCACGTCTCACGAGCGGTGTACGTGGT
>CM068962.1:39709351-39728508 GCA_035128595.1 Eptatretus atami | reverse complement strand
CCACTTTCTAATCCTGACCATCACTCTCCTTTCATATTTGTCTCTCCAGTCTCGTCAATCTCATGCCTTCATCGATGTTGTTCAAACTCCTGCGACTCAAATACTGTTTTTACGGCTGCATATTACAGCTCGTGTGATATATATATATATATAATATATATTATATATATATATATATATACATAATGTTTAGCCCTATCTCTCAATGATGAAGAATCACTGAAAAAATTCTCGTCGCGGATGCATTTCTGGATCTTTCACCAAAATCTAAACATTTCGTCCTTGTCACACCCCCAACTTTCATCCGAATCCATCCACAACTTTTTAAGATATCCTGCACACAAACAGACAGGGTGGAAACATAACTTCCTTCCACCGGTGGTGGAGGTAATGCATTTTGCACTCTCCTTCTCCTTTCCTCCTTCTTCTTCTTCTTCTCCTTCTCCTCTTCTCCTTCTCTTCTTCTTCTTCTTCTCTTCTTCTCCTTCTTCTTCTCCTTCTTCTTCTCCTCCTCCTTCTCCTTCTTCTTGTCCTTCTTCTTCTCCTTCTTCTCGTCCTTCTTCTCGTCCTTCTTGTCCTTATTTCTTGTCCTTCTTCCTCTTGGAAGCATGTTGAGTCATATGTGATTCATGCACATGTGCACGGTTTTGGAGTGCATTAGTATGTGTCCAATATTTGAGTCTTGGTCTCTTTTAGCTGCCTCCCATTAGCCTGAAAGTTCAGCAAATATCACTCCCAGCTCCAAGAAATGTGCAAAAACAGATCCTATCAACTAGTGCCTCCAATTACAAGCAAAGTTATGGAATCACTCATTGCTGCTCATGTCAAGCCTTTCCTCTTTCACACAGCCAGATCTCTGATCATCAATTTGGATTCCATCCCAGTCACTCAATTATGCATTTGCTGCTACTCGCTAAGCAATGGTTGGAGGCCCTCAATCTCAATCAAGAGGTCAGGATTGTCTCCTTGGACATATCTCAGATATTTGACAGTCTGTTCATCATGCCTTGCTTACCAAGCTCCCTGCCTGTGGTATTCAAGGCCACCTTAATTCCTGGATTTCTGACATCCTACACTCATGCAGTCAACGTGTTATCAGTGAAACCCTCTCTCCCCTCTCCAAGTGAAGGATGGAGTTCTCCAAGGAATTGTGTTGAGCCCAGTCTTGTTCCTCATCTATATAAATGGCCTCATCGATGCTCTGGAAAACCCTCGCTTCCTTCTTTGCAGCCTACTCCACATGTGTTATATAGTACCTTACCCCACAGCTCAGCAGGCTGCAGCTGTCACTCTCTGTTGATCTCGAACTGGTTAAATGCTGGTCTGATAAATGTAACATGTCTGTCAATCCTGGAAAATTTCACTGTCTCACCCTGTCGCTCTGAACGATCATCAAGCTAACCCACCTGTCTATTTCCCTGGCAAACCACTGGAAGAGGTCAGTCTCTTGAACTTTTAGGCTTCAACAACAGCCCCAGCATCACATCTGTCTTTCCCTGATTCTGTGGAATCTAAAGCTCTTGACATTATTGGAATCTCCGAAGACGAGGTTGAAGCACAATGTCTGTTGCTTTCACATCACAGGCACGTCAGTGGTCTCTTATTATTATTTAGTTATTTATTTATTTACCACCTCTTTCCAACATTGCTACCACTGCTGTTTCACTTCTCCGATGCTCCCAGCAATTCCAGGAAGCACGCATTCTTCCAATAACCCCTCCTGGTTAAACTTTCAAAATCCAGGCCAACTGTACACCATCCAGGCCAAATCCAGGCCAACTGTTCCTCACTTCTCCCATATAAATTTCAACTTTCTCTTCAACTTTTTATTACGTTCAGTCCAATAGAAAGTAGACTTTTTCAAAGCATTCACCATGTTGATGATGTTACAGCATTGCAGTGGGCGGTACTTCAAGCCCCCGTCACGGGATTGTTGTTGTGGTTGTCTTCATTCATTCCAGTTGTCACAGAATTGTTTTGTTCTATGGCCAATCCTTCCAATAGGCCTGGCTCTTTTGCTCTTCTAACTGATTTAATCAAAATATAGAAGGTTGTACTTCATAAACATATTGCATGTCTATCTGAGATGTCAATGAGGATATAAAATGAAGTGAAAGACATGAAAAATGATTTTTTTAATAATACGTAGTTGTTGCTGCTGTCGTTATTTTGTGCTCCTGACATGTACTTTTATATGCTGGTTGGTTGAAAAGAAATCTTTGAACGTCTACAGGACTAAAGCTGTCGGATTGGTGCAGGTAGGGTCATCATAAAGTGTGCTGTCCCTCTGATGAACCCTGGATGAACGTTAAGATTCAGAACCCTTCTGCTAACATTAACTTGTGGAAATTAAAGATCCCACGGTGTGCTTTGACAAATAACGAGGGAATTAGCACGCGGCATTCTGGCCAAATTCGAAAACACCTGCCCTAAACTGCAGGGGCACTGCATCAGAATACAGCTGCACTCCTGAACAATGATGCTACTTGTCGCTTTATAATGCATATGAGAGAAAGAAACACCTTCCACCTTCCTCTTCCTAGCTACTTGCAATTTGCTATATTTCCCTCGTACTCCTCTTGTTTGTTAATCCTCTTCTTGTATCCGTGATGTTCCCACTGCTACAATTTTAGTGCATTACCTTCTCCCCTAGTGTCACCTCATTATTCCATAAGCCTAGACTTCGTATAACTTGGTATATAAAAAACAATTTATTGAAACCTACGGCATTTTTTACGGTGGCTGGAATTAACTGTTAATCAGTACCACATTTCTGAGTGCATGGAACTCGTGGTAGTCTGCGCAAGCCATGCAGAAGACGAAAGGACTCACAGCTGTGTATGAGGCAGCAAAGTATGTGGCGAGCTCAGCAGCAAGTGTGTCTGTATCGGCACTGAGTAGTGAGGCTGCACGCAATGCCAGATGGAGGAGCCAGCACAAAGCGAAGTGAGATGCAGCCAGAAGCACTGAGCGGCAGCACGTACGGGGACGCCGATAACTTAGGACCATCAGCCTAGGATGCAGTGGGTTGTTGACAAAATATGTACAAAAAATGTGTCTCCTCTTAACGTTATCCATAATAATAATTGTGTGTGTGTGTGTGTCACCATTTTTCTCGGAGATGGCTGAACAGATCTTAATCAAACTTCAGAGGTTCATCAGTGAGTGTCTAGGAGTGTTTAACCCCCAAAAAATTGGTGGGGGGATTTTTTATCGCTCTATTGTGCCTAAGTCTTTGTAGCTTTGTGAAAGGTAATATGAAATTATTCCTGCCCCCATTATTTTGTGGGTGTCGGGAAGTGTTTTAGGCACACGCATAAAAGAAACAAATTTTTGTTTTTCAAAATGCCAACAAGGTTAGAACAACACCGGGCAATGCCAGGTACTCCTGCTACTCCATATATTATATTATTATTATTATTATTATTATATATCTACTATAAATGGATGAGGCTGTGTGTGTGTGTGTGAGTGATGTTTTTTGTGGAGCTCTACCGGAGCTTTCTGATGTGGAATGTGATGCACCAAAATGATCTTCATGACGTCCTGAATTGATTAGGCTAATTAACTACAAATAACCCAGAAGTATTCCCACGTTTTAAACCCATGCCATGTTAAGTGTATGGGGCAGGTTAATACGTCCTTCCACGGCATGGCATATCTAATTACAAAATAACTAACAAAAACTGATAACATTGTAACAAAGCATATATTAAGTAATACTAATAATATTAACAATAATAATCATGAACATATAATCCCTGCCCTGGTCCAAGCACATCTGGGCTTGGTGAAAGGCAAACTAATGGTCAAGCAAACAGCAGGCAGGTATGCAACAAGGCCTTGAAGACCAATTAAAATTTGGCCAATCGACCAACAGCCCACTAGTCTAATAAAGTACACTAGAAATTCTGGGGAAGCATTGCTTGGAATAACACTTATGTTATACTCACTGTAAAAAGAAAGGTAGATCAATTGCAGAGTTGCCAACTAGTCAACCGCTTTTCTATACTGAACAGGCTTCCGATTTTATTGCCCAATAACAGCAAAAAAATACCACTTTCACAAAATAATTCCTCATAAAAGTTTTGATAGATTTTCATGTTGTGACAAGGTTTCTGTCAGCCTTCGGGCAGTTTCTCTCGATGATGTGTGAAAAATCATATCCGTAATCTCATTGCATTTGATTGGCGACTGATACTATTCAAAGTAGGCGGCAGCAAATGACAAATGCTCTCCAGTTTAAAGTATTATTGACCAGTGAAATGTAGGATGTTTGTCATTGTTGACTGACATGATGTAACTCAAAGCAAAACATTGTACCAATGAGAACCATGCCTGTGCTGTGAGTCGCATGCACAAACACATGCACGCACAGAAGTTGTTGGCCAAGGCGAAGACAGTGACGACCAAAATCTTAGTGCTCGTCCCAAGCATCCCAGTGACATGAGGTAAGTACCCCATGCATGTGAAGTGAAAAGCGGGGTTAAGCAATTGGTTCATGACCATCCATCCTCTGTCTGTCTATCTACAAATGTCAGTTTATGATCAAGGAACAAACTATTTAAATTGATTGTTATATTTTGAAAGTGAATTGGAAAACAAACCTGCCGTTGACCAGTACTTTGTCTCTGAATTAGTCCCAATCGCAGATGCACACACACAGAGAGAGAGAGAGAGAGAGAGAGAGAGAGAGAGAGAGAGAAGAAGAAGAAGAAGAAGATATAAGTTCCTTTTTTCCTGCCTGCTTGGCAGTCAAATAAAATAGAAAATCATTCCAAACAGGAAACTTTTTTTTTCCATGGTCTAGGCTCGTGAAGAGTGAGGTCACAGAACAGATCAGGACACAACATAGCAAGGGAACAGCAGGAGAAAGGGGAAATGCCAACTGCAGGGTGGAGGGAGAAGGTAGATGAGACAGACAAACAAGGGATGCAGGAAAAGATGAGGGTTAGTGGAGAATGCAATGGGTGGACAAGATGGGTACATTAGTCAAATTTGGGAGGGTGTGGGTGGTTATTGTTTGCAGCTTAATGTGCTTGCTCTCTTGAGAATAATGAGATTGAAGAGAGTGTGGAAGGTGGTTCCACATGTGGAAAAGAAAGGAATAAATGTGTGGAGGTGAGCAGTAGTTCTGGATTTAGCAGTTTCAAGAGGAGGGGGTTGCTGGTGGACCGCACGCGTCCTACAGATACTTGTGGGGGGGGGGGCAGAGCACGGAGAGGCAAGGCGTGCAATACCAAAATGAGGCGGAAAAGACAGAGAGACCACTGACTTGTTGGCGATGGATACATGATCGGCCCATAGACTCAGCTTCCTCGAGAGAGATTCCAGTGATCACCACGAGAACATTTTGCTGCAGACACACTCACCTCACAGGTACGCAAACTCACCTCTAAGCTGTCTAGTCTGCGTTTGAATCTCGGCCCAGCTATAAACTATCATTCCGGTGTTTCACAGCAGGGTAATCATCAATGTATGTGCTGTACCTTGGATGGAGGTTAAACCAGGTGTTCCATCTGCCAGCATTAGTTGATGGACATTAAAGATCCCACGGGTTCCTTTTGAAGAGTTGGCAAGCTGTCACCAGCACCATGTCCCAAGTTCGAAATTCCTGTCCTGACTTCCAGTGTCGGAGTGGCGACCCATTCAGATTAGTAACCCGAGCCATAGAATTGCTTCAGCAGCACCGACACCCTCTATATTGAGCATGGTTCATGATCTGATCTGATATTGCTTTGTATTTTGTGAAGGTGGCAGTTCTAGAAGCAGTTATCCAAACTATTTCATTTTAATATTTTTAAGTGATGGTTGAAGGTACCGCATGATGCACCATTTCGTGCAACTACCATCATGGTCACTCAATCCATAAATTCACAATTCCATTTTTGAACCCTTTTGAATCTGCACAATACCTGATGTTGTCTCCTGCCAGGAAAAAATATTTTATGGAAAGAATAGTAGGCATTCCCACCTACCTGCTTCCCCATCCGGTATTCTAATTTGAAAAGGAATTGGTTGAGGTCTGATTTCAGTTAGAGGTGGAACGACCTTTGAAGGACAAAATCTGATGGGTTTAATTTGCAGCTTAATGTGCTTGCTCTCTTGTTATGTTTTATGTGCGCTCAATCACCAGTGAACGATTTTTGTTTTGTAGTCTAATCTTTGCATTGCTGCGCTTTTTTTTGTTGATAAGTGGCACGGGTTGATAATCTCCTCCAACAGCGACAGTTCGTTTGTTACAAGGTTCATTCACTGACTTACAAGTGATGGAGATGCAGTGATCATGTCTAATTTCATCTCGAGTATTACCCTTGTAGTGGTAATTGTGGAATGCATGCTCCATATACAGGTGGCTTAAGCTTCCTCCTGAGTGCAAACCATGGGTTTTCATGTTTTGATCCTCGCACAGCTTTTGTCTGTCTTCCCATCCACAATGCACCAGACATCAACTGTAATAAATGAATTAACTTTTGTGTAACAACATTGTGAATTGTTTTAAGGGCTGATGGAGAGATTTAAAAAAACAAGGACATTAAAGCTTAGCCAGGATTTAAACCTGTACCTGCTGTATTTGGAGTCGATATGTACTTATTAAGTGTGCATGAGTGTGGGTGGGAATTAAGATAGGAGAGAGAATGGGGGATAGGAGTATGTGAGGGGTTAGGTGAAGGTTGGGATGGGGAGGAGAAAGAAGTATGTTTGAAGTGTGTAGAAGTTTCCTCATTGACTCCATTCAAACATCAGGCCAGGCCAGCTGGTTCTTATGCAAGTCTTTCAAGAATTGCTGGCCAGACCATCCATCCATCCATTGGGACCATACTCTGTGCAGAGCGTTGGTGCTGCCTAAGCAGTCTCCTTGGCTATTGTGTACAATCCTGGACGGGTCGCCACTCCAACACAGGATACCAGCAAGCTGGCACTCATTTTGCCGACCTCGGAAGGATCACAGCAGGGTCAACCCACCTGGTATTATATTCAACAGACAAATGGGATTTGAACTCAGGATCGTAGTATCCCAAGGCCATCACCATAACCATTAAGCCAACACAAGGCATGCTGGCCAGACCTGATTACCATAAGTGGGTTGTTTAATTTAGGCTGTTAAAGAAGTTGTATAATGTTACAGATATGGCTTTAGGGTTAATTGGGAAGAGATTATAATAGTTATTTTTTTCCTGTGCTGTGTAGCAGGTCTATAAGGCTCTGCATGGTTGTTGCTGTTGTTGTTGTGGTTCTTGTTTGGGGTCGATTTTTGAAATGTGCACCCATTGGTTGGACAGCTGCCGGACCCACCACATTTGTCGCTTGACTCACCCACCATGGCACCCATACAAAATAATATGGTTGCCGTCTTGCTTTTATGGCGGGCCTAAGATATCAGGCCTGTAGGCCTCTGCTGATAATTATACACCACCTTGGTTTGTTGCATCAGATTTCCACGACGCCAAAAAATCTAATTGTATGTCGAATAACAATTACTATGAGGGTTTAATCAAGCCCATCAGCATGCACCGGTACACTCCTCTTGAACAGCCCCAATATTGGGGTTAAACAATTCATGACCGTGTGACGAATCATCTCATTCTGATATAACCATGACGGAGGCTGACATGAATGAGGTGTAGAGTTAATCTTTTAATATCGCATTAAATGTGTGTTTTCCAATCGTGCTGTTCATCTTTTAATAGAGCTTTAAATGCACAATTCCCAGATTTTGTCGCAGGTTGTGACCACAGTGCGGTTATTCTTGTTATAATATGTGTCAGAATAAGTGCATTGTAATCGATTGTGATGGTAGAGTGTTGTGTTAAAATGTTTTGCAGCCCTCCTCTTTTCCGTTCAAATGTGTGTTCTAAGCCCCGTTTACCCCTTCCCATGTTCTTCGCTTTTCCACGATGTTTCTGTCCTTGTATGGTGTTTTTTATTTTTTTTTTAGCAAGCAGCGAATTAGCGTGACCCACCCAGTCACAGGCAGTGTTACCACTACTTGGAAAATTTACCAAGATAATGGAAAATTGAGGCCCATCTTGGGAAGTTGCAAAAAAGCCACTAAAATAGCCAAATTTTGGAAGATTTTGCTAAATTTCCACAATTTATTTTTAAAGTAAACGAGTGTTTCTTGTTTTATTTTTTTACACATTTATTTTGCCCTTGTTTTTGTGTGATAGTGCAATTCATTTAGACTTTTTGCTAAGATGCACTATACCAGGGTCAGTGTAGTCCACTGGGCACATAGCTATGCTTATAGTAGCTGGCCGTTGCGTCTGTATTGTACAGGTTGACCTAAAAGTCACTTTACCCCTACTAAATTTCTCACACCTCCTTCCTTCCCTTCCCCTCCGCCCCCCCCCCCCCCACCCCCCGCCATGTACGTGGCAAAACTGACTCAGGAGAATGATGGAGCGCATACAGATACAACGACTAATTAATTATTGTAACCACTGCACAATAAACCTGCATATTTAAAAGAGTTTCAGAACCAATGCTTTACTTTCAACTTACTAAAGCAGCTTTCAGGGCACCCTGCAAAATGTACATAGTCTATGCCTCTTTGGTTGCTGGGTATGTATATGGAGCGCACCTCAAATTATTGCACATCTCGATTTCTTGATAATTTGATGCAAATCATTAAGTCAAGAAGGGATGTGTAATGATCTACCTAAGCTTTGAAAATGTTGGAAATTTTCAGGTGTTCATCTTGTAATATTTTTTATTGTTTTTTTTTTTAGAGTGGTAACTGGTTGCGGGCATGAACGGGAAGACCATCATACCATACATGCCAACCGTGTCACAATGATGGCATGCCTGGTGGCATTTTCCAATCAGCGCATCCCACAAGTGTGCTTTACGAACCTGGGAGAAGACGTATAAGGAGCAATGCAGCGTGAGGTTGAGAGTTTCAGGTGTTTGGTCCATCGCTATTCTATCTCTGGGCTGCTCATTCTCTTTCCCTTGGGCTCTGTCGGTGGGCTTCCTCTCTGGCAGCACGAGGCTTCAAGGTGCTGCGGATTCGGGCGCCTGATTGGTGCCTACCCGCTCACCTGTACATTTGCCTCTTTTGTGGTCCCTGCCTGTGCTGGGTTTGTGTTGTGCGTGATTCGAGTTGCAGATCGTGGCACACATCAGGAATGAGGGCCACCTGGTTGAAGCCAGGACTCACCCTGTGTGTGTGAGCATCGCAAAGGGGACAGGTCTCATTCTCTCTCTCTCACTGTCTTATATACTCTCTCCTGTCCTGGTGTGCCCAGAATGAGTGGTTAAGTTAACAATTTAAATCTCGTCGTTGATAACATGAGTGCTATGGTTATTACTTGCAAAATCGAAGATTCACAAGAATATTGGTTGGTCTGATCTTCTTTCTGTCTATCTCTCTGTCTCTATGTCTGTCTGTCTGCCTGTATGTCAGTCACCTACAGGTCGCAATTTTCCTCCGATCTTCACAAAACTTAACCACATGGTAGAGAAGTCACGAGCTAGAAGCTTATTGTTTTTAAGGTCAAAGGTGAAGGTCACATCAATCATCAATTTTTATCTATTCACTTGATTATATATACAATGCGTGCCCATACTTGCGTGGCTGTACGTGCAAAAAAAAAACAACTTTCAAACCGTGTGCCAGAAACAAACAACCACACAGGCCATCCTTCTCTCTCGCGTGCCCGTACATGTGTGGCTATACGTGCAAAAATAAAATAAAAAAATAAAAAACTTTCAAACCGCGTGCCAGAAACAACAACCACACAGGCCGATCCTTCGCTCTCGCGTGCCCGTACGTGCGTGCCCGTAGTGCATGCCGTACGTGCAAAAAAAAACAAACTTTCAAACAACCACACAGGCTGTTCCTTCGCTCTCGTAAACGACGACTCGATTGGGGCATTGTGTTTATCTATAAATGCGCATAAGAAATCGAGAAATTATTAGAATACACGAAGTCAGCATTATCCGGAAGCCCGTACGTTGTAACCCGTAATGGGAACGCGGCTGAGCTTCCCTTCCCCATCGGCCACGCCCACGCAACAACGTGTCTTGTCATTGGTTTGGTAAATAAATGGCCATAACTTGGGAAGCACTTGTCCGATTAATATCAAACCTTGAAAAGGCACATCCTCAGGTCCCCAGCAATATATCTGGCAAGTTTCAATAAGATCGGACCAGTGGTTGTCGAGAAACAGCGGTCACACACACACACACACAAACACACACACCACACACACACACACACACACACACACACACACACACACACACACACACACAACACACACAACACCACACACACACCACACACATTGCTGGATATATATGTATATATATATATATTATATATATATATATATATATATATATATATATATATATATATATATATATATATACGTCTGAAGACGACGATGATTCACGAGCGGTATTTGACGATGTAGATTGTTTCAGAAGTCAAGGATGAGACAATGTGATAATTTTTGACCAAGTTATAAAAATGATCAACATGATGTGGTACGAGTGACAGGTTATTAGCTGCAAAATGTCGAAAACCCGGTTTCCTCAACGACTTTAAAAATTTGACCTTTGCATAACCTTTAAAGTCACAGAACAATGTTGTGGACATTAAAATAAGGAAACAGGATACGTGCTCTAGCTTAATGGAGTTAGTTCGTCGAAGAAGGTCGAAAACCCGGTTCGATTCCCACAACTTTGAAAATTTGACCTTTGTGAACTTTAAAGGTCAAAGGTCAAGGATTATGACCTTTGTGCAAAACTTCCTCTGGAACATTCCAGGAACAATATAATGTCATATGGGCTATATGGCATTTCACACTCCTCGGATTATCCAGACTTTGATGAAATCAGCGTAAAAACAAACTTGAAGGGGGCACCACGGGCAAGGTGTTCGAGATAGAGCAAAATGGTTTCAAGACTTTACGTGGGAATGACCTCAAGATTATGCATAAAAAATATTGTCATCCTAGCTCTCAAAGTTTGGCGGTTGTATGATTTTTAGGTCAAAATTCGCAATTGTCTAAGTTCGTGACCTTGTGACCTTGACCTTGGGACGAAACTGAAAAATCGAGCTCCGTGGGCTATGCAGGTGCCATTGGCTAACCAAATACTGAAACCCCTGCCAGATTCGACAAACCCCTCGGAGAAGATGGATTTTTATGTCAAAATTCGCAATTTTCTAAGTCGTGACCTTTGTACCTTGACCTTGGGACGAAAATGAAAAATCGAGCTCCGTGGCTATGCAGGTGCCATTGGCTAACCAAATAACCGAAACCCCTGCCAGATTCGACAAACCCCCTAGGAGAAGATGCAAATTGAAATCGGCTACCCCCTAAAATAAATTCGCAATTTTCTAAGTTCGTGCCTTGACCTTGGACAAAAATGAAAAATCGACGTCTGGGGCTATGCAGGTGCCATTGGGCTAACCAAATACCGAAACCCCAGCCAGATTCGACAAACCCTCGGTGAAGATATAATTTTGTCAAAATTCGCAATTTCTAAGTTTGTGGCCTTGACCTTGGACGAAAAATGAAAAATCGAGCTCTGTGCGGCTATGCAGGTGCCATTGGCTAACCAAATACCGAACCCCTGTCAGATTCGACAATCCCCAAGGAGAAGATGCAAATTGAAATCGGCTACCCCTAAAAACACATGTTTTTTGGCGTGGCTCCGCCCATAATGGGCGCACACGCCCATTTTCAGGAAAACACAACTAATCATGATATAAACCTCCCACCAAAATTTTATCAGGATCGGATCAAAACCCACGGAGCTATGCTCGGGACAGACAGACAGACAGACAAGCCGGTAGGCGGACATGGGTAGTCGCCTACCCATAGAACCTGACGCGGCCCGTTCGATGGGGGAATGACCTGAGGATTAAGCACAAAAAAATTCATGATTCTAGCTTCAAGGGTTAATGCTGCAGATTGTTTTTTCGTTAATACCCCCACATTTAGAGTTTTCGGCCGTTGCATGCAACGGAGGGGTCCATAGCAACGGGTCTTCTCACACATAACTAGGACATACCTGAACCTACCATACCAGTTTCATGTATATCTGACTCATAGTCTCTGAGATATAACGAACTTCGTTTTTTTATTGTTTTCGACCAGGGTTCATTCAAAGTCTATCTTCTCCGACAGTTTTCATAGGATTCAGCTGGAAATTTTTGACAATATGGCTGAATGTACTGCCCCCAGTCGCTCGTGGCCCGATTTTTGATTTTCAATAAATAATTTTTTAGGATATTTCAAAAATTTCAAAGTCCCGTTACTAGGCAACGGTGGTCTCCATAGCAACGGTTCTCATTTGCACACAACTAGGTCATGGTATGAACCTACCCACCAAGTTTCATTGAAATCGCCATTGTATTAACGGAGCACTGGACCGAACAGACAGACAGACATACAGACAAACATATCGACGGAAAAAGTGATAATAAGGGTAGATGAAAAAAAAAAAAAATTTTTTTTTCGACTTTATCGACTACCCAACAGACACACAACAATAACGAATATAGTGGTCACTTATTTTTTTCGTGAAAATATTTTTTCGTGAACCAATATATATGTTATGTATATGTATATATATATATTGTTACGGCTGTGGAAATTCGCATACACCATTCAGGTCCCGTAGGTGAGATATATTTCTGAAGTACATGTGTAGTTAGCCCAAACCCATTGTTTAGAGGAATTAATGTGATTAATTCGGGCTGCGACACTTTGAGTTAGGCGTTTTTCTGTTCTTGCTTTATTTTCGAACCAACCACACTCCAACAACGCCAGCACCGCCATCTCACAACAACCACCACCATCTTCGCCACTACCCACACCAACGAACGCCATCCTCCGCGCGTCCATGTATGACGGTTTCCGCACTGGAAATCGTCGAACGCGAGAAGGGAAGGAGGAAATCCCCACAGCGAGGGCGCGCGGTTTCCCGCTCGTTTTCTTCCCTGGCCCGCGCGCCAGGAGGGATTCTCCTCGCCCCCCGCATGGCGCGAGGAGGGGGGAACGAGAGGGAACGCCCCCCTTCTCGAAGCGCCTCGAAGGAGGGTGGAGCCAAGAACGGGGCGGGCGGCCGGGGTATAAGAGCTGGAGGCGCAGGAGGTTCTTGGTTCTCCTTGTTCGTGCTCTCTTGGTTCGGCGTTCGCTCGCTTCTTGTTCGTGCTCTCTGGGTTCGGCGCTCTCTTTGGTCTCTCTCTGTCGTCGGTGCTCGGTCCGTGGCGTCGAGGGGCCAGCACGGCAGGCACGAGGCACGCCGGAGGATCTCGCGTCGAGTGGAGCGGAGAGAGCTCGCAGACCGCGAGCGGAGGACGGTCGCCAAGGACTTGAGAGCAGGGAAGTCGCACTTCCATTTCTTTTGGGTTTTGTGTAAAATGTGTGTGTGTGGCGCCGAGTCTTAGTAAGTAAATGTTATAAGTGTTGCCGAGTGTTCGCGTTAGTCGGTTGTTGCTCTGCGTCGTCGTTGTTTATTTTCTATTTGATATATGTGCATTCTGGCTGTAAATACGTGATATATGTGTGCTTTGTGTCCGGGTGTGAATTAAATGTGCTTCTTGTTGAATCGCTGCCCTCGTTTCGTGCATCCTTTCCTTTGTGGTCTCCATCTTGCTTTACGTAAGGGTTTGAGTGGGCGCGGGGACGCCCGATAATTAATCAGGAACCGTCGAGGCCGACGATAACACCGCTCGGTTATCCCGATAGCACGGAACGGATCGCTTAAGCGGCCCGTGTCCGAAGTCGACTGCGGCGAGGTGCGGTCGCCCGGTTACCATCCGCGTGGGTACTTAGGTAGGTCGAGTTAGGCGAACAACCTATCCCACGAGGGTGGCCGATTGGCACGATCGTGGTGAGGCCGAAAGCCACCCGTGACTGGATCGGCGTTAGTCCGGGAGGGGTCACGACGGAATTGTCCGTCCGGTGGGCAACGTACCGCGAATCGAGTCACGTGGTCGTCTTCACGCCGCGCGGGCGCGAATTCGCAACAATAGTTTTATATATATATATATATATATATGTATATTAATGTATATATATATATATATATATATATATTATATATATATATATATTAAATCTTTAGGTCTGTACTTTTGCATGTGGAGGCATATGGGTCCCTGCTGGCCCACCTCAGCTGACCGTATAGAGGTTGAAGAGCCGAAACGAGATGATGCTCAGGACTTCGATTGGAAGACCTTGTCAGTCGGTCCGTGAGCACACTTGTGGCCAGTGTGTTTTGAAATTGTGTGTGTGTGTGTGTGTGTGTATAAATAATATATATATATATATATATATTATATATATATATTATATATATATATATATATTATATATAGTTGCGGTTCTCGGAACCGCATGCATACAACAGATAGGTGTCCGAAGACAGTTATTCCATTATTATACGTGGAGATAGTCACCTTCCTTTTGTTTAGCGGACAACAAGGAGGTCCGTTGTGATGATCTTAATAGCTAGGGTTGTTCAATCTTTTTTTTCTTCATTTCATCCCTATCTTCTTGTTTTCTGATTATTCCTGAGGTACATCAGCCGCATGCGCCTTCGCTGTAAGGTGGGGCTCGTGGAGGCCAGCGCGTGCGGCGCCGCGGTGGGGAAGCTGCCAGCGCCGAGTCATGTGGTGTGCTTGTTGGTGCGGATTATGACTCGAGCTTCCGATGTCTGGGAGAATTGCTGATTGCATTAAAAAGCATGCAAATAAAATACCTCTTAAAGAGGGCCTTTTTTTTTTTGCACGTACAGCCACGCAAGTATGGGCACGCACTTGTATATATAATCAAGTGAATCAGATAAAAATTGATGATTGATGTGACCTTCACCTTTGACCTTAAAAACAATAAGCTTCTAGCTCGTGACTTCCTCTACCATGTGGTTAAGTTTTGTGAAGATCGGAGGAAAATTGCGACCTGTAGGTGACTGACATACAGGCAGACAGACAGACATAGAGACAGAGAGATAGACAGAAAGACAGATCAGACCAACCAATATTCTTGTGAATCTTCGATTTTGCAAGTAATAACCATAGCACTCATGTTATCAACGACGAGATTTAAATTGTTAACTTAACCACTCATTCTGGGCACACCAGGACAGGAGAGAGTATATAAGACAGTGAGAGAGAGAGAATGAGACCTGTCCCCTTTGCGATGCTCACACACACAGGGTGAGTCCTGGCTTCACACAGGTGGCCCTCATTCCTGATGTGTGCCACGATCTGCAACTCGAATCACAAGCACAACACAAACCCAGCACAGGCAGGGACCACAAAAGAGGCAAATGTACAGGTGAGCGGGTAGGCACCAATCAGGCGACCCGAATCCGCAGCACCTTGAAGCCTCGTGCTGCCCAGAGAGGAAGCCCACCGACAGAGCCCAAGGGAAAGAGAATGAGCAGCCCAGAGATAGAATAGCGATGGACCAAACACCTGAAACTCTCAACCTCACGCTGCATTGCTCCTTATACGTCTTCTCCCAGGTTCGTAAAGCACAACCTTGTGGGATGCGCTGATTGGAAAATGCCACCAGGCATGCCATCATTGTGACACGGTTGGCATGTATGGTATGATGGTCTTCCCGTTCATGCCCGCAACCAGTTACCACTCTAAAAAAAAAAACAATAAAAAATATTACAAGATGAACACCTGAAAATTTCCAACATTTTCAAAGCTTAGGTAGATCATTACACATCCCTTCTTGACTTAATGATTTGCATCAAATTATCAAGAAATCGAGATGTGCAATAATTTGAGGTGCCTCCATATACATACCAGCAACCAAAGAGGCATAGACTATGTACATTTTGCAGGGTGCCCTGAAAGCTGCTTTAGTAAGTTGAAAGTAAAGCATTGGTTCTGAAACTCTTTTAAATATGCAGGTTTATTGTGCAGTGGTTACAATAATTAATTAGTCGTTGTATCTGTATGCGCTCCATCATTCTCCTGAGTCAGTTTTGCCACGTACCATGGCGGGGGGTGGGGGGGGGGGGGCGGAGGGGAAGGGAAGGAAGGAGGTGTGAGAAATTTAGTAGGGGTAAAGTGACTTTTAGGTCAACCTGTACAATACAGACGCAACGGCCAGCTACTATAAGCATAGCTATGTGCCCAGTGGACTACACTGACCCTGGTATAGTGCATCTTAAGCAAAAAGTCTAAATGAATTGCACTATCACACAAAAACAAGGGCAAAATAAATGTGTAAAAAAATAAAACAAGAAACACTCGTTTACTTTAAAAATAAATTGTGGAAATTTAAGCAATCTTCCAAAATTTGGCTATTTTAGTGGGCTTTTTTGCAACTTCCCAAGATGGGCCTCAATTTTCCATTATCTTGGTAAATTTTCCAAGTAGTGGTAACACTGCCTGTGACTGGGTGGGTCACGCTAATTCGCTGCTTGCTAAAAAAAAAATAAAAAACACCATACAAGGACAGAAACATCGTGGAAAAGCGAAGAACATGGGAAGGGGTAAACGGGGCTTAGAAACACACATTTGAACGGAAAAGAGGAGGGCTGCAAAACATTTTAACACAACACTCTACCCATCACAATCGATTACAATGCACTTATTCTGACACATATTATAACAAGAATAACCGCACTGTGGTCACAACCTGCGACAAAATCTGGGAATTGTGCATTTAAAGCTCTATTAAAAGATGAACAGCACGATTGGAAAACACACATTTAATGCGATATTAAAAGATTAACTCTACACCTCATTCATGTCAGCCTCCGTCATGGTTATATCAGAATGAGATGATTCGTCACACGGTCATGAATTGTTTAACCCCAATATTGGGGCTGTTCAAGAGGAGTGTACCGTGCATGCTGATGGGCTTGATTAAACCCTCATAGTAATTGTTATTCGACATACAATTAGATTTTTTGGCGTCGTGGAAATCTGATGCAACAAACCAAGGTGGTGTATAATTATCAGCAGAGGCCTACAGGCCTGATATCTTAGGCCCGCCATAAAAGCAAGACGGCAACCATATTATTTTGTATGGGTGCCATGGTGGGTGTAGTCAAGCGACAAATGTGGGTGGGGTCCGGCAGCTGTCCAACCAATGGGTGCACATTTCAAAAATCGACCCCAAACAAGAACCACAACAACAACAGCAACAACCATGCAGAGCCCTTATAGACCTGCTACACAGCACAGGAAAAAAAATAACTATTATAATCTCTTCCCAATTAACCCTAAAGCCATATCTGTAACATTATACAACTTCTTTAACAGCCTAAATTAAACCAACCCACTTATGGTAATCAGGTCTGGCCAGCATGCCTGGTGTTGGCTTAATGGTTATGGTGATGGCCTTGGGATACTACGATCCTGAGTTCAAATCCCATTTGTCTGTTGAATTAATACCAGGTGGGGTTGACCCTGCCTGTGATCCTTCCGAGGTCGGCAAAATGAGTGCCAGCTTGCTGGTATCCTGTGTTGGAGTGGCGACCCGTCCAGGATTGTACACAATAGCCAAGGAGACTGCTTAGGCAGCACCAACGCTCTGCACAGAGTATGGTCCCAATGGATGGATGGATGGTCTGGCCAGCCAATTCTTGAAAGACTTGCATAAGAACCAGCTGGCCTGGCCTGATGTTTGAATGGAGTCAATGAGGAAACTTCTACACATTCAAACATACTTCTTTCTCCTCCCCCATCCCAACCTTCACCTAACCCCTCACATACTCCCCTATCCCCCATTCTCTCTCCTATCTTAATTCCCACCCACACTCATGCACACTTAATAAGTACATATCGACTCCAAATACAGCAGGTACAGGTTTAAATCCTGGCTAAGCTTTAATGTCCTTGTTTTTTTTAAATCTCCTCCATCAGCCCTTAAAACAATTCACAATGTTGTTACACAAAAGTTAATTCATTTATTACAGTTGATGTCTGGTGCATTGTGGATGGGAAGACAGACAAAAGCTGTGCGAGGATCAAAACATGAAAACCCATGGTTTGCACTCAGGAGGAAGCTTAAGCCACCTGTATATGGAGCCATGCATTCCACAATTACCACTACAAGGGTAATACTCGAGATGAAATTAGACATGATCACTGCATCTCCATCACTTGTAAGTCACGTGAATGAACCTTGTAACAAACGAACTGTCGCTGTTGGAGGAGATTATCAACCCGTGCCACTTATCAACAAAAAAAAAGCGCAGCAATGCAAAGATTAGACTACAAAACAAAAATCGTTCACTGGTGATTGAGCGCACATAAAACATAACAAGAGAGCAAGCACATTAAGCTGCAAATTACACCCATCAGATTTTGTCCCTTCAAAGGTCGTCCACCTCTAACTGAAATCAGACCTCAACCAATTCCTTCTTCAAATTAGAATACCGGATGGGGAAGCAGGTAGGTGGGAATGCCTACTATTCTTTCCATAAAATATTTTTTCCTGGCAGGAGACAACATCAGGTATTGGTGCAGATTCAAAAGGGTCAAAAATGGAATTGTGAATTTATGGATTGAGGTGACCATGATGGTAGTTGCACGAAATGGTGCATCATGCGGTACCTTCAACCATCACTTAAAAATATTAAAATGAAATAGTTTGGATAACTGCTTCTAGAACTGCCACCTTCACAAAATACAAAGCAATATCAGATCAGATCATGAACCATGCTCAATATAGAGGGTGTCGGTGCTGCTGAAGCAACTTCTATGGCTCGGGTTACTAATCTGAATGGGTCGCCACTCCGACACTGGAAGTCAGGACAGGAATTTCGAACTTGGGACATGGTGCTGGTGACAGCTTGCCAACTCTTCACAAAGGACACCGTGGGATCTTTAATGTCCATCAACTAATGCTGGCAGATGGAACACCTGGTTTAACCTCCATCCAAGGTACAGCACATACATTGATGATTTACCCTGCCTGTGAAACACCGGAATGATAGTTTATAGCTGGGCCGAGATTCAAACGCAGACTAGACAGCTTAGAGGTGAGTTTGCGTACCTGTGAGGTGAGTGTGTCTGCAGCAAATGTTCTCGTGGTGATCACTGGAATCTCTCTCGAGGAAGCTGAGTCTATGGGCCGATCATGTATCCATCGCCAACAAGTCAGTGGTCTCTCTGTCTTTTTCCGCCTCATTTCTGGTATTGCACGCCTTGCCCTCTC
>CM068962.1:39699290-39709341 GCA_035128595.1 Eptatretus atami | reverse complement strand
CCAAGTATCTGTAGGACGCGTGCGGTCCACCAGCAACCCCCTCCTCTTGAAACTGCCTAAATCCAGAACTACTGCTCACCTCCACACATTTATTCCTTTCTTTTCCCACATGTGGAACCACCTTCCACACTCTCTTCAATCTCATTATTCTCAAGAGAGCAAGCACATTAAGCTGCAAACTAAACCACCCACACCCCTCCCAAAATTTGACTAATGTACCCATCTTGTCCACCCATTGCATTCTCCACTAACCCTCATCTTTTCCTGCATCCCTTGTTTGTCTGTCTCCATCTACCTTCTCCCTCCACCCTGCAGTTGGCATTTCCCCTTTCTCCTGCTGTTCCCTTTGCTATGTTGTGTCCTGATCTGTTCTGTGACCTCACTCTTCCACGAGCCTAGACCATGGAAAAAAAAAGTTTCCTGTTTGGAATGATTTTCTATTTTATTTGACTGCCAAGCAGGCAGAGAAAAAGGAACTTATATCTTCTTCTTCTTCTTCTTCTCTCTCTCTCTCTCTCTCTCTCTCTCTCTCTCTCTCTGTGTGTGTGCATCTGCGATTGGGACTAATTCAGAGACAAAGTACTGGTCAACGGCAGGTTTGTTTTCCAATTCACTTTCAAAATATAACAATCAATTTAAATAGTTTGTTCCTTGATCATAAACTGACATTTGTAGACAGACAGAGGGATGGATGGTCATGAACCAATTGCTTAACCCCGCTTTTCACTTCACATGCATGGGGTACTTACCTCATGTCACTGGGATGCTTGGGACCGAGCACTAAGATTTTGGTCGTCACTGTCTTCGCCTTGGCCAACAACTTCTGTGCGTGCATGTGATTTGTGCATGCGACTCACAGCACAGGCATGGTTCTCATTGGTACAATGTTTTGCTTTGAGTTACATCATGTCAGTCAACAATGACAAACATCCTACATTTCACTGGTCAATAATACTTTAAACTGGAGAGCATTTGTCATTTGCTGCCGCCTACTTTGAATAGTATCAGTCGCCAATCAAATGCAATGAGATTACGGATATGATTTTTCACACATCATCGAGAGAAACTGCCCGAAGGCTGACAGAAACCTTGTCACAACATGAAAATCTATCAAAAACTTTTATGAGGAATTATTTTGTGAAAGTGGTATTTTTTTGCTGTTATTGGGCAATAAAATCGGAAGCCTGTTCAAGTATAGAAAAAGCGGTTGACTAGTTGGCAACTCTGCAATTGATCTACCTTTCTTTTTACAGTGAGTATAACATAAGTGTTATTCCAAGCAATGCTTCCCCAGAATTTCTAGTGTACTTTATTAGACTAGTGGGCCTGTTGGTCGATTGGCCAAAATTTTAATTGGTCTTCAAGGCCTTGTTGCATACCTGCCTGCTGTTCTGCTTGACCATTAGTTTGCCTTTCACCAAGCCCAGATGTGCTTGGACCAGGGCAGGGATTATATGTTCATGATTATTATTGTTAATATTATTAGTATTACTTAATATATGCTTTGTTACAATGTTATCAGTTTTTGTTAGTTATTTTGTAATTAGAATGCCATGCCGTGGAAGGACGTATTAACCTGCCCCATACACCTTAACATGGCATGGGTTTAAAACGTGGGAATACTTCTGGGTTATTTGTAGTTAATTAGCCTAATCAATTCAGGACGTCATGAAGATCATTTTGGTGCATCACATTCCACATCAGAAAGCTCCGGTAGAGCTCCACAAAAAACATCACTCACACACACACACACACAGCCTCATCCATTTATAGTAGATAATAATAATAATAATAATAATATAATATATGGAGTAGCAGGAGTACCTGGCATTGCCCGGTGTTGTTCTAACCTTGTTGGCATTTTGAAAAACAAAAATTTGTTTCTTTTTATGCGTGTGCCTAAAACACTTCCCGACACCCACAAAATAATGGGGGGCAGGAATAATTTCATATTACCTTTCACAAAGCTACAAAGACTTAGGCACAATAGAGCGATAAAAAATCCCCCCCCACCAATTTTTTGGGGGTTAAACACTCCTAGACACTCACTGATGAACCTCTGAAAGTTTGATTAAGATCTGTTCAGCCATCTCCGAGAAAAATGGTGACACACACACACACACAATTATTATTATGGATAACGTTAAGAGGAGACACATTTTTTGTACATATTTTGTCAACAACCCACTGCATCCCTAGGCTGATGGTCCTAAGTTATCGGCGTCCCCCGTACGTGCTGCCCGCTCAGTGCTTCTGGCTGCATCTCACTTCGCTTTGTGCTGGCTCCTCCATCTGGCATTGCGTGCAGCCTCACTACTCAGTGCCGATACAGACACACTTGCTGCTGAGCTCGCCACATACTTTGCTGCCTCATACACAGCTGTGAGTCCTTTCGTCTTCCTGCATGGCTTGCGCAGACTACCACGAGTTCCATGCACTCAGAAATGTGGTACTGATTAACAGTTAATTCCAGCCACCGTAAAAATGCCGTAGGTTTCAATAAATTGTTTTTTATATACCAAGTTATACGAAGTCTAGGCTTATGGAATAATGAGGTGACACTAGGGGAGAAGGTAATGCACTAAAATTGTAGCAGTGGGAACATCACGGATACAAGAAGAGGATTAACAAACAAGAGGAGTACGAGGGAAATATAGCAAATTGCAAGTAGCTAGGAAGAGGAAGGTGGAAGGTGTTTCTTTCTCTCATATGCATTATAAAGCGACAAGTAGCATCATTGTTCAGGAGTGCAGCTGTATTGCTGATGCAGTGCCCCCTGCAGTTTAGGGCAGGTGTTTTCGGAATTTGGCCAGAATGCCCGTGCTAATTCCCTCGTTATTTGTCAAAGCACACCGTGGGATCTTTAATTTCCACAAGTTAATGTTAGCAGAAGGGTCTGAATCTTAACGTTCATCCAGGGTTCATCAGAGGGACAGCACACTTTATGATGACCCTACCTGCACCAATCCGACAGCTTTAGTCCTGTAGACCGTTCAAAGATTTCTTTTCAACCAACCAGCATATAAAAGTACATGTCAGGAGCACAAAAATAACGACAGCAGCAACAACTACGTATTATTAAAAAAAATCATTTTTCATGTCTTTCACTTCATTTTATATCCTCATTGACACTCACAGATAGACATGCAATATGTTTATGAAGTACAACCTTCTATATTTTGATTAAATCAGTTAGAAGAGCAACAAGAGCCAGGCCTATTGGAAGGATTGGCCATAGAACAAAAACAATTCTGTGACAACTGGAATGAATGAAGACAACCACAACAACAATCCCGTGACGGGGGCTTGAAGTACCGCCCACTGCAATGCTGTAACATCATCCAACATGGTGAATGCTTTGAGAAAAGTCTACTTTCTATTGGACTGAACGTAATAAAAGTTGAAGGAGAAAGTTGAAATTTATATGGGAGAAGTGAGGAACAGTTGGCCTGGATTTGGCCTGGATGGTGTACAGTTGGCCTGGATTTTGAAAGTTTAACCAGGAGGGGTTATTGGAAGAATGCGTGCTTCCTGGAATTGCTGGGGAGCATCGGAGAAGTGAAACAGCAGTGGTAGCAATGTTGGAAAGAGGTGGTAAATAAATAAATAACTAAATAAATAAATAAGAGACCACTGACGTGCCTGTGATGTGAAAGCAACAGACATTGTGCTTCAACCTCGTCTTCGGAGATTCCAATAATGTCAAGAGCTTTAGATTCCACAGAATCAGGGAAAGACAGATGTGATGCTGGGGCTGTTGTTGAAGCCTAAAAGTTCAAGAGACTGAACCTCTTCCAGTGGTTTGCCAGGGAAATAGACAGGTGGGTTAGCTTGATGATCGTTCCAGAGCGACAGGGTGAGACAGTGAAATTTTCCAGGATTGACAGACATGTTACATTTATCAGACCAGCATTTAACCAGTTCGAGATCAACAGAGAGTGACAGCTGCAGCCTGCTGAGCTGTGGGGTAAGGTACTATATAACACAATGTGGAGTAGGCTGCAAAGAAGGAAGCGAGGGTTTTCCAGAGCATCGATGAGGCCATTTATATAGATGAGGAACAAGACTGGGCTCAACACAATTCCTTGGAGAACTCCATCCTTCACTTGGAGAGGGGAGGAGAGGGTTTCACTGATAACACGTTGACTGCATGAGTGTAGGATGTCAGAAATCCAGGAATTAAGGTGGCCTTGAATACCACAGGCAGGGAGCTTGGTAAGCAAAGCATGATGACAGACTGTCAAATATCTGAGATATGTCCAAGGAGACAATCCTGACCTCTTGATTGAGATTGAGGGCCTCCAACCATTGCTTAGCGAGTAGCAGCAAATGCATAATTGAGTGACTGGGATGGAATCCAAATTGATGATCAGAGATCTGGCTGTGTGAAAAGAGGAAAGGCTTGACATGAGCAGCAATGAGTGATTCCATAACTTTGCTTGTAATTGGAGGCACTAGTTGATAGGATCTGTTTTTGCACATTTCTTGGAGCTGGGAGTGATATTTGCTGACTTTCAGGCTAATGGGAGGCAGCTAAAAGAGACCAGACTCAAATATTGGACACATACTAATGCACTCCAAAAACCGTGCACATGTGCATGAAATCACATATGACTCAACATGCTTCCAAGAGGAAGAAGGACAAGAATAAGGACAAAGAAGGACGAGAAGAAGGACGAGAAGAAGGAGAAGAAGAAGGACAAGAAGAAGGAGAAGGAGGAGAGAAGAAGAAGGAGAAAGAAGAAGGAGAAGAAGAAGAAGAAGAAGAAGAAGGAGAAGGAGAAGAAGAGAAGAGAAGAAGAAGAAGAAGAAGGAGGAGAAGGAGAAGGAGAGTGCAAAATGCATTACCTCCACCACCGGTGGAAGGAAGTTATGTTTCCACCCCTGTCTGTTTGTGTGCAGGATATCTTAAAAAGTTGTGGATGGATTCGGATGAAAGTTGGGGGTGTGACAAGGACGAAATGTTTAGATTTTGGTGAAGATCCAGAAATGCATCCGCGACGAGAATTTTTTCAGTGATTCTTCATCATTGAGAGATAGGGCTAAACATTATATATATCACGAGACTGTAATATGCAGCCGTAAAAAACAGTATTTGAGTCGCAAGGAGTTTGAACAACATCGATG
The DNA here is from genome assembly GCA_035128595.1 of Eptatretus atami. Taxonomy (NCBI): domain Eukaryota; kingdom Metazoa; phylum Chordata; class Myxini; order Myxiniformes; family Myxinidae; genus Eptatretus; species Eptatretus atami. The sequence goes on along the minus strand of CM068962.1, from coordinate 39,704,214 downwards.
AAGGCATGAGATTGACCGAGACTGGAGAGACAAATATGAAAGGAGAGTGATGGTCAGGATTAGAAAGTGGGATAAAGGATAAAATAAAAATCAGGCAGAGAATGAAATGGAGAGGCTGAAGAAAATAGCCCTTGCCCTTCACAGGGGGCATCAAAGCCTGAGGTCTTGTAGCTCTGCTGTGCAGGAGGCAGGTCATGGCCCAGGATCCAGGTTGTGTTGGCACTGACTCTGGGAGACTGCATCAGCTGCCACGTATGGCTGAGAACACCAGGTGCATCCGGCTGGCACGACCAATTGATCCCTGCATTCTCTTCACTAATTGTTGCCTCTTACTATATCCTGCCTCATTGTTACCGATTCTGTTTGAGTGTCCCAATTCTCGTTTTCCTTGCAATTTATTTTCTTTACCTCCTTGTTGAAACCCTATTTGCCCTTGGTAAATGTATCCAGTATATTAATTAAGCATTGTTGTACTTGTTGTTTATTAAACATGAAAGAATTGTTTAGTCCTCATTTCCCCCATTTGATTATTATTATTATTAAACTTTCATTATAAACCAGGTGTTGCTTCCTGACATATTTTCAGGTACATATAATATTACCACTTGGTGATTCAATCAGTAAAACCTTGCAGAGCTCTGTAACCAGGGCATGGTCAGTTGTTGAGAGGCTGTGGGGGTATGATGCCATTTTAAAAATTGATCTTCAGTGTTCCTTCAGAATGACTAGTCTTTTAATTTTGATTCTGTAGAAATATTAATGTTGATTCGCAAAATATAAAGCATTAAAAATTAATGTGTAATCTTGCATCAAAGTTTTTCTTTCAAAAAAATTTATTACCTGATCCAACCTCTCAGCTTTTGTCGGTAACCAAATTAGCATCCTTCTCGATCTCCAGCTCTGTAATACACATCTCTCCTTATAAAGAATGATAATTAAATATATTTCTCATATTTGAGAAATACTCCATATAATCTTCAATCATAGTTAAACACAGAAGTCCGTTGGAGGTTAGAGCGTTAGACCGAACCAATTGTTTGAAAGAAAATTCATTCATCGGCATTGTAAGGTTCATCTACCCCTTTATTTATCAACACTACCTTTTCAAAACATTCCTCATTCAACGTTTGCAATCTTCGATTCATTTCCATTACATCTGGAACCTCTATCCTAATTCTTGCATCTTTCAGTACAAACCGTCCAAGTAATTTGTGTAAATTCTCATAATTACACTTCATTAACCAACTTAACATCTAATCGCTTTCCCTTTTATTCATCTCCAGTGCAACTTCTGTCCTGAGATCAGCATCTCTTCTGATTTTTGTATATCTTTCTAGTTCTCCCATTATATTTATTACTTTTAAAAGCACGTCAAAACTTGTTTTTTTTTAAAATCCTGTAACCATTTATTACAAAGAAAATCACATCACCACTCTTTGTACATCTACCTCATGATTTATCGTTACTGTCTTTTCAGCCTGGTTTCTTTGTCCCTCATAAACTCATATTTTAAGTCAAACTTATTTATGAACAAAAATAGCTTCTGACAATATTTTCTTCAACTTTTCTACTTTCAGACATTGCTCTCCACTTAAATATTCTCCTGTAAGCATTTTTACTTTTCATGCAGTAAAAATTTGCTTGCTTTCAATTCTGCTGCCTTTTCTTTACTTTTCTTCCCATCATTAGAAAGATATCCACACTCATCCTAAAGAGAACTGCTCATTTCTAAACTTTAACACTCAACAACAGCAGTTATTTTGTCAATGTCAGGATTACACTTGTGAGGCTGATCATGCCTGGAGTTAAAAAAATTCCATAAGAACAGTTCTGATATTATTAAAAAAATAAATTACCATCATTACGACATTCTGCCACCCCAAAAAAAGATGAAGAAGAAGATGCAGAAAATATGAAGAAGGAGAAGAGGAAGAGGAAGAGGAAGAAGAAGAAGAAGAAAAGCATCAAGTGAAAGATGAAACAAATCTATTAAATGAGGTTTATTTTTACTTATGCAAAGCCCAATGAGTGCATTTGCATCATGAAAAAAAACAACACGGCTAAAAATAACATCATTCATAACCTCACAATTATGTTTTTCATCATAACAATAACACCATGCAAATCATGATGATCTATTACTAAAACTTCATTAACCGGTGCCCTTGTTACGACGGAAGTACAGAACAGGTATGTTGCGAGATACCCTCTGTTCACAAAATACTTTTTTATTGGTAGAGCTGCAACATTTTCAATAGATATCAGTCATCAAATGCAACTGTCACAACACAAAATGTGGTTCTTCATAAAGAAGCAATAGTTAGTTACCTGACATTAAAATTGCAGTGCGGACACAGGAAGCCGGTCTGACACTCCAAGCAGTGGTGGACAGGCAAGCTGTATGAGGCCCTGCCAGCGTACATGTGTACGGATGTGGCGCGTTAGGTTTGAGGACTGCGAGAAGCGCTTCCCACAGCGATCACAGCGGTAGGGGCGTTCTCCTGTGTGTGTGCGTCGGTGGCGGATCAAATTGGAAGACTGCGTAAAGCGTCGACCACAAAGTTCACATGCAAACGACCCAGTACACATTCTTTGCTCCCCACCCTCATTTCCCTCTATGCTCTCGCCTCTTGCAACACTTTCCCTTCCCTCCACACCTATTTGACCATGGCCACCACCTCGACTGCGTGCTGCCTTTGTGCCTTGTGTTCGTGCTTGGTGTTTGTTCCCGGATTGACGTCTATTTTGTTTGCTTGGTAGTGACAGTGGGACAGGAAATGCATGAGGAGGTGGTAGAGGTGGCAGAGGAAGTGTCGATGGAGCCTGAATGGTCTCTGGCTTGGTGGTTGACAAAGCAGATGTTGAGGCCTCCGGATTGATGTCTTCCTGGTTCTCTGCAGAACAAACATAATAAAAGCAAGTAGAGGTACATTCAAAGTACACCGCTCCCATGCCAAATAAATAAATAACAAAGCCTCCAGTGCGCGACATTGCCGGGACGCCTAATGCTGCTGTGCAGCACATGGAGACGTAATTGGGAGGGAGCAGTGTACACTAATTGATGAATTCATTGCATAAATAGAATAAATAAATTAAAATCGTAAAATAATTAATTTCTTAATTAATTGGATAATAGCATACCTAAACCACCACAGTTTCATCCCAATCTGTAACTTTTTGAAAAATAATTAATCGAAAAATCAAATAATTAATCAATTAATTTGATTAATCAATAAATCAAAAACACCATTTGTAACCAAATCACGTGGTCAATGTCATGTCCAAATATCAGCTTCCTCGCTCAAAAGGTGCCTGAGATATTGGCCAGATGAGAAACCAAATAAATAACTAATAAATCAATAATAATTAAGTAATTAATCGATTAATTGATTAATAAAAAAAATTAAAAATACCGTTTATGCAAAAGCAGATCTTCACTTTTGTCCCCAAATTTCAGCTTCCTAGCTCAAAGAATGGCTGAGATATTGCCCGGACAAACAAACAAACAAACAAACAAATGGATGGAGTAAAAACTGAGTACTCCCTTTGGTGCCTGGCAATGACGTCATGCATCGCCTGGATATGGAATTGGGAAGGAGAAGTGTACAACAAGCAGAGCTACATTCAAAGTACACCACCCCCATGTGAAATAAATAAATAACATATCCTCCAACGCGATGCCGCCGTGCAGCACATGGACACATGGAGACGGAATTGGGATGGAGCGGTGCACTTCTGAGGTGAATGTGTACAAATACTACTTAGTTTATGCGTACAAATCTATTTCTGAGGGGAATGTGTATAAATGATACTTACTCGCCATGCAGCATGTGGAGATTTTTTTTTTTGGGAGAGAGCGGCGCACAATAATTGTTTAATTTAAAATAAAAAAAATTGTAAAGTAATTAATTTCTTCATCAATTGGCTAATAGCACACCAAAACCACCACTGTTTCATCTGAATCTGTAACTTTTTGAAACTTAATCAATCGAAAAATTTAATAATTAATCCATTGATGAATAAATCAGAAACACCATTTGTAGTTTTATTTGTAACTTAAAAAACACCAGAACTTTCACATCCTCTTCAGGCCTAGGTCACATTTGCCACGGCGGCCGTGGGGTCTCCAAAATCTACGGCCACTAGCTATTATATGGCGCCGCAGTATTTCCACGGTCACACAATGTAGCAGTCACATATGTTTTTATTTTTCGGGGAGCTGCACGGCTGTTTTATAATTGTGGAGACCGAAAACGTGGGGTGCCGTACGGTCTTTGATTTGATGTCGCACGGTGACCTTAGGGCGTTCCTGCGGCGGCCATAGAATTTTCAAGGCAGACGCAAGGTGCCCGCAAGGCGACCGCAAGGTGCCCGCAAGGCGACCGCAGGGGGGCCCTAAGGCGAACGTGCAGCCAGACGGACGGTAACGAATGGGTTAATTTTTTTTTTTTTTTACCAGTTTTTTTTTTCGGCTTGTCGAATTGCTACGGCGAACGTAGAAATGAAAAAAGTTATAACTCCGCGTTATAATTCCACGGCGACCTTACGGCCTGTAAAATATAGCCATACGGCGTAGGGCCACCCTGAGGCCACCTCAGAAACTCTGCGGCCGCCGCACGTTTCTGTCAATTCAGAGGGCGTACGGCCGCCGTATCCTCGCCGTAGAGCAAATGTGACTTAGGCCTCAATCTCATTCTTCCCTCCAGGTCTTCACGACAGCTGTGAACCACCATCTCAGATTGTTCGCAATCCAAAACCATAATATTTTCTTCCCACGTTAACCACCCCAAATCGCTCCTAATTTTCCAGTTTTTCATCCTTGGAGTTTCCTTCTCCATGCACACGTGTTTTTCTTCTCGTTTTTGTCTATGATGTCATGATCCGTTCAGTGTGCTTGCTCTCCCACGAGCCTCGATTATGTATA
>CM068962.1:39686650-39699280 GCA_035128595.1 Eptatretus atami | reverse complement strand
AAGAAAGCCAGTTAGAAAATATGTTTACCTCCGCCGCTGAAGGTGAAGGAGGTTATGTTTTCACTCCTTTCTGTCTATTTGTGTCCAGGATATCTCAACAAGTTGTGGACGGATCCGGATGAAATTTTGTAGACAGGTTCGGTATATGACAAGGACGAACTGATTAGATTTTGGTGAAGATCCGGATCCAGATCCGGATACTAGAACTTTTAAAGTGATCCTTCACCATTGAGAGATAGGGCTAAACCGATATATAGCACGATATCTCAAAAGGTTGTGGACGGATTCGGACGAAACTTGGTGGACATGTTGGGTGTGTCGCAAGGACAAATTGATTCGATTTTGGTGAAGATCCGAATGTGGATCTGGATACAAAAATTATTTAATTTCAAAGTGATTCTTCACCATTGAAAGATAGGGCCAAAAACGACAGTACTGAATAGCATGATATTTCAAAAATGTATTTGGCCCGATACATTCTCGTGGATCAGGCATTAACGTGGATCAGGGAGGTATGCACTCTACCGAGTGCCCTTCTAGTTATTGTCTGTTTTATTTCTAGAATAATGTTAATTTGTGTTGCCTGATGTTTTTATTTTTGAAGTATGGCCTCGAGCAATGGCTTAAAAGTAATAATTAGTTGCATGGGATGGATTCTTGACTTTTCAAAAGGAGTGGAGGTAATGCAGCATTGCCACAAAAAGTAGAGAGGATATGTTACTGCAACACAACAGCAGCCTTTACTGAAGTCAGGCCCAGTCAGCAATCAAACCCAGACTGTGCAACTCAATGGTGGGCACACCAACAAATGAGCTATCTGGCTGGCCTCTGTCAATACAACATACTACAAGGTCATGAACTAACTACCACCACCCACAATTCCAGCCAAAATCCATGAAAAAAAAACAAAAACAGTTTGACATGACACTAAATCATATTACCAGTTACCGCCCTGAGTGAAGTCCCCAGAATACCTGATAAAACGTCAGATTCTCCCCAGAATTCCTCATTTGCATCTTGTGCTCCCCATTCAGGCCACTCCCTATAACTGCAATCTTCTGTTCCACCTGACACTCCTACAAGCATCTCGCCACTGTCCATGCCTTCCTCGTTCGGTTCCTCTTTCCCCATCTCTTCTTCGCCATTGTGTTCTCTCTCTCCACCATTACTTTCTTGAGGGTCCAGTTTGAGCTCCCAGCCCCCCAGCCCCATTAAGCTGGGTTCTGGAATATCATTGAAACCTGTGAAATAAAAATAGGTTCAACAAAGAAAGGACGTCTTTGTCTGCAGGATGATTTTAATCAAAATGCTCTGTGTATGAAAATACTGTAATATATATTTTAATATGGTTTTGCTTTTTTTCTTCTAAACACCAGTACAAAGATCATATATTATATTATGTTCACCGAAGGACATTATTCAATGATATAATAACTGGTGCAAGGAAATTTTCACGTTGTATGAAAAAAATGACAGCATTAAACACAAAATAATTTGTGAAATTAGACTTTAAATGCCCTCTCAAGCCTTTCTACCAGTAAATTAATTCAGGCCCTGGTGCCGGCCGGCCCTAGAGATGAGCAAAAAGAATCCTTGCATGTCAATTTGTATTTCTCACATGCCGAGGCTGAGCTATCTCGCCGTGTGCATGGTGCAGAAATTGATGGAGGTATTTTTTTTTTTATGCTGCCAAACACACCTTCTCTAATGTTTGGAGAAACTTTTAAAATTCCAGAGCTAAAACAAACAAAAAAAAATCCTTCAGCAGTCATTGATCAGCGTTTTCTCCATCCAATGAGATACAAAATATACGTCTCTTTCTGGTGTCCGGGTATTGTCTCTATCCCATGTTGGTTTCATCAAAAATGTTGGCCAATAGGGCGATCAACTGAAGTTTCTCTAAAGCAGACTTTTATTTGCCATTCCTAGGTAAGACTGATACTGTTGTGTTTGTTAACCAACTGGTGAATAAAGCAAACACCAATGTTATCTTCAGTTTGAGAGTTACATGGGTAGAAAGTAAACAAAAAAAACAAACCAAAAAAGGTATTGCAACAGTTGAAAGCATTATCGATGCCTCCAAAGTATGTCTCAGGCAATGAATAGAAGAATATGTATTTGTAAGAAAGCTGGACGGGGTAATCCAATATTATTAGGTTGATAAAATTACTCGACGCAAATGGCAACCAAAGGCTCTTTTGTACTATCTTTGGTTGCAGTCAAGCAATTTGTGTCAGGACAGAAGGATGAGCCAACAGGGCCATGTGCACAGGATGTTATTGGGCAGTGTAGTTTCCAAGGCTCATATCACAGGCATGTGCAACGTGCTTTGCCATGTTATACGTGATGACGCATGGGCATCAACTTCATAAAATAAAATATCCAGGGCAGAAACGAAAATTCTTGGCAATGGTAGTCTTGTCGAGCTGACTTTTTGGAATCCTGAATAAATTATTTCAATCAGTCACTGCAACAATGAATACAAGGCACAAGTTTACAGCAAGCAATCAGAACAGCAGGCCATACAAGCAACCTCAAATTTACTTGCTTAATAAGTAACAGACACTCTTTTTGTATGTTTCCCTTTTACTCTTAACTATGACAAGTTTATCATCGATGATTTAATGATCAAGTTTCACAACTGTCACAATAAGCTTTTGCATCTTTCATTGTTGCCTCCACCAGCGAAGGTGGGTGGAGGTTATGATTTCACCCCTGTCTGTCTGTTTTTCTGTGAACACGATATTTCAAAAAAGTTGTGGACGAATTCAGACGACACTTGGTGGACAGGTTGGATGTGTGACAAGGAAGAATTGATTTAATTTTGGTGAAGATCTGAATCCAATAATTTCTTCAGTGTTTCTTCACCATTGAGTGATGGGGCCAAACGTGATATACTTATATCGCACGATATCTCAACAAGCTGCGGATGGATTTGGACGAAACTTGGTGGACAGGTTGGGTGTGTGAGAAGGCCAATCAATTTGATTTTGTTGAAGATCCGAATCCAGATCCGGGAACGAGAATTTGTTAATTACCTTTGCTAACGAAGGTGGAAGGAGGTTATGTTTTCACCTCTGGCTGTCTGTTTGTGTGCAGGATATCTCAAAAAGTTGTGGTCAGTTTCGGATGAAATTTGGTAGGAAGGTTGGGTGTTTGACAAGGACGAACTGATTAGATTTTGGTGAAGATCCTGATCCAGCAACTAGAATTTTTAAAGTGATTCTTCACCATTGAGAGGTGGCACCAAAACCGATATATAGCATGATATTTCAAAAAGTTGGAGACGAGTTATGACAAAACTAGGTGGATGAGTTAGTTCGGTGACAAGAACAAGCCGCTTAGATTTTGGTTCAGGTCTGGATCAAGATCCGGCCCATGAGTGAGATATAAAATGTAAACTGTTCAGCCTGACAGAGGTAATGTACTCTACTGCCATTCCAGTTTTCAACCATGCTTTCCTTCATCTACAATATTGGAATTGCGTGTGTGTGTGTATAAATATATACATATACATATATATATATATATATATATATATATATATATATCTGTCTATAGATATAGATATATTGTTGCTGTTCTGCAAAACTGCATGCCTCCAAGGCTATGGCACCCAACATACAGTGATCCCCAGGCAGTTCTTTCATTAGACTTCGTGCAGTCAGACCTTCCCCTCATATCTAGTGGGTTAACGGGACGAAGTGCGTTGCGTGGATCTTTTCACGAGGTCTAATTCTATCTCTATCTCATATTCTGATTTCCATTCCAACCCTTTTCTTTTAGTCATGGTACAAATCAAATCAAGAAAACAAGCAAACACACACGACATGAATAGCAAACACCCGCATGGCCTCCCATGGCTTAGAACCAACAAACTTCCTCCACTATAAACACTACACACTGTACAGCATCCGCATGGCGCGCCATTATTTCATTCAAATCTGCATGCCAATTTCCAACGGCATCTCAATTTGCTCACCCCTCGCTCACCAAAAACTCACTACCTCGACCAACAACACCTCCCTCACACGGGAAAAATATTCCCGCACATCCTCGTTCCTCTGTGTCGATACAATTCGCCACTAAACAGAGGCGTGCTGCACGGCTCAAGGTACTCGGACCACGTGATGCGGGGACAAGCCACGGATGTTAGCAGCACCGACCGCACCTCGCCGGGGGTGTCCCGAATGGGCACGCGGGATTGATACGACCCTCGTCCAGTCGCCAGAACATGGTAGGACAGGCAGTGAGGGAATGGGGGGTGGGGTGGTGGTCGCGGGAAGAGACCAGTGCGGACCTTCTGGGACCAGTGCGGAGCACATGTTTCCACGAGCCCCAGCAAAGTGACTAAGCAGGAGATAACACACTGACTGTTGAGGTGGGAACACTCAAGCGGAGCGTCCCACGGAGGTACACGCTACACTCACAGACCTATGCACGACTAGGCTAGGGATCTCTTACCTCACACATCTTCTCTCCTCTCTCTCTTTCCACCCCTCTATCTCGTCCCCTTTGGACGCACAAAAGAGCTTCTGACTGATTCGCAATCACAGTTCCCTCTGGCACGACACCGCACCCCCCATATTGCACGACACCACACCTCCCACTCCCACACCTTAGACACCAGTATTTCTCCCTCCAACCTCCCCCGAAGCGTACTTGGTTGCGTTGGTCGGCCGACCGTGCCAGGTATTGCAAGACCGTTAGTCCTCATCTGCTCTCTTTCTTTTTGGCTATCTAATCTTCCTCGTGTTTGTGTGTGTATATGTGATGACGCCTGTCGTGGCATAAGTTGAGATTGCAGAAGTGATAACGGGATAAGTCTGCTCTGTGTCTGCTTTTGTAAATTGCTAGCCTTTTGTCGCACCCCACAAATTCCTTGCTATCCCTGCTGCACATAACAATAAACCCAATTTACTGTGCCACATACCTTTCCTCACTTGAGTGTAAATAAATGGTTTGTGTAGAAATGTTCCCAGCTCGTTTTTGTCTTTTCCTTCATTGGTCCAGCATGGTTCGTATGCGAGCCTAGTCGGGACGTTATCCCCCAACAATCTGTTTTTCTAGCCGGTAAGTCCTTGGGCAGTTACGCTCAGCTGCATCTGATCCGGTTTGAACAAGGCGTACTGAGGGCATATCCCCCGGTAATTAGATCACGTGACCATTAGTTAAACGGTATTCATTTGACGGAGAACCCGAAGTCACGTGGTCGAGTTATTGGCGTTCACGGTCGATTAGCGACCCGTCACATCACGAAGTTATTCGTGTGCGACGGCCTGCGATTCCGGAGAGTCTGATGGGAACCCGAGGTAGCCTCCCCCCTCGTGCGTCTTCTCCCCCCGACTCCGGGTCATCACAAACAACAACACACACCACACACACACACACACACACACACACACACACACACACCCATTTATTAGTATTGATAGATACGTGTGTTGTGTGTGTGTTCACGTGTGTGTGTCCTCCATAACTCCAAAACCATGAACCCCAGCAGCCTGAAACTTTGCATGCATACAAAGAAAACTCCAAAGAAATGCATGACTGAAAATTGGGTGTTTGGGTTCTTTAAAAAACCCCTTTTGAGGATAATTAACAGCCTTATTTAATTATATCCTTTATCAGGCACATCCTTGGTCATCGCTCTCGATGGGGTCTTAAGACATATCCAAGGTAACTTCGCTGGGGTCTGAAGCCACCATAATTTTTGGCCTGCTCAACCATGCCCTGACTTGGAACAGGCCGCAACGATTTCTTAATGATAAAGTTTTTTTTTCACTTTACTCACCCATGTTACTGAATGCCTGTTCATCAGAGCTACGAATCACTGGGTACATTGCAATGCTTATAAACGCCCGGAGACGTGAGCGTTCTTTAATTTATTTCATTTCCGCACAAGCGATCACTACGAGAATCTCTTAAACTAAGCAGAATTACAAAATTTAAGCTCCAGAATCGAACTTACAAGCAGTTCCGACTCCTAAAAAAAGTGTTCATCTGTCCAATTCGGACATACAGTATTTGACATTTTGGGTGTCTCTGAGAGGTGTATGTTTAATATGACGGTTTGGTGATTGCCAATTGTGTGCCAAACAAGCCGTTTCTTCTCAACCATTTTGTTGGAATGCTTAAGCCACTTGGCGAGTGCTCTACAATGTTCGCACTGTCACTGAATACTATAAATTGATCGACTTGAACAATGTTCAAGTTTCAAGAATACTATAAATTCAGGAGTCACTCGCCTGCATTGGTCACGTGTTGTTCTGCAATGCCAGAGGCGGTGGCTGGCTCGCTGAAAATGTGAAATTTTATTTCCCAGGATGTTTCCCCTTTTTGTACGTTCTTCCATTATATGACCTGTCACTTCGGCAGAGATAAATACAAATAAAAATTAAACGTTTCGCTTTTAAAAGTTTCTTCAACCGTTTCGTGGAGTGCTTAGTGAAGCCACTTGACGCGTTCTTCCAGTTTCAATGGCGATACCACGGTTCTGTCCTGGAGGTAGGAAGGCAAAATAAATTATATGATCACAATGAGAAAAATCTTTTCAGTTATGAAATAATGAATCGCCACACCATAGCAGGAAAGCCGAGAGGTATGCATGCTCACTCTGTGTAGGCTAGATTCGAATCCCGACCCAGTTATAAACTGTTATCGCGGTGTTTCATCGGCAGGGTGATTCATCAATGTGTGTATTGTCTCTCGAATGGCTGATAAACTGGGCATCACATCTGCCAGAATCTCTCACCACTCTCCCTCCCAACCCTACTTCCTCTCTCAAACCCCTATCCCCCTTTCCGGCTCTGTCTCTCTGTCTCTCTGTCTCTCTGTCTCTCTGTCTCTCTGTCTCCTCTCTCTCTCTCTCTCTCTCCTCTCTCGCACCCTCCCTCCCACAGTGTGTAGCAGCGTTTGATAATGCGTCACTCTCCCTACCCTCCTCACTCTTCCCCCTTCCTAGCTTCCCCTGCCTCCTCCCTCCACCCTCTCTCTCCCCCCCCCTCCCTGCCTCCTCTCCCCCCTCCCTCCCCTCCCTGCCTCCTCTCTCCCCCCCTCCCTCCCCCCCTCCCTGCCTCCACTCTCCCCCCCCTCCCTGCCTCCTCCCCCCCCTCCCTGCCTCCTCTCCCCCCCTCCCTGCCTCCTCTCTTCCCCCCCTCCCTTTCTCCTCTCTCCCCCCACCTCCCTACCTCCTCTCTCCCCCCCTCCTGCTCCCTCGGGAAGGCAGCGTGAGAGAGGGGAAGGCATCGTGAAGGAGGGGAAGGCAGCGTGAGAGGGGGGAAGCCAGGTGAGGGGAGGGGAAGGCAGCGTGAGAGAGGGGAAGGTAGCATCAGGGGAGGGCAAGACAGCGTTAGGGGTGGGGGAAGAGAGCATGAGGGAGGAAGACAGCACAAGGGTAGGGGAAGGCAGTGTGGGAGGAATGGAAGGTAGAGTGAGGGGAGGGGGAAGGAAGGCAGCATATCAGGGCACCACCGGGGTGATAAAACGTGCCCAAACAGGAATGTTTGCTTTTTAACTGCCATGTTCTATATGAAACCCAGAGGGAGCATTTAAAAATTAAAACCCATGCTATCTACCTGGCAGAGGCCTGCATGCATGCTCGCACATGTAGCAAGCTTTGCACTCCTCCGGTCGACTCACTCTGAATCGGATTTGTACATGCTCCACTCTGGGGAAGCCGTTTTAAATTCAAAACTAAACCGTCAGTCCTTAACAGTCCCCAATAAGCATTCCTCCAACCTCCTCACTGTCCATGCTAACTGTGCATGTGCATCGGCAATATATTCATCCTTTCACTTGCACACATGCACAGATTTCCTCACACCCGCACTGCACGGCACGTCCCGCATGGCTTCGGTGCCGCAGCAAGTCTGCTCCCCGCATGTAGAAATACACGGTTCGCGAGATGGCTGCGTAACCTCCTCCATGGCGCCACACATCATGAGCCCAGGTGCGAGTTTGGACCGCGTGCCCGCTAAACTCGCACACCGCACACACGTAACCAAGCATGCAGGCACGCACAACCCCACGAAGAGTCATTTGTATCCATTTGTACCATGACCGTGTGTGCTGTCCACCTACCGCTGTTTGCAGCAACTGCCGACTCTCAATACATTGCAACACCATTCATATATTTGTATTAATATTTTATAACCAATCAAAGTTAATTTTAATGCTTTGCTTACATCAATACACTTAGTTATAATCATCGCTAATTCGTGAAAATTTTCAGATTGCACTCCAAATTTCGACACATTTAAGTCATGAGATCCGATTCTCCAATCCGAAATCATAGTTTGATTATGTGCTTTAATTAGTTTGTGAGAACAAATCGTGTTTCCATGACAAGGCATGTTTGAATTGGCCAAATCAATATGGCGGCTAAAACCCCCATGAGGCGAAGTTTGGCTGACCAAGGATAAGCCTTTCGTGGATATAAGCCATTAATTACTTCAAAAAGGGTTGTTTAAATTTACCCAAACACACAATTTTCATTCATGCACTCCCTTGGAGTTCTCTTCGTATGCATGCAAAGTTTGGGGCCCCGAGGTTTCATGGTTTTGGAGTATGAGGAGACACATACTGACATTTAGCATATGCATATATATATATATATATATGATTAAATGTTCAGTAATCCCAACGATAAAATATTTCATGATTAAAGTTTTACTAAAGCCTTTAACCATATTTTTCTGATAAGCATGATGGAAAATCCTCAATCATATTCATCAGCTTAAAAATATCATACCTTCCCAATGACTTTCTGTCTTCACCTGGACATCTGCCCATGACTGGGTTTCTTGCTCAGCCTCTGCCCGAACGTCTGAGTGCCCAGAATCCACAGCATCCATTTCTGGGAGCCTCTCTGGGTCCAGCAAAGCTTAAAGAGGAAAAAGAGGAAGAAAAACAAGCACCTAAAGAGACAATTTCTCTGAAAACTTTATTTTGCACTGAGACAACAAGACAACTGCAAACTACAAAGCATCTCAAAATGCAAGCCCCATCCAAATCCACTTTGGACTCAAACGAACTTTAAAAACAAGTTTAAAAAAATGTCAAATTTATTAATTACCGTATTTTCCAGTGTGTAATCCACACTTTTTTATCGGCAAAAAAGGTAAAAGTTGGGGGTGCGGTTAATACACAGGAAGACAAAAAAAAATCAGTCTTAAAAACGTTCAATGCTGAATTTCAATTGTATTCCAAATGAACACTTTTTTTGCAGTCCAAACTGCTGTAAAGCTAAATTTTGCCGTTTAAACTTTGAAAATCGGTTCAGGTTAAGAGTTTGTACAGCATTCTGTTAACCTTGTGCGCGAAATTTAAAAAATTAAAATTACCCCCGGTTGGGGGTGACAGTCATCTCTGTTTTGACCGTATCACATCGACGATTTTTCCAACTTTGAAGACACGTGACTCGATAACCAGGACGAATTTCAAAAAACCGGCCTGACCAAATTTAGATATTGTTCCATATTATCAGAATCCAAAGAAATTTCAAAGATCGGATGACAAACGGCGGAGGAGATAGATTTTGAAAATCTGGTCTTTGGAGGGAAAGGACCGCTACAAGTCCAATAACGGAGCACCCACCTCAAATAAGCTTGCACGCAATGTGACGATCAACACTGCTGGTCACGAGAAGGACCGATTCACCGTCATGCTCGCCTGCACTGCAGACTGTGGCAAGCTTCCCATGTTTGTCCTGTTGAAGAGGAAGACAATGCCCACAGACGAGTTTCCAGCCGGCGTCATTGTTCGTGCGCAGCAGAAGGGGTGGATAGACGAGCGACTAGTCCAGGACTAGGTGTGCACGATCTGGAGTAGTAGACTGGATGGCAGTTTCTCCCGACGACGGAGCATGCTAGGCCTTGATGCGTTCCTTTGTCACAAGACTGCCGACACCAAAGCGCTGCTCCGTCGGACCAACACCGATCTCGTCATAATCCCAGGTGGGATGACATCGCTCCTGCAGCCCCTCGATGTGTCCATCAACAAGCCGTTCAAAGACAGGCTACGTCGCTGCTGGTCCAACTGGATAATGAGTGGAGAGAAGACTTACACCAAGAGCAGGAGGATGAGAAAGGTCGACCTTCTGGATCGTCAAGGTGTGGGAGGAGATACATCATCAAGTGAGGATTTCTGAACTACTGCATCTCCAACAACATGGACGGCACAGAGGATGGCATCATTTGGAAAGAGGCTGCAAATGACGGCAACAGTGACGTGCACAGCGACGGGGACTTGCTCAACCCTGATTCGGACAAGGAGTTACGTGCCATCTTCGACGAGGAAAGCATTGACGAGGATTTCCTCGGGTTTAGCTGAAAAGCTTAATCAAACCCAAACGGCCCTTTTCAGGGCCACAAATCCACAAGAAATATGTATGATACCGGTATGAATCCCGTTGAAAGAGAGGAGAGGATACAGACAGCAGGGGTGTGTACTGGCCCCAACACTTTTCAGCGCTTGTATGAACTGGATTCTGGGGAGGATGTCAGAGAGATCAAGCTGCGTGAATCGTTTGGAATGTCAAGATCTCTGACCTTGATTTCACAGATGATGCAGTCATCTTTGTGTAGACTCTCGATATGCTTTTGGGGCCCTCGAGGTCTGAATGAGGAGTCGAAGCCATGGGATTACGGGTTTCCTGGTCAAAACTTAGATCCAGGCTTTCAATGACTTATTGGATGCTGCTATCTTGTCTGTACTGTTTTGTGGCAAGGATGTTGAGGTTACGGATAGATTCACTTACCGTGGCAGTGATATTCATGTCTCTGCTGGCTGTGAGCCAGAGGTCAATGGACGTCTGGGTCGGGCCTGGGGAGTCATGGATTCACTGGATGATGGGGTGTCACGCTGCCGGTACCTGTTAGGAGACGAAAGTCCGAGTCTTCAGGTCCTTGGTGCTTCCTGTCTTGCTCTACGGATGTGAGACTTGGACTCTGACCAGGGATCTGAGATGGCGCTTAATTCCTTTAGTACCAGGTCTTTCGGAGCATCCTTGCCTATCGCTGGTCGGATTTTGTGTCCAACAAGCGGTTGCTGAGAGAGACTCAAATGAGATTTGTTACCTGCATAGTCTGTGAGCGTCAGCTGCGGCTGTTTGGACATGTGGCTCATTTTCTGACTCTGATCCTGCTCACCAGATTCTCTCAATGAGGGAGCCTCCTGAGTGGAGGAGGTCAATGGGCCGACCACGTGCCTCGTGGTTGCAGCAGATTGATCAGCATCTCAAGGAGATGGGACTGTCCAGGCATCTGCCTTCGCGATGGCCAGACGGAGGCCCCTGGAATACCGGTGGAAAGTGGACGCAGCGATGCGCTGCTCTTAGTGGGGCAGATAACAGCAATTTTTGAGAGAATCGTGCAAATGACGATACAAGCATCAAATTTGGCACATTTGTTCTCCAGGGGAATCTAATCAAATCTGCCTGATTGGCCATTTGAAAATCAAATTTGAAAAATAAAAATAAAAAAAAACTTCAAAAAAAAGTCAAGATCACGAATCAATGTTGGATGCTGGCTGAGATTGGTGAATGTTTCAGAAACATCATCAAGACGTTCCAAGTCTGCCATGCATTTTTCTTCCCTTTACCGCGGAAGGCAGACACGACGTCACATCCAGTGAACGCATGGAAGTATGGGATCCCTCTCGCTTTCTCAAGCCCTATTGCAGAAACTACCTCATGGACTGGAATCCATCGCGTCTTGGCTCCTTGGCCAAAGGCAATCCACATGTTCTCAAGACCTAGTTCCTGTAAGGATGGCAGTACAGATATTGCTATGACTAGTACGTCCGTGTCATTAGCCTTAATGATAATGGACTTGCTACCATCCGTCGTTGCATCCCTGGCATGTACAAATATTCGAGTGTCACCTTCTTCATGACAACATGGAGACACAGCATCCAGTGACTTCCTTGTGTTGCTAATGGCATCTTCTCTTTTGTGACAATGACTGTGCTTGTCGTCTGTGCTTCACACATCTTTTCCGCAGGAAGTGAAACAGCTCAGTCTTGTTGCTGTCATCTCGAAGAAAGCTTCTCCAGTTACTTGGGGTCATACTGGTTCCTGTCACTCTTCTTCTGATTCCTTGCCCCTTTTCGCCTTGCCTCGGACTTCAGACTTGACTTCTTGTACACATCAAACACTACGTCCACCCTCTCGTACCTGGCACCATAGGATTCCACCTTTGGGATGATGTCTTCTTTAGCATAGTCATCAAATATCTTTGAAGTGCGTGGAGGTGGGCATTGATAAGTGCTGAGCCATCAATGATGACTGCATCTCCCCTTGGTTCTCTGTCTGGAATGTTCACTTGCGCTTCAAAAATTTCAGCCAGCTGTGACTTCAATTTTTTTTTGAAGTTTTTTTTTTTTTTCAAAATTTGGATTTTCAAATGGCCAATCGAGCAGATTTGATCAGAAAGCCCTGCAGAACAGAAATGCCAAATTTGATGCTTGTATCATAATTTGCACGATTTTCTACTATCTACTACAGTAACTACACTATCTGGCACATGCTCCCATACCTGACCTGACCTGAGAGGATACCAAGTTTTTATTTTTTCTTATTTTTTATGATTATAAAAGAGATTTTTTTTGTTCCTAGAAAAAGGAAGAAAA
>CM068962.1:39668430-39680154 GCA_035128595.1 Eptatretus atami | reverse complement strand
ATAGAGAGAGATAAAAAGTAGAGAGGATATGTTACTGCAACACAACAGCAGCTTTACTGAAGTTCAGGCGCAGTCGCAATCAACCCAACTGTGCAACGTCAATGGTGGGTCACCAACAAAATGAGCTATCTGGCTGGCTCTGTCAAATACAACATTACTACAAGGTCATGAACTAACTACCCTCGACCCACAATTCCAGCAAAATCATGCAAAAAAACAAAAAAATCAGTTTGACATGACACCTAAAATCATAGTACCAGTTACCGGCCCTGAGTGAAGTCCCAGAATACCTGATAAAACGTCAGATTCGCTCCCCAGAATTCCTCATTGGCATCTGTGCCTACCCATTCGAAGCGCCACTCCCTATAACTGCAATCTTTCTGTCCACCTGACACTCCTACAAGCACTCGCACTGTCCATGCCTTCGCTCGTTCGGTTCTCTTTCCCCATCTCTTCTTCGCCATTGTTTTCTCTCTCTCCAACCATTACTTTCTTGAGGGTCATTTGAGCCTCCGGCCTCCGCAGCCCCATTAAGCTGGTTCTGTAATATCATGAAACCTGTGAAATAAAAAATAGGTTCAACAAAGAAAGGAGCTTTTGTCTGCAGGATGATTTTAATCAAAATGCTCGTGATGAAAAACTGTAATATATAATATGGTTTTTGCTTTTTTCTTCTAACAACCAGTCAAAGATATATATATATTATTCACGCGAAGGACATTATTTCAACTGAATATAATAACTGGTGCAAGGAAATCACGTTGTATGAAAAAAATGACAGCATAAACACAAAATAATTTGTGAAATTAGACTTTAAATGCCCCTCAAGCTTTCTTCAGTAAATTAATTCACGCCCGGTGCGGCCGGCCCTACGAGATGAGCAAAAAGAATCCTTGCATGTCAATTTGTATTTCTCACATGCCCGAGGTAGAGCTTCCTCGCCGTGTGATGGCAGAAATTGATGGAGGTATTTTTTTTTTTGATGCTGCCAACACACCTTCTCTAAGTTTGGAGAAACTTTAAATTCCAGAACTAAAACAAACAAAAAAAAATCCTTTCACAGTCATTTGATCAGCGTTCCTCTCGATCCAAGAGAATACAAAATACGTCTCTTCTGGTTGTCCGGGTATTGTCTCACCATGTTGGTTCTCAAAATGTTGTCCAATTAGGGCGATCAACGAAGTTCTCTAAAGCAGACTTTTACGTTGCCATTCCTTAGGTAAGACTGATAACTGTTGTGTTGTTAACCAATGGTGAATAAACAAACAACCAATGTATCTTCAGTTTTGAGAGTACATGGGTAGAAAGTAACAAAAAAAAGAAAAACCAAAAAAGGTTGCCACAGTTGAAAGCATTCGATGGCCTCCAAAGTAAGTCTCAATTTGAATAGAAGAATATGTATTTGTAAGAAAGCTGGAACGGGGTAATCCCAATATTATAGGTTGATAAAATTACACGACGCAAATGTGCAACCAGGCGCTTTTGTACTATTTTGGTTGCAGATCAAGCAATTTGTGCAGGACAGAAGGATGAGCCAACAGGCAAATGGTTGCACATGGATGTTATTGGCAGTGTAAGTTCCCAAGGCTCATATCACAGGCATGTGCAACGTGCTTTGCCATGTTATACGTGAATGAGCAGGGCATCAAACTTCAATAAAAATAAAAAAATATCAGGCAGAAACGCAAAATCTGGCAATGGTAGTCTTGTCGAGCTGACTTTTTGAATCCTGATAAATTATTTCACAGTCACTGCAACAATGATACAAGGCACAAGTTTACAGCAAGCCAATCAGAAACAGCAGCCATAACAAGCAACCTCAATTTACTTGCTTAATAAGTAACAGACCTTTTGTATGTTTCCTTTTACTCTAACTATTGACAACGTTATCATCGATGATTAATGATCAAGTTCACAACTGTCACAAAACTTTGCATTTCCATGTTGCCTCCAACCAGCGAAGGTGGGTGGAGGTTAGATTTCACCCCTGTCTGTCTTTTCTGTGACACGAATTTCAAAAAAGTTGTGGACGAATCAGACACACTTGTGGCCAGGTTTGGATGTGTACAGGAAGAATTGATTTAATTTTTGTGAAGATCGAAACCAATAATTTCTTCAGTGGTTTCTTCACCATGAGTGATGGGCCAAACGTGATAATACTTATATCGCGACGATACTCAACAAGCTGCGGATGGATTTGGACGAAACTTTGGTTGATCAGTTGCGGTGCTGTGAGAAGGCCAAATCAATTTGATTGTTGAAGATGCCGAATATCCAGATCGGGAATGAAATTTGTTAATTACCTTTGCTAACGAAGGTGAAGAGCGTTTGTTTTCACCTTCTGGCTGTCTGTTTGTGTGCAGGATATCTCAAAAAGTTGATGGTCAGTTTGCGGAGAATTTGGTAGGAAGGTTGGGTGTTTGCAAGGAACGAACGATTAAGATTTTGGTGAAGATCCTGATCCAGCAACTAGAATTTTTTAAAGTGATATCTTCACCATGAGAAGGTGGCACCAAAACGATATAATTAGCATGGATATTTCAAAAAGTTGGGAGAGAGTTATGAAAAACTAGGTGGATGAGTTAGATCGGTGACAAGAACCAACCGCTTAGATTTTGGTTCAGGCTCTGGACAAGATCCGGCACTGAGTGACAGAATATAAATTGTAACTGTTCGCTACCGACGAGTGTAATGTACTCTACTGCCATTCCAGTTTTCAACCATGCTCCTTCATCTACCATATTGGAATTGCGTGTGTGTGTTTAAATAATACATATACATATATATATATATATATATCATATTTGTCTAATAGATATAGATATATTTCGTTGCTGTTCTGCAAAACGCATGCTCAAGGCTATGGCACCCAACATTACAGTGTTCCCCAGGGCAGTTCTTTCATTGACTTCGTGCATCAGACCTTCCCCTCATATACTGTGGCTGTAACGGACGAAGTGCGTGTAGTGGATCTTTCAAAGCAGGTCTATTCTATCTCATCTTCATATTCTGTTTCCATTTCAACCCTTTTCTTTTAGTATGGTACAAACTCAAATCAAGCAAACAAGCAAAACACAGACGCATGAATACAAACACCCGCACTGGACCTCCATGGCTTAGTAAACAACAACTTCCTCCACTATCACACTACACACTGTACAGCAATCCGCATGCGCCGAATTATTTCATTACAATCTTGCACTGCCAATTCCACGGCATGCTCACTTGCTCACCTCCTCACAAAAAACACACGTCCCAACCTCACACGGAAAATATTTCCCCTGCACCCACTCGTTTCCTGCTGAGATACAATTCGCCACTAAACAGAGAGCTGCTGCAAGCCAAGGCTACTCGACCAGTGATTGCGGGGACAAAGCCAACGGATGTTAGCAGACGCAGACCGCACCTCGCCGGGGGTGTCCCCGAATGGGCACGCGGGATTGATACGACCTCGTGCCAGGTCGCCAGAACATGGTAGGAAGGCAGATGAGGAGAATGGGGGAGGTGGGGTGGTGGTTCGCGGAGAAGAGACCAGTGGAGACCTTCTGGGGACCAGTGCCGGAGCACACAGTTTCCACGAGCCCCAGCAAAGTGACTAAGCAGGAGATAACCAGCGCACTGACTGTTGACGGTGGGCAACACTCAAGCGGAGTCGTCCCACGGAGTACACGCATACCACGTCAACACCTATGCACGACTAGGCTAGGGACTCTTACCTCACACATCTTACTCTCCTCTCATCTGCTTTCCACCCCTCTATCG
This sequence comes from Eptatretus atami, assembly GCA_035128595.1. Classification (NCBI taxonomy): domain Eukaryota; kingdom Metazoa; phylum Chordata; class Myxini; order Myxiniformes; family Myxinidae; genus Eptatretus; species Eptatretus atami. Next base: position 39,676,392 of record CM068962.1, on the reverse strand, counting down.
TCCCTTAGGTCGCACAAAGAGCTTCTGACTGTTTCCGCAATCACAGTTCCCTCTGGCACGGACACCGCACCCCCATATTGCACGACACCACACCTACCCACTCCCACACTTAACCAGTATTTCTCTCCACCTCCCCGAAGCGTACTTGGTTCGTGGAATCGGTCGACCGTTGCCAGGTATTGCAAGACGTTAGTCCTATTCTGCTTCCCTTCTTTTTGGCTATCTAACTTACCTCGGGTGTTGGTCGTGATGTATATGTGATGACGCCTGTCGTGCATAACGTTGAAGATTGACAGACAGTGCATCACGGGATAAGTCTGCTCTTGTGTTGCTTTTGTAAATTCTTAGCTTTTGTCGCACCCCACAAATTCCTTGCCTATCCCTGCGCACATAACAATAAACCAATTCTGTGTGGCCAATACCTTACCTCACTTGAGTGTAATAATGGTTTGGTGTAGAATGCTTCCCAGCCCGTCTTTTGTCTTTTCCTATTTCCAGCAGGGTTCTAATGCAGAGCCTAGTCGGCGACGTTATCCCCAACAATCTGTTTTCTAGCGGTAAGTCCTTGGCAGTTTACGCTCAGACTGCATCATGATCACGGTTGAACAAGGCGTAACCTGAGGGAATTACCCGGGTAATATAGATCACGTGACCATTAGTTAAAACGGTTCAATTATGACGAGTAGAACACCAAGTCAATATCGTGTCGGTTATTGGCGTCTCACGGTCGATTGCGACCCGCCACATCACGAAGTTTAATTCCGTGTTGCGACGGCCTGCGATTCCGGAGAGTCTGATGGACCGAGGTAGACCTCCCCCATCGTGGTCTCTTCCAGCCCCGAACTCGGGTCATCAACAACAACAACAACACACAACAACACACACACACCACACACACACAGACACACACACCCATTTAATTAGTATTGATAGAATACGTGTGTGGGTGTGTGTGTTCACGTGTGTGTGTCCTCCATAACTCCAAAACCAATGAACCCCAGCAAGCCTGAAACTTTGCATGCATACAAAAGAAAACTCCAAGAATGCATGACTGAAAATTGGGTGTTGGTGGTTTTTAAAAACACCCCTTTGAGGATAATTAACCCTTATTTAATTGATCCTTTATCAGGCAATCCTTGTCATCGCTCTCGATGGGTCTTAAGACTATCCAAGGTAACTTCGCTGGGGTCTGAAGCCACCACCTATTTTTGGCCTGCTCACACCAGCCGCTGACTTGGAAACAGGCCGCAAGATTTCTAATGAGAAGTTTTTTTTCACTTTACTCACCCATGTACTGAAGCCTGTTCATCAATAGCTAAATGCACTTGGTACATTGCATGCTAAACAGCCCGAGACGTGAAGCGTCTTTAATTTATCATTTCCGCACAAGCGATCACCTACGAGAAATCTCTTAAACTAAGCAGAATTACAAAAATTTAAGCGCCAGAATCGAACTTACAAGCAGTTCGACTCCTAAAAAAAGTGGTTCATCTGTTCCAATTCGGACAATATTTGACATTTTGGGCGTCTCTGAGAGGTGTATGTTTTTAATATGACGGTTGGTGATTGCCAATTGGTGCCAAGAGCAAGCCGTTTCTTCTCAACCATTTTGTTGGAATGCTTAAGCCACTTGGCGAGTGCCTACAATGTTCGCTACTGTACTTGAAAGCTATAAATTGATCGACTTGAACAATGTTCAAGTACTTCAATCAGGGTCACTCGCTGATTGGTGCACGTGTTGTTCCTGCAATGCACGAGGCGTGGCTGGCTCGCTGAAAATGTGAAATTTATTTCCCAGGATGTTTCCCCTTTTTGTACGTTCTTTCCATTCTATGACCTGTCACTTCCAGGCAAGAGATAAATACAAAAAAATTAAACGTTTCGCTTTTAAAAGTTTCATTCAACCCGTTTCGTGGAGTGCTTAGTGTAAGCCACTTGACCGCGTTCCTTTCCAGTTTCAATGGCGGGATACCACGGTTCTGTCCTGGAGGTAGGAAGGCAAAATAAATATTTGATCACAATGGAAAAATCTTTCAGTTATGAAAGTAATGAATCGCCCACACCATAGCAGGAAGCCGAGAGTATGCATTGCTCATCCTGTGTAGGGCTAGCATTCGAATCCCGCCAGTTATAAACTGTTATCGCGGTTGTTCATTCGGCAGGGCTGATTCATCAATGTGTGTATTGTATCTCGAATGGCTGATAACTGGGCACAATCTGCCAGCATCCTCTCACACCACTCTCCCTCCCACCCTACTTCCTCTCTCAAACCCCTAATCCCCTTCCGGCCTGTCTCTCTGTCTCTTGTCTCTCTGCTCTCTGTTCTCTGTCTCTCTTGTCTCTCTGTCTCTCTCATCTCTCTCCTCTCTCTCTCTCTCGCACCCTCCCTCCCACATGTGTAGCAGCGTTTGGATAATGCGTCACTCTCCCACCCTGCCTCCCTCCTCAATCTTCCCCCTTCCTAGCTTCCCCTGCTCCTCCCACCCTCTCCTCTCCCCCGCCCCTCCCTGCTCTCTCTCCCCCTCCTCCCCTCCTCTGCTTCTCTCCCCCCCTCCCTCCCCCTCCCTGCCTCCTCTCCCCCCCCTCCCTGCCTCCTCACCCCCCCCCTTCCCCTGCCTCCCTCCCCCCTCCTGCCTCCTCTCTTCCGCCCTCCCTTTCTCCTCTATCCCCGCACGCTCCTACCTCCTCTCTCCCCCCCCCTGCCCTGCCTCCTCTCGGGCAGGCAAGCGGAGAGAGGGAAGGATCGTGAAGGGAGGGGAAGGCAGCGTGAGATGAGGGGAAGGCCAGCGGAGGGGAGGGAAGCAGCGTGAGAGAGGAAGCGTAGCATCAGGAGCAAGACAGCGTTGTGGGGGAGAGAGCTGATGGGAGGGAAGACAAGCAGCAAGGGTAGGGGGAAGGCAGTGTGGGAGGAATGGAGAGGTAGAGTGAGGGGGAGGGAAGGAAGCAAGCATAATCAGGGCACTCAACCGGGGGTGATAAAAGTGCCAACACAGGAATGTTTCTTTTACTGCATTTTCTAGTTATGAAAACCCAGGGGAGCATTTAAAAATTTATATACGCATGCTATCTAGCCTGAACAGAGGCTGCATGCATGCTCGCACTATGGTAGCAAGCTTTGCAGCGTCCTGTCGAGCCTCACTCTGATCGGATTTGTACAGCTCCATACTGGGGAACCTTTAAATTCAAAAACTAAATCCGTCAGTCCTTAACAAGTCCCCAATAAGCATTTCTCGAACTCAGTCCTACTGTTCCCATGCTGAACTGTGCATGTGGCATGCACATATATTCATGCCTTACTTTACGCACAGATTTCCTCACACCCGCATGCACGGCACTCCGCATGGCTTCGGTGCTCGAGCAAGTCTGCTCCCGCATGTAGAAATACACGGTTCGCGAGATGGCTGCCGGTATGCCTCCAATGGCGCCCACTATCAATGAGCCCAGGTGACGAGTTGTGGACCGGTGCCCGCTAAACCCGGCGTGAACCGCACACACGTAACAAGAGCATCAGCACGCACAACCCCACGAAGAAGTCATTTTGTAGATCGTCATTTGTACCATGGACCGTGTGTGCTGTCCACCTACGCGTGTTTGCAGCAAGACTGCCGAGACTCTCCATAATACATTTTGCAACACATTCATCAATGTTTGTATTAAATATTTTATACCAATCAAAAGTTAATTTTAATGCTTTGCTAAATCATTACACTTAGTTATAATCATCGCTAATGTCGTGAAAATTTTCAGATTGCAACTGCCATATTTCGGACACATTAAGTCAAATAGATCCGATTCTCAATCGAATCATAGTTTTGATTATGTGCTTTAATTAGTCTTGTGAAACAAATCGTGTTTCCATGACAAGGCATGTTTGAATTGGCAATACATAATGGCGGCTTAAAACCCCTATGAAGGCGAAGTTTGGCTGACCAAGATAAGCTTTGTGTATAAGCCATTAATTTACTTTACAAAAGGGTTGTTATAATTTACCAAACACACATTTTCATTCTGTGCACTCCTTGGAGTTTCCTTGTAATGCATTGCGAAAGTTTGGGGCCCGAGGTTTCATGGTTTTGGAGTATAGGAGAACATATGACATTTAGCATATGGATTAGTTATCGTTATAGAGATAGTAATATATGTAAAAGTGATTAAATGTCGATATCCAACGATAAAATATATTCATGATTAAAGTTTTAACTAAGCCTTTAACATATTTTTCTGATAGCATGATGGAAAATCCTCAATATATTCGACTCAGCTATAAAATATCAATACGGCTTCCAGATGATTCTGTCTTCACCTGGACTCCTGCCAATGATGGTTTCCTTGCTCAGCTCTGCCCGAACGTCTGAGTGCCCAAGAATCCAGCAATCCATTTCTGGAGCCATCTTGGTTCCAGCAAAGCTTAAAAGAAGGAAAAAGAGTGAAGAAAAACAAGCACTAAAGAAGACAATTCTCTGAAAAACTTATTTGCACTGAGACACAAGAAACTTGCATACTACAAAGCATCTAAAATGCAAGCCCCATCCAAACACTTTGGAACTCAAACGAAGTTTAAAAACAATTAAAAAAAGTCAAATTTATTAATTACGTAATTTTCCAGGTGTGTAATCCAACTTTTTCGAAAGGTAAAATTGGGGGTGCGGTTTAATACACAGGAAGACAAAAAAATTCAGTCTAAAAACGTTAATGCTGAATTTCAATTGTATTCCAAATGAACACTTTTTTTCCAGTCCAAACTGCTGTAAAGCTAAATTGCCTTTAAATTGAGAAATCGGTTCAGGTTACGAGTTTGTACAGCTCTCTGTTAACCTTGTGGGAAATTTAAAAAAAGAATTACCCCGTGTTGGGGTGACAGTCCATCTCTGTTTGAACGTGATCAACATCGACGATTTTCCAACTTTGAAGACACGTGGACCTCCGATACCAGGACGATTTTCAAAAAAATCGGACCTAGACGAACCATCTTAGAAAAGATTTGTTCATATTATCAGAATCCAAAGAATTTAAAGATCGGATGACAAACGGCGGAGGAGATAGATTTGAAAATGGACGATTTCGCACTTTGGAGTGGCCTTGAACCTGACCTTGACCTTCACCGTGTCAAAAGTCATACGGTTCGTGCATCAACCATCGACATCTACCCACATACAATATCAAGAAAGATCGGAAGAAAAAATGGGGACGTAAGTACGGACGTACGAACATCGAGACTTGGTTTTATTAGGTCATTCTAACGAGATGAACCTAAAAAACCGGAGACACCCGGTTTCGGTGAGAGGCGTATAATAGAGCTGCGCGCCTAAAACACCATTAAACTGCAAAAGAAGGAACACCTGTCTCACAACAAAGAAGAATTAATTCACAATAGCTAGAGATTTGGCAGGACATTGCAGATCGAGTGTATAATAACTTCATTAGCACTCAAATATAGTCAAACAAGAAAAACAACAGCGAGAGCGTCCTCACGTAAGTCTGCACCGAACCTCTCATAACTCACTCTCAGCTCCACCCCTTTTTGTCCTGCCTCCATTAGAGGAAAACACACCACGTTATGTTTGATGAGTGAATGGCATGCTATCTCTGGTCTTTGGAGGGAAAGGACCGCTACAAGCCAATAACGGAGCACCCACCTAATAAGCTGCACGCATGTGACAGCAACACTGCGTCACGAGAAGGACCGATCACACCGTCATGCTCGCTGCACTTGAAGACTGTGGCAAGCTTCCCATGTTTGGTCCGTTGAAGAGGAAGACACTGCCCAACAGACGAGTTTCCAGCCGCGCTGTCGTGCCGCAGCAGAAGGGTGGATAGACGATGTCGACTAGTCCAGCTAGGTGTGCACGTCTGGAGTATTAGAACTGAGGCAGTTTCTCCCGACGACGGAGCATGCTAGGCCTTGCATGCGTTCCTTTGTCACCAAGACTGCCGACACCAAAAGCGCTGCTCCGCCGGACCAACAACCGATCTCGTCATAATTCCCAGGTGGGATGACATCGCTCCTGCAGCCCCTCGATTCCATCAACAAGCCCGTTCAAAGACAGCTTACGTCGCTGCGTCCAACTGGATAATATGGAGAGCACAGACTTACACCAAGAGCAGCAGGATAGAAAGAGACCTTCCTGGATCGTCAAGGTGTTGGATGGAGCTACACTGCATCAAGTGAGGATTTTCTGACTACTGCATCCTCCACAAACATGGCGAGCAGCAGAGAATGGCATCATTTGGAAAAGAGCTGCAAATGAACGCAACAGAATTGACGTGCACAGCGACGGGGACTTGCTCAACCTGATTCGGACAAGGAGTTACGTCCATCTTTCGACCGAGGAAACATTGACGAGGATTCCTCGGTTTTAGCTGAAAAGCTTTAATCAAAACCCAAGACGGCCCTTTTCAAGGCCACAATCCACAATAAATATGTATGATACGAGTATGAATCCTTTTTCTCCTTTTCAGGAACAAAAAAATCCTCTTTATAATCATAAAAATAAGAAACAAATAAAAACTTGTATCCCTCTAGGTCAGGTCAGGTATGGGAGCATGTGCCCAGATAGTGTAGTTACTCGTAGAGATTTAGTAGAAAATCGTGCCAATATGATACACAGCATCAAATTTGGCATTTCTGTTCTTCAGGGCTTCTGATAATCTGCCCGACTGAGCCATTTGAAAATCAATTTGAAAATTGAAAAAAAAAAAAAAAACTTCAAAAAATTTGAAGTCACAGCTGGCTGAAATTTTTGAAGCGCAAGTGAAACATTCCAGACAGAGACAACGGGAGTCAGTTCAATCATTGATGGCCATCAAAAACTTTATTTCAATGCCCTAACCTCCACAGCACTTCAAAGATATTTGAGACTAGCTAGAAGAAGACATTATACCCAAAGGTGGAATCCTAGCGTGCCAGTACGAGAGGGTGGACGTAGTGTTGATGTGTACAAGAGCAAGTCTGAAAGTCCTGAGCAAGGTCGAAAAGGGGCAAGGACAGAAGAACGAGTGACCAGGAACCAAGTATCGACCCCAAGTAACTGGAGAAGCTTTCTTCAATGCACAACAAGAACTGAGCTGTTTCACTTCCTTGCGGAAAAGATGTGTACACAGACACAAGCACATCATTGTAAAGGAGAAGAATCATTACAACACAAGGAAGTCACTGATGCTGTGTCTCCATGTTTCATGAAGAAGGTGACACTCGAAAATTTACCTCTGCAGGGATTGCAACGACGGATGGTAGCAGTCCATTGATCATTAAGGCATGACACGGACGACTGTCATAGCAATATCGTAATGCCATCCTTACAGGAACAAGTTTGAGAAAATGTGGATTGCTTTGCCAAGGAGCCAAGGCACGATGGATTCCCAGTCTCATGAAGTAGTCTGCAAAGGGCTGAGAAGCGAGAGGGATCCATACTTCCCATGCGTTCACCTGGATGTGACGTCGTGTCTGCTGCCGCGGTAAAGGGAAGAAAAAGCATGGCAGACTTGGAACGTCTTTGAGAGTTTCTCTGAACATCCCAAATCTCAGCCAGCATCACAAACATTGATTCGTGAAATTTCGATTTTTTTTGAAGTTGTTTTTTTTTTTTTTTTTTTTCAAAATTTGAATTTTCAAATGCCAATCAGAGATTTGATTAGATCCCCTGGAGACAAATGGGTGCCAAATGTTGACTGCTTGTATGTCATTTGCACGAAGTTCCCCTCAAAATTGCGTTTCTGCCCCAATCTGAAGAGCAGCGCATCGCTGCGTCCCACTTCTACCAGTATTCCAGGGGCCTCCGTCTGGCCATCGCGAAGGCAGATGCCTGGACAGTCCCCATCTCCTTGAGATGCTGATCAATCTGCTGCAACCACGAGGCACGTGGTCGGCCCATTGACCTCCTCCACTCAGGAGGCTCCCTCATTGAGAGAATCTGGTGAGCAGGATCAGAGTCAGGAAAATGAGCCACATGTCCAAACAGCCGC
>CM068962.1:39641927-39666266 GCA_035128595.1 Eptatretus atami | reverse complement strand
AAGGTTTATGCAGTCTGGATGAAACTTTGAGAGATTATATTGAGTGTGAAAAAATGCAACCAACCAAGGTTCATTTCCGATGCACAGTCGCAATGGACAACGAACAGATGGTGAAGGTGAGGGGGTGTACAAAAATACGGGATTATAGGACAAAATATTACGACAAAAAAAATACAAAAATACGACAAAAATACGGGATTAAAAAAACTCTGATGTGCATTTACATTCTTTGATTATACCTTGTATGACAATGGTATCATATTGTTGCGAATTCGCGCCCGTCGGCGTGCGATCGGCCACGCGACTCGAACCGCGACCGCCTCGGCCCACCGGACGGACAATTCAGTCGTGACCCTCCCGGCTAACGCCGGGATCCAGTCACGGGTGGGCCTTTCGCCTCACCACAATCGTGCCAATCGGCCACCCGCGTAGGATAGGGTTGTTCGCCAAACTCGACCTACCTAAGTACCCACGCGGATGTAAACCGGGCGATCGTACCTCGCCGCAGGTCGACTCCGGACACGAGCCGCTTGGCGGGCCGTTCCGTACTATCGGGATAACCGAGCGGTGTTATCGTCGACCTCGACGGTTCAGATTATTTACCGGGCGTTTTGCACCCACTACGAACCCTTTAGTGAAGCAGGATGGAGGTTCAATTAAAGAAAAGACGAAGCGAAACGGGAAAACAGTTCACACAATGCACATTTATTTCGCGGCACACGGAGCACCTATAGCACGTATTTACAGCCACAATTAACGATTGCACATATATCACATAGAACAAAAGAAATGCCATTATAAAGGAGTTAAAACCGACTACACGACACACGGACCACTTATACAGTTACTACCTTACAAGACACGGCGCCACAACACGCATTCACACCGAAGCAAAGAAAAGACCCCCTCAAAGGCAAGGAGTCAGACTGGCCCGTGGGCCTAATGCGCGGGAACCTGGATGAGCGGCCAGGTCCACGAGACGAGGGGTCCTACCCGCGCCCTCGTGGCGAGCCGCAGAATGTCGCTGCACGGCGGTTCCGTGGGCACCTGCTGGTGTAAGTGGGAACGGGGCCCTTGTCGCACTCTCTCAGCGCGGGGAAAGGGGGAATTGTTGATGCTCTGGGGAGGGAGTATGGCTGGCTTGCTCGACTCAACGCGACCTCGTCGTCCGAGCCTCCAGGTCCTCCTCAGCCGATCGCCCTCCGCTGCCGTTCGCCTCCGCAGCCGTCTGCCCCACCTCTGCTTCGAGCTCCGTCTCCCGACTCGCCCCACCGACACTCTCACCGATCTCCTCGAGCTCCGTCTCCAACGACCCAGCCCAACTGACCTCCTGACTCACTGCGCTCGCCTTTTTATCGGCTTCGGGAACCCACCATATGCAAATTCTCGGATCCAAACGACCTCAGGGGCGGAGCCACGCTCGCCGATTGGACGGAGAAAAAGGGGGCGTGTATCATTCCTGATCCTCAAATTTGCATATGCCGATTTTCGTCAGGCGCGTCTGGAGGCGGGGCCAAGCCGCCCCGCGCTTCCTGATTGGGTGGATCAGATGTGGGCGTGTATTCATTCCTGATCCGAATTCTCCTCAGAAAACCCGCCATCTGCACTCGCGTCTCGCGTGTATCGCTGAAGACAGCCCGACGCTCGGCGTCCACAGGTGGTGCGGAATGGCCGTAGGAGAAGGTGGTGGAGGGTTTTCGGCGGTGTCCGATGGCCATGGAGCTGCTTGGAATGGCGGTGATGTGAGGTTTCGGTAGCGAGTGGTGAAGGTAGGTTTTGGCTGCTGGCGTTGTTGTTGTTGTTGTATCAAAACAAAGGTAGACAGAAAACGCCTAACTCAAAGGATCGCAGCCCGAATGAATCACATTAATTCCCTCTATACAATGGGTTTGGGCTAACTACACATGTACTTAAAGGAAATTATATCTCACCTACGGGACCTTTATGGTGTTTGCGAATTTCCAGAGCCGTAACACTATCAATTCTGAAGCTTTCCAAAACAATTTTACCAAAAGCTATCAAGCTTCACTTTAAAATGATACTTGAAAGAAAAAAAGAAAAAAAACAGGCCCCCTCTCCCCGCAAAAAATAAAAATAAAAAACCCACATTAAGGGATATGCATGAACAACATTTTTAATGTTGCATTGTTCGTTTTGATCATTCTCAATAGCCATTGTGGTTGCTCGGTTACCTGAAAAGACTTAATGGAAAATTGCACCTGGAACATCTCACGGCGATAATTTGTAATTAGTGATGGCGTCTTCAAATTTCCGGTCTCCTTGACTGCCATTTTGAATGGTCGACGATGACAGAACAACGGCGCAAACTGCTTTAGGGCATGCACTCACGTACACCCCCAACTGCATGAGGTAATGTACCATGCGACCTCAGCATGCTGTGATGTTACGTGAATTGCAACACAATGTTAAAACAAAATCACGGCCACGTACATCTTTTACCCGACATCATTGCCGAGTGTTCCTCCCCGCATCTTGCTGTTCATTGTGCATGCCAGGTATTTCGTGAATGTCACTATCCCCGATTTCTATTTTGGGTTTGGACATACATTGTCCCAGTATCGACATCAACATGGTCATCTTCTCCAGAATCTGATACATCTTCGTGTGTCGTCTGCTGAATTGTTTCTTACAATGATGTCAGAACCAATGCATCCCACCTACCAAAGTATTTTTAGGGGCAGGACCAATTAACTTTATTTTTTCACTTATACATCTCTAATTATTAGTAAAACACAAAAAACACAATTTATTGTTTAGTAGGCCTACCTGTGCATCTTCTTTAACACCAAAGATTTATTTTACAAATTTTTCAATTTCGTTCATTGTCTATAATTACAAAAAAATATGATGCTGACAAGCTATTAGTGAAAGTTTCATCTTTACAGTCAATTTCAATAAGAACTGTGAGATTACATGTCATCTTGTGAATACGAATAACTGAGGTTCAAGAAGAGCGAGAAATGTTTTGCAATACATGTCCCCTAATCGTCCCAATGAAGAAGAAGAAACCCTATAACACACCAAACCCTGTTTGGGCCTATTCTGCAAAATAAAAGGAAAAGTTATTTTAATTTACTGATATATTTTGTAGACTAGAAACCAATAAAGACAACTGGGATAACAAACCAGAGATAAAAATTAGTTTGCTTTACTGTACGCTCAAGCTGATACCGGAACCATGAAGAAGGAGAAGGAGAAGGAGAAGGAGAAGGAGAAGGAGAAGGAGAAGGAGAAGGAGAAGGAGAAGGAGAAGGAGAAGGAGGAGAAGGAGAAGGAGAAGGAGAAGGAGGAGAAGAAGAAGAAGAATCTCTCTGCCCACCGTGTTTCGTTCGTTTCTAGGCTTTGCCTATTTCACATTAAAAATAACCCGATGTACATACATGAGGCAAAAACATGCGTACGGCTTACGTGCATATATAATACATCATGGTTATATACCTTGGATCATCCCAATTGCACTGGGCCATGGACTAACACCCAGGCCAAAGGCCTGAGGCCTGCCAATCTGTACTACTTCACATAATGGCGGCACATGATTTTATTGGGGTGGTCAGGCCAGCTGCCAGCCAATGGGTGTAAAGCAGTGGGGTGGAGTCAGGCCAGCTGCCAGCCAATGGGTGTAAAGGCAGTGGGGTGGAGTCAGGCCAGCTGCCAGCCAATGGGTGTAAAGCAGTGGGTGGGAGTCAGGCCAGCTGCCAGCCAATGGGTGTAAAGCAGTGGGGTGGAGTCAGGCCAGCTGCCAGCCAATGGGTTGTAAAGCAGTGGGTGGAGTCAGGCCAGCTGCCAGCCAATGGGTGTAAAGCAGTGGGGTGGAGTCAGGCCAGCTGCCAGCCAATGGTGTAAAGCAGTGGGGTGGAGTCAGGCCAGCTGCCAGCCAATGGTGTGTAAGCAGTGGGGTGGAGTCACCAGCTGCCAGCCAATGGGTGTAAAGCAGTGGGGTGGAGTCAGGCCAGCTGCCAGCCAATGGTGTAAAGCAGTGGGGTGGAGTCAGGCCAGCTGCCAGCCAATGGGTGTAAAGCAGTGGGTGGAGTCAGGCCAACTGCCAGCCAATGGTGTAAAGCAGTTGGGTGGAGTCAGGCCAGCTACCAGCCAATGGGTGTAAACAGTGGGGTGAGTCAGGCAGCTGAACACTGACCCATGTCTAATGTGATTTTTCTAAATTTCTAAATCTATGAAGCGAATAAACTCTGTGAAAAATTGACAAAACGCCCTGAAACTTTTTTCTGTAACTTATCGTAATAAAGCCATGAACCAAGTTTCATTGAATATGTTAAAGGGTAAGCGGAAAAGTCTGAAAAACCACAGGTGGGACGGACGGCGGAGAGCAAACCTCTCGTCCCCTCCGGTGAAACTGGAAGGGACTAATAACCTAAAAGGGCACTGCATCGGCGGAATAGCCATGCTCCAGAAAATATGCAAACCAGTGCTTCATGCTGCACATACAAGGATATAGACAGAACTTCGGCACAGGTAGAGGCCGTTGAGCCCAGGCCCGTACCCAGCGACCCACCCCCCCCACCCTCCCAAAATTACAAAGGTCCACATCTTTAAAACCATTCTTTTTCGTCATGAGAATTTACAAAGAAAGAAACAACAAAGAAAAAAAAACCTGCAAACGTTGGCCTTCCATAATCACGTCTGACTTGCAATCTGCATAATCTATTTAACCTTGTTATAACTTGACCCTGGGTCTCCTTCTTGGTTACTGTGTTTCACTGAACTCTTGTGTTAATGCGCCGTTAATATAAAAACCAATTCCATTCGAGTTTTTATGCTGCGGCATGCATGATATATGATGATACCAACTGTCTAAAGCGCACGGGGAATGAATCACACACAACATGGGAATGAATCACGCAATGAATCAAACTGGCTGCATACCTACCCAACTCAAGGGCAAGCATGACCCAAGACAGGTTATCTGCGTTGGCCCGAATGCACATTCACTACGACTGACGTTGATGACGAAAGGGTGGTGGATTCGTTTGCTAGGAAGCACCCGAGAAGGTTGGAACTTGGAACGCTGCTGAAAGACGAAGCGGGCGGTAAGTACCGGCCTTGATGTATTATTAAATTTGATCAGACCCTCTCATTATGCTCATCAGGGCCTATGTTTACCTGTGAGAACATAAATGAAAAATTATGCTTTCGATCATCCAATTCATGTCCAATACGTTGTTTCTCAGCTTTACTCCCCCCCCCCCTCACAAGTATCGACCACAAACACTACTTCGAGGATCAACCTTAATGATGAACTTAGTTGTCATAGTATAAAAGTAAAAGTATATGTATGCAAATCTGTGTATTCACGTTATGTTCCCTTTTCTGACATGGTCTATTATTGTGGATATCATCTTCCTCAAAGCTAGTCCCAAGCTTGGTTTAAAAAGGAGGGCTGGGTGTGGGGCCAGCAACCCCACCCGATAAAAAAAACTTGAACCACTTACAGAAACAGCAAGAAGAAATTTCTGGTAAATTTATATTTCAGCAAAGAGAAGAAGACACATCTGGAGATGTATGCATGATGGTATCAGATGAAAGCCAAAAGGAGGTCCGACCTTTGAAAACCCCAATGTTCAATGCCAAAACAATCACCACAATCGGCACTTTGAACGTTCAAACACTTTGAATGTTCAAAGACTCTTTCAGTGTAGGATGGCCCAAGTGCTGTGTGAGATGAAGGCCTATGAACTTGACATCCTGGGCATCAGTGAGATGCGGTGGACGGGTCAAGGATGAATCAGTAGTGAGGGTGCAACAGTTTTTTTTACTCTGGACATGAAGAACTCCACATACATGGAGTCGGACTCATCCTCAATGGGCCCTCGACACAAGCTGTAGTTGGATGGAAACCAGTAAATCATCGCATCATCACTGTTAGATTCCATACTAGACATGTGAAAGTTACTGTGGTGAAAGTTTATGCACCAACAGAGGTAGACGTCTCGGAGAAAAAAGATGACTTTTACCAACAATTGCAGGACACACTGGATGAAGTACCCAGCTTCGACATAAAGCTGTTGATTGGTGATTTAAATGCCAAACTCAATGGCAATCGATGAGAAATGAACAGCATAATTGGGCCCGATGGATCTGCAAGCATGCTCAATGAAAATGGAGAGCAGCTGCCAGAATTCTGCTCTATGAGTGGACTCATCATTGGAAACACCTTCTTTAAGCCCAAAAACATCCGTAAAAAGACACGACGATCCCCAGATGGAAACAACATGAATGAGATTGACTATATGTGCATCAGTAAGAGATGGCAGTCACCTGTCTAAGATGTCCGGGCTTATCGAGGTGCGGATGTAGGGTCAGACCACTATCTTATAGAAGGTAAGATCCACTTAAAACTGAAGAAAGTAAAAACCATGAAACGTCAACGCCCTTTTGCAATCAGGAAATTGAAGAACAAAGATACATTAGCTGGTTTTCAGTTAGATCTCTCCAACAGGTTTCATGTTTTGCAGACAGGAGGTGATATTGAAGAACAATGGGACCTCTTCAAAAGAGGCATAAAAGAGAGTGCTGAAGTCACTGATGGGAGAAGGAGAGGATCCATTAAAAAAAAAAACAGTGGATTAAAGACCCAACGTGGCAACTCATTGATGAGAGGAAACGGGCAAAAAAATCTAAGAGACCAAGAAAAGAACATCAACTCTAGAAAGGAGAAAAATGATCACCATCGACAAACTGACAAGGCTGTGAAAAGAAGTTGTAGAAAAGATAGAAGGGAATGGATAGAATCCAAAAGTAAGGAAGCACAAGAAGCAGCAAGCCAAAACGATTCTAAGATGCTTTATAATGGTCGACGTGACTTGACTGGGACAAGACCAAACACTATCACACCAATTAAAGACAAAGATGGCAAAACACTGCTATTAGATAAAGAACAGGAAGGGAGGTGGATGGAGCATTTCCAAAAGATTCTCAACCAACCCAATCCCACCTCCACCTTCGAGTTTGATGACAACATTGTGTTGACGCAGCTGGTCGTCAACTTGGAAGGAGTCATCGATGCAGAGGTTCAGAGAGCCATCATGAAATTGAGTAACAACAAGTCACCTGGGTTTGCCAAAATTCCAGCAGAGCTTCTGAAACATGGACAGTATGTCGTCATCACAGAGCTCACAGGCATGCTCAATAAGATATGGAAAGCGGAAGTTGTTCCAGCTGAGTAGAGGCAAGGGGTAATCGTGAGGTTACCAAAAAAAGGAAACCTTAGTGACTGCAGAAATTGGAGAGGTACAACGCTCCTGGTAAAGTTTTTTTTTTTTTTTGGACAGTGCTCCTTAACAGACTGAAGGAAGATGTAGAGGAAATCCATCATGAACAACAGTCTGGTTTTTGAAGTGGTAGATCATGCATAGAGAAGATTTTCACACTGAGGAACATCATTGACCAGAGCCTGGAATATCAGAAGTCACTTGCTATCAACTTCATAGACTTCATGAAAGTCTTTGATTGCATCCACCGACAGTCATGAAGGAACATTACAAGACAGTGTGGAATCCCACAGCAATATATCAATATCTCTAAAGCTCTGTACCAAAACTCCAGCTGCTACATCAAGACCAGCTCTGGGACTGCAGACTTCTTTGATATTGTTACAGGAGTACACCAAGGGTGTATACACTCCCCTTTCCTATTCATTTTGGTTGTTGACTTTGTAATGAGGAAACCCATGACAGGTGCCAACTTTGGCATCTCATGGCAGCAATATCACTTGAAAGACCTTGACTTTGCAGATGACGTTGCACTGTCGGCTGAAGATTCTACTGGGCTGCAATATATGACCTCTAGCTTTGAGATATACAGTGCCAAAGTAGGTCTGCATATCAGCTGTGCGAAGACCACGACCATGATCACACAACAAGAACAACAAAGAGGTCATCCTCAGCTTTTCCACGCCTCTGCAAGGTATGGATATCAATCACTATTAATATTGCCACCAAGCTAAAACTCCACATCTCCAATGTAGTGCCCATTGCAATTTATGCCAGTAAGACGTGGAAGAGAAGAGTGAAGGTGTCACATAAACTGGACGTATTCCACCAACGTTGCCTCCGCAAGATTCTTGGAATCACATGGAGAGACCATATCACAAACAAGGAAGTGTTAAAGAGAACTTAGGTTAAGGTGCCAGAGTAGACGTCAAATGGATACCACTAGGTAGTAAAAGGAAACAAGGTCGTCAAAAAAAGACCTGGCAAAACTCTTTTAAAGAAGACCTGAAACCACGAAACACCACATGGATGAGGACGAGAGAAATTGCAATGGACCGGACAAGATGGCAACATTTTTTGTCCAATGCCCCACTAGGGACAGGAGGAACTAAATCCAAGTCTAAGTCTAACTAAGCAAGTAAGTAAGTCTGATGTGGTATTTCCTGTCATGAGTCACTTGGTAAATTGAAATTAAACTCAAACTTCGATCGGTATTCGACGACTTCAATCAATGAAATAGTATTTTATATGTTACCATGTTGATGCCGTCCTGACATATGGCCTGAAAACACCGCAAAATGATAACCCATTGAGATCTGTATTTTTGACTATTTCACATTCCACAGTAAAGCGATGTGGCATGCATCCCATCCCACAACGGGCATGATGATGCGGCGTTATCATGCTCTCAGCGGTCCAACTTTTTGAAGAGCTACACCCCCCCCCCCCCCCTCTAACTACACTAACCCCACACAAACCATCACCCATCTACACATAAACTACCTACAGGTCCTGCCAATATCCCCACACCTGTACCCCTCTATCTCAAATGAATCAAGATACCTAATGTATAAAGTCCAGTCTCCTTCAGCCGCTCCTCATATCTTTGTCCAACCCTTTGCATAAAGTAATCCTTATTTTCATTATTCGTACCCATCCCCAGCATCTTACGTTTCTTTATGTTGAATTACATCTGCCAATCTTTTGCCCAATCTATTAAAGTATCGAGACTTTCCCAAACATGATCATCCCACTCTCCATCTACCTTACCTCCAAGCTTTATATCATCAGCAGATTTCAAAAGCAGACTTTTAACCCCACTATTCAAATCATTTATGTAAATTATGCATAATAATGGTTCCAGTGCTGATCCATGAGGTACCTCACTACCTACATCCTCCCAGGCAGACATCCTCACACTCACAGCCACTCTTTGCTTCCTATCATGAAGCATTTTGGCAACCCAATCAACACCCTACAGACCATACAGAACAAAGCCCTTCGCATCATCACAGGTTGCACATTAACAACACTTATCGAGCACCTACACACAGAGGTTAAAATGCTAAAAATCAAAGACCACATGGACATGAGAGGTGCACAGTTCCTTGCAGTGGCAAGTGCCAACCCTCATCACCCTTGCCACTACATGGACAACCTCCTGCAGGCCCCTAGACACATTAAAGCAACACCACAAAGACACTACTGACTACAGTGATGTACTCCAAAACATCCCCCCAATGAACAACGAAAACTAGAAAAAAACACATCCACACCCACATCACCGTAAATGAAATCAACAAAATTGGCCCAAATAGTATCCTGGGCAGTAATCCCTCACCCATCCATGGCACAGACCAACTACTCTCCAGGTCCGATCGTGTTCATTTTTCACGCCTCTGCTGTGGACACCACCCACAGCTCTTGCAAGACACAGACTCGACGTCACCACTGACGACAATGCCACACACACACAACAAAACACATTATGGGCGACTGCGCGGTCCTGGCTCCATGTGGACAAGAGCACATCATCATAGATGTGAGGGATCTCTGGGTCGCTCACGGGAGATCAATCAGCTATCTCTGTGCTACAGCGTTGTTCAAGCAGAACTGACCGGAGCAACACAACAACAACAACAACAACAGCCACTCCACAAGCCCTCACCTTGGCAAACAACCTCCTCTGTGGTACCTCATCAAATGCCTACTTAAAGTCTAGCTATATAGTGTCCACTGCACCTCCCTCATTCATCAAATCAGAAACTACAATACTGTACTTCATAGAACTCCAAATAAATTTGATAAACATGATCTTCCTTTTGTAAATCCATGCTAATTACCTTTAATTCGTCTAAAATTATTAAAATGGCTCCCTATCTTTTCAATCCTCTGGTATCTGTACTAACTCCCACGAACTGTTAAAGATATCCACCAACACCACACTTATCTGCTCCGCTAGCTCCCACAATACTCTTGGATGCATATTATCTGGCCCTGGAGCTATATTATCCCTTACTTTTTACCTCCGCCACCAAAGGTGAATGGAGGTTATGTTTTCACCCATCTGTCTGTCTGTTGGTTTGTTTGTGAACAAAATATTTCAAAAAGTTGTGGATGGATTTGGACGAGATTCGGTGGACAGTTTGGGTATGTAACAAGGAAGAAACAATTCGATTTTGGTGAAGATCCGGTTCCGGATCCTCGAATTTTTAAAGTGATTCTTCACCATTGAGTGATCAGGTGAAAACGATATATAGCAGGATATCTCAAAAATGTTATGGACGGATCCAGACAAAATTTGTTCGATGAGTTGGTTAGGTGACAAGAACAAACCGATTAGATTTCAGTTCAGGTCCGTATCCAAATCCAGCCTGTCAGTGGGATACAAAACGTAACGTAATCAGTCTGGCGGTGGTATGCGCTCTACCGAGTGCCCTTCTCGTTCTCGCTGTTTCTTCACTTCCTCTACTCTTACTTGGATCGCTTCTAAACCCCTTGCTCACCCCAGAGATAGCTCACCCATCAGCTCTTGGAAGTTCCCCTGACCTATCCCGATGTAAATGCAAAGGAAAAAAAAAAACTATTTAATAAGACTGCAATCTCACCCTCATTATCCACCAATTCTCGTGTCCTATTCCTCAATGGACACTCACTGTTCCCCTTTCCTTACCCCTTTTATGTGCTTATCAATCACAATCAACCCTGTTTTGTCTCAAACTGTTCTCAAGAATACTGACTCAAAGTGCAGTTTATTTGCATGAGTAAACAAACACATCATCCCCAAGATGAGACACTAATGGACCTTTCTGAATGGGACCTTCCTGTTTTGATACTTTTGTACTTTATAGTACATCCATTATGTTTTGTTTTGATTATTTTGTTAATTTATAACGACAGTATTTGTTTGTTTCATACTGCTGACATTGAAGAGTCAAGTGGAAATTTTGGCCAAAACCCACTTGGGAATAGATATTTTTTAAACTTCTCCTACCTGCACTGCATTGTGATTCCCATGACTAGTAATAACATTCTTCACCCATTAATACTGCCAATTAATTTGTCCCTTTCCTTGAGATTCCTCACTTTGTTTAAACCTCTGTATTGAACACCTGTTTCTCAAAAGTAATTCATAAGTTGGAAGCAGGGTACAAGAACAAAGTAAACAAACAATATTCCAGCGAAGAGCTGCATCATGTATTAACTGGAATTCCAGAGTCAAATAAACTCAAATCCATCACCTGAGGATCCTCAGAGCAGGCTAGCGCGTCGTAGTCACTGATGCCCAGTTCTTGTGCCATGGCTTGAGCAAAACTCGCCTGGCCTCCTTGGGCTGCCAACCAGCCTGCAAAATCTCCCGAGGATCGAGCACCATACAGCACTCCGCCATCACCTCTAAATGAGATGACATATTGCAGCAATTTAGTCCAAGGTTGTGAACATCCTCTTATTAAACCTGAAAAGCAATCCACTGTTATTTGATCATTTGTACACTTTTCAAAAGGCAATGACACGAATATGTTCATTTTAAAAAAAATTTCGACGTCCGTCACCAAAGGTGGATGGAGGTTACGTATTTATCCATTTGTCTGAGAGCACAATACTCAAAAAGTTATTGAAGGATTTGCACAAAACTTGGTGGACAGGTTGAGTGCGTGTGACAAGGACAAAATGATTGGATGTTGGTGAAGATCTGGATCCGGATACCAGAATTTTAAAAAATGATTCTTCACCATTCAGAGAAAACGATATATAGCATGAAATCTCAAAATAAAGTTATGCTGTTAGTTAAAAAGTTATGATGCAAAACTTGGTGGACGAGTTGTGTGGGTGACAAGAACAAGCCAACTTCATTTTGGTTCAGGTCCGAATCCAGATCCGACCAATCAGTGCAATAACAAAACGTCCTCTTCATCCTGGTGAAGCTTTGTGCCCCAACCGAGTGTTGTTTTCATCGATTCATGATTTTAGAGTAAATAGCTATCAGAAATGGTAAATACAGCACAAACATAAACACAACAATGCAGAGCCTCACTGGGGTATAGAGAACCCATTCATCTGAGAAAGATTGACATCAATTAAAGTAGATATGAATGCAGACATACTCAACAATAAATAATCGATTAAAGGATTCAAGATTGCCCAATGGTAAAATCATCACCGATGAAGAATTATCCAGATCCAAGTTTAATTGACGAGGAAGAAATCACTAAACTCTGATGATGTCATTATGAAGCCGCACCAACCTTCGGAGGGCACGTTAAGGCAGAGACTGTACAATAGAACAAGCTCACGTCGATCTGCGTCTGTAAACAAGATGATTGATGGTTTTGTTTTTTTTAAATCAACTTTCAGTTGATACAATCCAATGTTTTGCGGTAACTGCCTTTTGGATATTTAATATAACCGCATGTTGGCTTTAAAACAAGAGCAGGCCTTAAGGCCCTGTCACACCTTGACGATTTAGCCAACGTATGCCTGACGTGTGCAAAATTGGGCTAAAACGCCGGCACACATCGAATACGTTATGGGTAAGTTTGTATACGTTAAGAGCACGCTGGCATACGTCGTAGTACGCTGGCATACGTCGTAGAACGCTGGCATACGTCGTAGTACGCTGGCATACGTCGTAGAACGCTGGCAAACGTCGTAGAACGCTGGCATACGTCGTAGTACGCTGGCTTACGTCGTAGAACGCTGGCATACGTCGTAGAACGCTGGCAAACGTCGCAGTTCGCCGAGCTGTTAGACAAATTTTCCATGCTTGAAATTTCCCGACGTATGCCAGCGTATGACTCACAGCGCCAATGGGTGTAAAGCATTGGGGTGGCAGTAGGCCAGCTTGCCAGCAATGGGGGTCTGTTAAGCCAGTGGTGTGGGTTCAGGCCATGCTGGCCAGCCAAATGGTTGTAAAGCAGTGGGGTGGAGTCATGGCAGCTGCCAGCAATGGGTTGGTAATAGCAGTGGGGTGGTGGTTCAGGCTTCCAGCCAAGTGTGTGCTCGTGGGGTTGGAGTTCAGGCCAGCTAAACCAGCCAAGGGTCTGGTAAGGGGCAGTGGGGGTGGAGTCAGGCAGCTGAACCACTGACCATGTCTAATTGTGGATTATTCTAAATTTCTAATCTATGGAGCGGAATATTAACTTTCTGTGAAAATAATTGGATCAAAACGCCCTGAAACTTTGTTTCTGTACTTAGTCGTAATAAAGCCATGAACCAGTTTCATTTGAATAGTTGTTTAAGGGTAAGCGGAAAAGGTTTCTGGAAAAAACCAACAGGGGTGCGGACGGCGGGAGAGCAAACCTCTCGTCCCTCCGGTGAAAACTGGAGGGGACTATAAACCTTAAAAGGGGCACTGGCCATCGGCGGGAATAGCCATTGCTCCCCAGAAAGTCGGAACCAGTGCTTCATGCTGCACATGACAAGGATATAGACAGAACTTCGGCAATGTAAGAGGCCGTTGAGCCCAGGGCCCGTTACCAGCGGACCCACCCCCACCCCCACCTTCCCAAAAATTAACAAAGGTTTCATCTTTAAAAACCATTCTTTTTCGTCGGAAACAAGAAGAGAAACAAAAGAAAAAAACCCTGCAAAACGTTTGGCCTTCCGGATAAGCAGCTGGAGCTGCGACTGGCAAGTTTTATCCTGTTACCTGACCCGGGTTCTTCTGGTTACTGTGTTTCACTGGAATCTCTTGTGTGTAATGCGTCGCGGTTAATTTAAAAACCAATTCCATTTCGAGATTTCTTTATTGCATGCGCATGGCGTTGGGTGTGATAATGTGACCAAACTCTGTTCTAAAGCGCGCGTGGGATGAATCACACCAACTGGGAATGTAAATCAGCTAATTAATCAAATGGCTGCATACCTACCCAACTCAAGGGCAAGCATGACCCAAGACAGGTTATCTGCGTTGGAACGGGAGATGCACATTCACTCGGACTGGATCGTTTGATGACGGAAGGGTGGTGGACCTTTGCTGGAGACCGAGAAGGTTGATCTTGGAACGCTGCTGAAGACGAAGCGGGCGGAAGTTACCGGCCGGATTATTATTAAATTTGATAGACCCTTTCTCATTATGGCTCATTCAGGCATTTTACCTTGTGGAACATAAATTTGAAAAATTTAGGCTTATCGGATCAGTCCAATTCATCGTCCAATTACGTTGTATCTTCAGCCTTTAACTCCCCCCCCCCCAAAAACCAAAACCCGGACCCGCGCCCCCCCCTCACAAGTAGTCGGCCACAAACAGACTCGAGGATCAACTCTGTAGATGCACTTAGTTGTCATTAGTATAAAAGTAAAAGTATATTGTATGCAATCTGTGTATTCACGTTATGTTCCTTTTGTCTGACATGGTCTATATATTTGGATTATCAATTCTTCTCAAGAAGCTAGTCCAAGCTTGGGTGGAGGCTGGGGGGCGAGGCAACGCCCACCCGATAAAAGAAAACGTTGAACCACTTACAGAGAAAACGCAGAAGAAATTTCTGGTAAATTTTATATTTCCAGCAAGAGGAAGAAGGAACACATCTGGAGTTACGCATGACGGTATATCAGATGAAATGCCAAAAGGAGGTTCCGACCTTTGAAAAACCCCAATGTTCATGGCCAAAGACATCACACCATCGGGCACTTGAACGTTCAAACATTTGATGTTTGCAAAGACTCTTGCAGTGGATGGCCAATGACTGTGTGAAGTGAAGGCCTTATAACCTTGACCATCCTGGATCAGTTGAGATGTGTGTGGAGGGTCAAGGATGAATCTAGTAGTGAAGGTTGCAACAGTTTTTTTACTCTGTGACATGAAGACTCCACATACATGGGAGTCGGACTCTCCTCAGATGGGCCCTCGACACAAAGCCTGTAGTTGGAAGGACCATAATCATCGGCATCATCACTGTTAGATTCCATACTAGACATGTGAAAGTACTTGTGAAAGTTTATGCACCAACAGAGGTAGACGTTCTCGGAGAAAAAAGATGGACTTTTACCAACAATTGCAGGACACACTGGATGAAGTACCCAGCTTCGACATAAAGCTGTTGATTGGTGATTTAAATGCCAACTCAATGGCAATCGATGAGAAATGAACCAGCATAATTGGGCCGATTGGATCTGCAAGATGCTATAATAATGGGAGGAGCAGCGCCAGAATTCTGCTCTATGAGGGACTCATCATTGAAACACCTTCTTAAGCCCAAAACATCCGTAAACAAGACACGACATCCCCAGATGGAAACAACATGAATGAGATTGACTATATTGTGCATCAGTAAGAGATGGCAGTCACCTGTCTAAGAATGTCCGGGCTTATCGAGGTGCGGAGTGTAGGTCAGACCACTATCTTATAGAAGGTAAGATCCACTTAAAAACTGAAGAAAAGTAAAAACCATGAAACGGTCAACGCCCTTTTTGCAATCAGGAAATTGAAGGAACAAGATACATTAGCAGGTTTTTCAGTTAGATCTCTCCAACAGGTTTCATGTTTTGCAGACAGGAGGTGATATTGAAGAACAATGGGACCTCTTCAAAAGAGGCATATAAAGAGAGTGCGAAGTCACTGATTGGAAAGAAGAGAGGATCCATTAAAAAAAAAAAAACAGTGATTAAAGAAACGTGGGCAACTCATTGATGAGAGGTGAACGGGCAAAAAAATTTAAGAGACCAAGAAAAGAACATCAACTCGAGAAAGGAGAAAAATGATTCACCATCGAACAAACTGACAGGCGTGAAAAAGAAGTTGTAGAAAAGATAGAAGGGGAATGGATAGAAATCAAAGTAAGGAAGCACAAAGAAGCAGGCAAGCCAAAAACGATTCTAAGTGCTTTATTAATGTCGACGTTGACTTGACTGGGACAAGACCAAACACTATCACACCATTAAAGACAAGATGGGGCAAACACTGCTATTAGATAAAGGAACAGAAGGGAGGTGGATGGAGCATTTCCAAAAGATTTCTTCAACCCAATCCCAATCCACCTCCACCTTCGGTTTTGATGACAACATTGTGTTGACGCAGCTGGTCAGTCAACTTGGAAGGAGTCATCGATGCAGAGTTCAGAGAGCCATCATGAAATTGAGTAACAACAAGTCACCTGGGTTTGCCAAAATTCCAGCAGGAGCTTTCTGAACATGGACAGTTATGCTCGTCATCACAGAGCTCACAGGCATGCTCAATAAATGATTGGAAAGCGGAAGTTTGTCCAGCTAGGTAGAGGCAAGCGGGTAATCGTCGACGTTACCAAAAAAGGAAACCTTAGTGACTGCAGAATTGGAGAGGTACAACGCTCTGGTAAAGTTTTTTTTTTTTTTGGACAGTGCTCCTTAACAGACTGAAGGAAGATGTAGAGGAAATCCATCATGAACAAGTCTGGTTTTGAAGTGGGGTCTAGATCATGCATAGAGAGATTTTCACACTGAGGAACATCATTGACCAGAGCCTGGAATATCAGAGTCACTTGCTATCAACTTCATAGACTTCATGAAAGTCCTTTGATTGCATCCACGACAGTCATGAAGGAACATTACAAGACAGTGTGGAATCCCACAGCAATATATCAATATCTCTAAAGCTCTTGTACCAAAAACTCCAGCTGCTACATCAAGACCAGCTCTGGACTGCAGACTTCTTTGATATTATTACAGAGTACACCCAAGTGAGTGTATACACTCCCCTTTCCTATTCATTTTGGTTGTTGACTTTGTAATGAGGAAACCATGACAGTGCCAACTTTGCATCTCATGGCAGCATAATCACCTTGAAAGACCTTGACTTTGCGAGATGCTTGCCACTGTCGGCTGAAGATTCTACTGGGCTGCAATATATGACCTCTAGCTTTGAGATATACAGTGCCAAGTAGGGTCTGGCATATCAGCTGTGCGAAGACCACGACATGATCACACACAAAAAACAAAGAGGTCATCCTCAGCTTTTCCACGCCTCTGCAAGGTATGGATATTCAATCACTATATTAATATTGCCACCAAGCTAAAACTCCACATCTCCAATGTAGTGCCCATTGCAATTTATGCCAGTAGACGTGGGAAGAGAAGATGAGGTGTCACATAAACTGGACGTATTCCACCAACGTTGCCTCCGCAAGATTCTTGGAATCACATGGAGGACCATATCACAAACAAGGAAGGTCATAAGAGAACTTAGGTTAAGTGCCAGAGTAGACGTCAAATGGATACACTAGGTAGTAAAGAGAAACAAGGTCGTCAAAAAAAGACCTGGCAAAACTCTTTTAAGAAGACCTGAAAACACGAAACACCACATGGATGAGGACGAGAGAAATTGCAATGGACCGGACAAGATGGCAACATTTTTTTTGTCAATGCCCCACTAGGGACAGGAGGAACTAATCCAAAGTCTAGTCTAACTAAGCAAGTAAGTAAGTCTGATGTGGTATTTCCTTCATGAGTCACTTGGTAAATTGAAATTAAACTCAAACTTCGATCGGTATTCGACGACTTCAATCAATAAAATAGTATTTTATATGTTCCCATGTTTGATGCCGTCCTGACATATGGCCTGAAACACCGCAAAATGATAACCCATTGAGATCTGTATTTTTGACTATTTCAATTCCACAGTAAAGCGATGTGGCATTGCATCCCATCCCACAACGGCATGTGACTGCGGCGTTATCATGCTCTCAGCGGTCCAACTTTTTTGAAGAGCTACACCCCCCCCCCCTCTAACTACACTAACCCCACACAAAACCATCACCATCTAACACATAAACTACCTACAGGTCCTGCCAATATCCCACCCACCTGTACCCCTCTATCTCAAATGAATCAAGATACCTAATGTATAAAGTCCAGTCTCCTTCAGCCGCTCCTCATATCTTTGTCCAACCCTTTGCATAAAGTAATCCTTATTTTCATTATTCGTACCCATCCCAGCATCTTACGGTTCTTTATGTTGAATTACATCTGCCAATCTTTTGCCCAATCTATTAAGTAGTCGAGACTTTCCCAAACATGATCATCCCACTCTCCATCTACCTTACCTCCAAGCTTTATATCATCAGCGATTTCAAAAGCAGACTTTTTAACCCCACTATTTCAAATCATTTATGTAAATTATGCATAAATGGTTCCAGTGCTGATCCATGAAGTACCTCCTACCTACATCCTCCAGGCAGACATCCACACATCACAGCCACTCTTTGCTTCCTATCATGAGCATTTTGGCAACCCAATCAACACCCTACAGACCATACAGAACAAAGCCCTTCGCATTCATCACAGGTTGCCACTTAACAACACTTATCGAGCACCTACACACAGAGGTTAAAATGCTAAAATCAAAGACCAATGGACATGAGAGGTGCACAGCTTCTTGCAGTGGCAAGTGCCACCCTCATCACCCTTGCCACTACAGGACAACCTCCTGCAGGCCCCTAGACACATTAGCAACACCACCAAAGACACTACTGACTACAGTGATGTACTCCAAAACATCCCCCCAATGAACAACAGAAAACTAGAAAAAACACATCCACACCACCATCACCGTAAATGAAATCAACAAAATTGGCCCAAATAGTATCCTGGGCAGTAATCCCTCACCCATCCATGGCACAGACCAACTACTCTCCAGGTCCGATCGTGTTCATTTTTCACGCCTCTGCTTGTGGACACCACCCACAGCTCTTGTCAAGACACAGACTCGGACGTCACCACTGACGACAATGCCACACACACACAACAAAAACATTTATGGGCGACTGCGCGTGCCTGGCTCCATGTGGACAAGAGCACATCAATCATAGATGTGAGGGATCTCTGGGTCGCTCACGGAGAATCAATCAGCTATCTCTGTGCTACAAGCGTTGTTCAAGCAGAACTGACCGGAGCAAACAAACAACAACAAACAACAACAGCCACTCCACAAGCCCTCACTTGGCAAACAACCTCCTCTGTGGTACCTCAATCAAATGGCCTACTTAAAGTCTAGCTAATATAGTGTCCACTGCACCTCCCTCATTCATCAAATCAGAAACTACAATACTGTACTTCATAGAACTCCAAATAAATTTGATAAACATGATCTTCCTTTTGTAAATCCATGCTAATTACCTTTAATTCGTCTAAAATTATTTAAAATGGCTCCCTATCTTTTCAATCCTCTGGTATCTGTACTAACTCCACGAACTGTTAAAGATTTCCACCAACACCACACTTATCTGCTCCGCTAGCTCCCACAAATACTCTTGGATGCATATTATCTGCCCTGGAGCTATATTATCCCTTACTTTTTACCTCCGCCACCAAAGGTGAATGGAGGTTATGTTTTCACCCATCTGTTCTGTCTGTTGTTTGTTGTGAACAAATATTTCAAAAAGTTGTGGATGGATTTGGACGAGATTCGGTGGACAGTTTGGGTATGTAACAAGGAAGAAACAATTCGATTTTTTGTGAAGATCCGGTTCCGGATCCTCGAATTTTTTAAAGTGATTTCTTCCATTGAGTGATTCAGTGAAAACGATATATAGCAGGATATCTCAAAAAATGTTATGGACGGATCCAGACAAAATTTGTTCGATGAGTTGTTAGGTGACAAGAACAAACCGATTAGATTTCAGTTCAGGTCCGTATCCAAATCCCAGCCTGTCAGTGGGATACAAAACGTAACGTAATCAGTCTGGCGGTGGTATGCGCTCTACCGGATGCCCTTCTCGTTCTCGCTGTTTCTTCACTTCCTCTACTCTTACTTGGATCGCTTCTAAACCCTGCTCACCCCAGAGGTAGCTCACCATCAGCTCTTGGAAGTTCCCCTGACCTATCCCGATGTAAATGCAAAGGAAAAAAAAAAAAACTATTTAATAGACTGCAATCTCACCCTCATTATCCACCAATTCTCGTGTCCTATTCCTCAATGGACACTCACTGTTCCCCTTTCCTTACCCCTTTTATGTGCTTATCAATCACAATCAACCCTGTTTTGTCTTCAAACTGTTCTCAAGAATACTGACTCAAAGTGCAGTTTATTTGCATGAGTAAACAAACACATCATCCCAAGATGAGACACTAATGGACCTTTCTGAATGGGACCTTCTGTTTTGATACTTTTGTACTTATATTGTACATCCATTATGTTTTGTTTTGATTATTTTGTAATTTATAACGACAGTATTTGTTTGTTTCATACTGCTGACATTGAAGATCAAGTGGAAATTTTGGCCAAAACCCACTTGGGATAGATATTTTTTAAACTTCTCCTACCTGCACTGCATTGTGATTCCCATGACTAGTAATAACATTCTTCACCCATTATACTGCCAATTAATTTGTCCCTTTCCTTGAGATTCCTCACTTTGTTAAACCTCTGTATTGAACACCTGTTTCTCAAAAGTATTCATAAGTTGGAAGCAGGGTACAAGAACAAAGTAAACAAACAATATTCCAGCGAAAGCTGCATCATGTATTAACTGAATTCCAGAGTCAAATAAACTCAAATCCATCACCTGAGGATCCTCAGAGCAGGCTAGCAGCGCGTCGTAGTCACTGATGCCCAGCTCTTGTTTGCATGGCTTGAGCAAACTCGCCTGGCCTCCTTGGGCTGCCAACCAGCCTGCAAAATCTCCCCGAGGATGAGCACCATACAGCACTCCGCCATCACCTCTAAATGAGTGACATATTGCAGCAATTTAGTCCAAGGTTGTGACAATCCTCTTATTAAACCTGAAAAGCAATCCACTGTTATTTGATCATTTGTACACTTTTTCAAAAGGCAATGACACGAATATGTTCATTTTTAAAAATTTCGACGTCCGTCACCAAGGTGGATGGAGGTTACGATTCATCCATTTGTCTGAGAGCACAATATCTCAAAAAGTTATTGAAGGATTTGCACAAACTTGGTGGACAGTTGAGTGGTGTGACCAGGACAAAATGATTGGATGTTGGTGAAGATCTGGATCCGGATACCAGAATTTTAAAAAATGATTCTTCACCATTCAGAGAAAACGATATATAGCATGAAATCTCAAAAATAAAGTTATGCTGTTAGTTAAAAAGTTATGATGCAAAACTTGTGGACGAGTTGTGTGGGTGACAAGAACAAGCCAACTTCATTTTGGTTCAGGTCGAATCCAGATCCGACCAATCAGTGCAATAACAAAACGTCCTCTTCATCCTGGTGAAGCTTTGTGCCCCAACCGAGTGTTGTTTTCATCGATTCATGATTTTAGAGTAAATAGCTATCAGAAATGGTAAATACAGCACAAACATAAACACAACAATGCAGAGCCTCACTGGGGTATAGAGAACCCATTCATCTGAGAAGATTGACATCAATTAAGTTAGATATGAATGCAGACATACTCAACAATAAATAATCGATTTAAAGGATTCAAGATTGCCCAATGGTAAATCATCACCGATGAAGAATTATCCAGATCCAAGTTTAATTGACGAGGAAGAATCACTAAACTCTGATGATGTCATTATGAAGCCGCACCAACCTTCGGAGGGCACGTTAAGGCAGAGACTGTACAATAGAACAAGCTCACGTCGATCTGCGTCTGTAAACAAGATGATTGGGGTTTTGTTTTTTTAAATCAACTTTCAGTTGATACAATCCAATGTTTTGCGGTAACTGCCTTTGGATATTTAATATAACCGCATGTTGGCTTATAAACAAGAGCAGGCCTTAAGGCCCTCACACCTTGACGATTTAGCCAACGTATGCTGACGGTGCAAAATTGGGCTAAAACGCCGGCACACATCGAATACGTTATGGGTAAGTTGTATACGTTAAGAGCACGCTGGCATACGTCGTGTACGCTGGCATACGTCGTATAGACGCTGGCATACGTCGTAGTACGCTGGCATACGTCGTAGAACGCTGGCAAACGTCGTAGAACGCTGGCATACGTCGTAAGTACGCTGGCTTACGTCGGTAGAACGCCTGGCTACGTCGTAGAACGCTGGCAAACGTCGCAGTTCGCCGAGCTTTAGACAAATTTTCCATGCTTGAAATTTCCCGACCGTATGCCAGCGTATGACTCACACGTTCCACATAATGCTGGCCATAAGTTGTAGGCACGTTACGCGATCGTTGGACACACGTTACTTGTAAGTTACTCATTAAGTCGAAACACGTCAGGAAGTTTAGCGTCCCAAACTTATTTCTAACCTATGAGTAACGTGTTGTAGGCACGTTACGCGATCGTTGACACACGTTACTTGTAAGGTACTCATAAGTCGAAACACGTCAATGTAATGGTTAGCGTCAGTGTTCCAGACTCCCTGGTTTTTTCTTCTTTTTTTTCGGTATGACGGTCATGTTGACACTTCCATTTCATGTGCGGTTATAAAATAAATATATTAAAAGGCTGCCGCTCAACGATATTAATCATAACGCTCATACTGAAGAAAAAAAAAAAAAGAACAACAAAAAAAAACAGGGAGTCTGGAACACTGACGCTAACCCTTACCTTGACGTGTTTCGACTTATGAGTAACGTACAAGTAACGTATGTCGACGTGTGTCAACAATCGCGTAACGTGCCTACAACTTATGCCAGCGTATGCGGAATGTGTGTCATACGTCGAATACGTCGAGAAATTTCAACTGCTGAAAAATTCTCGACGTACTCGGCGTACAATGACGTATGCCGCGTACTCGACGTATGCCAGCGTACTACGACGTATGCCAGTGTGCTCTTAACGTATACAAAACTTACCCATAACGTATTCGACATGTGCCAGCTTGGTTCAGGCAAATTTTTCATACGTCGGCATACGCTGGCTAAAACGTCAAGGTGTGACCGCGCTTCACACTTCGATGCTAGTGCGGTTATGATTTGAATTGTCGAGCCGCAGGCCTATTAATAGCCTATGCCACGTGATTGTCGGCGATACGCTGCCGCGCGCTATGCATAAGTTAGAACTATCGTTGGGCATAGGTTGTGAACGCCGACAACACGCTCAGCATTCGTTGGTATAAGTTATCTATATGTGATTAAAACGTTCTGTGTATGTTACTAGCGAACGTAGTGAGCTTCATACTTAACGCGTGCACTGATGAAGAATCGGAAAACAACAACAACACAATACCCCTGGCTATTTGGAATCCGTGTCGTTGGATATGACCTTTTGCTTCCGGTTGTTGTTAACGCTGTGCGGTGTATAAACACAGATTGGGTTTTATTTCTATCTTGTGAATATTCTTAACGCGTGCACATGAGAGAATAGGAAACAAACAAAAACAACACAACTACCTGGCAATTGTGAATCCGTGTCGTTGGCTATGACCATTTTTGTTTTGTTTCTGGTTTTTTGTTTTGTTTCCGTTTTTGTCATGGGAATGATGCATGCCGGGGAGATCATGACCGAAGTGTTTATTTATTTTATTCAATTATTTTTTTTTCCCAATTAAATTTATACTCTCCGAAAGTGATTTTTTTTTCATGACAGGAAGTGTTTATCTTGTATTTAACATTACCGGGAGTGATTTTGAAACTCCTTTCCGGAACTTTAATTTCTTTTATTCTTGACCAGAAGTGATCGTTTATTTATTTATTTATTCAATTATTTTTTTTCCCAAAGTTAACTTTAATAAAGATATCTCCCGCATCATCAAAAAATATTTTTTATCGTGATTTACATTATTTGATCGCTGATCCGAATCCAGGACGAAATAACCGGAAATGCGTCAAAATCATCGGCTGTGCGGCGCTTACACATACCACGGTGGAGTTGGCAAGTATACAGTTGTGAACAAGTTTTATGTAAAGTCAGAAGCGAATGTAAAAGAGATTCTACGTTCGCTTCTAGGCTTTGCCTATTCCATATTAAATAACGTTATGCATACGTCCAACACGTTATTATACGCCCAAAAAATTTAAAAAAAAAACCAATAGTTCAGCGTACGCCAGCGTTTTACATACATTTTGATACGTTGCCATACGCTGGCTAAAACGTCAAGGTGTGACAGCGGGCTTAGCGCTGGTGGTCACGATCAAACAATTGTGGTCAATAGGACTACATGCAAATTGTCAAAAGCATGCTTGTACTGTTAACAACGACCTATTCCATCGGCACACTCCCGTCCCAGCACGGGGACGATGTGCCAC
>CM068962.1:39599976-39614815 GCA_035128595.1 Eptatretus atami | reverse complement strand
GCGACACAGCAGGGCTGCGCCTCCAGCCACGTCTCCTTGCGACGAGCCCGGACCTCCACCTACTGACTGGTCAAGCTCCCGACTCTGACACGAGCCAAGACCTCCCACACAGCTCAGCAGCAGCAGCAGCTCCCAGCAACAACCGCAACAACTCCAGCAGCTCCCTAC
This sequence comes from Eptatretus atami, assembly GCA_035128595.1. Taxonomy (NCBI): domain Eukaryota; kingdom Metazoa; phylum Chordata; class Myxini; order Myxiniformes; family Myxinidae; genus Eptatretus; species Eptatretus atami. Next base: position 39,614,647 of record CM068962.1, on the reverse strand, counting down.
GCTGCGTCCCTCGCGCCTTTTTATTCCACGCTCCCGCCCCTCCCCTCTTCGCCCAGCCCTCCTTCCAGCTCCTGCGGGAAACTTCCAGAAGGGGGCGTTTCCTCCTGGGTCGGGGTTTTTCGAAGCAATCATCCTAGCGCTTCTCTCTTCTCACTCCACTCACCCTCCCCGTCCGAAGCGTGGGAAAGTAAGAGGAAAAAATCCGTGCGTTATCGAACGCCTTCTTCTTTCTCCATGGCAGAGACGGTTAGGATGCGGAGAGGGTTGTAGCGTGGGTGTGGAGAAGGTGATTGGGGTGTGGTTGTTGTAATGGTGGCGTGATTGGCGTTGGTGGTGGTCGTGAGGGTGGTGTTGGTTGGGTGCTTGTAAAAAAAGTGGTTGGTGGTGAGGTGGTCATGGTTGGTCCAAATAACGATAGCAAGAATAACGGCTAACTCAAAGATCACAGCCTGTCCCACAAAATAATCCATTAAACAACGGTGGGGATCTAACTGACACACACTTAGCGATATAACTGAACTAAGGACCTTTATGGTGTTCTGCGAATTTCCACAACCGTAACAATATAATATAATTAATAGGCTGCCGCTCAACGATTTAAATCATAACCGCACTAGAAATCAGAAGTGTCACATCACCGTCATACGAGAAAAAATAATTTAAAAAAACAAAAAAAAACAGGGAGTCTGGAACACTGAGCGCTAAACAAATTACCTTGACGTGTTTCGAGCTTATTGAGTAACGTAAGTACGTGTGTCGACGTGTGTCACGATCGGTAACTGCCTACAACATTATGGCCAGGTATGCGGAACGTGTGTCATACGCCGAGTACGTCGAGAAATTTTCACAAAATGCTGAAAATTTCTCGACGTACTCGGCGTATGACGACGTATGCCAGCGTACTACGACGTATGCAGCGTGCTCTTAACGTATAACAAAACTTACCCATAACGTATTCGACGTGTGCCAGCTTGGTTTCGGCAAATTTTTCACATACATCGGAATCGCTGGCTAAAACGTTCAAGGTGTGACAGCGGCTTCACACTTCGATGTCCTAGTGCGGTTATGAATTTGAATCGTCGAGCGCGCAGCCTATGAATAGCCTACGCTACGTGATCGTCGGCGATACGCTGCCGCGCTATGCATAAGTTACACTATCGTTGGGCATAGGTTGTGCACGCCGACAACACGCTCTAAGCATTCGTTGGTATAAGTTATCTATATGTGATTGAAACGTTCTGTGTACGTTACTAATACGTTATGCAATACGTCCAATAAGTCGAAACACGTCAAGGTAATGGTTAGCGTCAGTGTTCCAGACTCCCTGTTTTTTTTTGTTTTTTTAAATTATTTTTTCTTCGGTATGACGGTGATGTTGACACTTCGATTTCTAGTGCGGTTATGATTTAAATCGTTCGTCAAAACTGAGCAGACACCAGTAGGTGGTTTAACAAGACAAGAACTATTATGCCATTAGGATAGGACGTGACCAGGTGTTTAGCTACGAGTACCTTGGCCTTGATAAAACAGTTGCAAAAATAAGCCTTTCCATTTCTGCAAACAGTTCAGTTTGTTCCAGCAAGCCTTCCCATGTTGATCATAACAGAGTTACTGGCCCAAGCAAAACTAGCCAATAATTATAATCTTATTTCAATCAAATAATATTCACAAGGAGAGGAGGGCGAGGGGTCGAAGAGATTTGAGCCACAGTGCTTCCCTATTACCACCTCGCACCAAGGGTGATGGAGGTTATGTTTTCACCCCTGTTTGTCTGTTTATGGGACGATATCTTCAAAAAGTTAGGATGCGATTCGGTATGAAACTTGGTGACAGGTTGGGTGTGTGACCAGGATGAATGGATTCGATTGTGGTGATCTGGACTGAATCCGAGAATTTATTTTTAATTATAACAAGTGATTCTTCACATTGGAGGACACGGCTAAAAACAAATAGGGCTAAAATGATACAAAGCTATGATATTGTTCAAAATGTTGGAACATGGATTTGGATGAAAACTTGAGGAAGGATTGGGGTGGTGTGACAAGATGAAGTGATGATTTTGTTTGATCTTGGATCTGGATTCAAGAAGTTCTAAGGTGAATTCTCACCATTGAAAAGATCAACACCAAGTGGGTTGACTCAACCTGTTCATCCTCTGAGGTCGGTTGAAACGAGTACCAGCGTGCTAGTAACAGTGGACACTGCATCAGTGGTGAGCCATGCGCTCCACAAAAAATGTTGCAACCAAGCAGCCACGGCTGAAGATGAATAAATAAATAAAATAAATGCTGCTTTCTCCTCACCCAACAATGGGAAGGCAGGCCCTCTCTGTGAAGACATGAGTTCAGGGACCACCTCTCAAACATATTGTTGTGCTTTTGATACATGTATGGCATCCTGCCTTGCTCTCTAAAATGTCTGCCTATGGCATCAAAGGCCAACTCTCCACAACAAGCTTACTTGACTTCCTTTACTCTCGTAAACTAATGTGGTGACCTCTCAACAGAAGTCCTTTCATCTCCTCTCCCTTGTCAAGGCTTGGAGTGCCCCAAGGCAGTGTTCCAGGCCAGTCATATTTCTGATCTTCATCAATGATCTCTCTGACTGCTCGGAAAATCCTCTATCGATTGTGCAATGACTCGACCCTCTGCTGTGACATCCCTCATCGTTCAGACAGGTGGTGTGCAGCCTCTTCCCTCTCTTCAGACCTTTGACAAAACCCCAAGCTGGTCAAACATTAGAATGTCTTTCAATCCAGACAAATCTCACACTCTCACTCTCTCTCCTCAAAAGGAGATCTGGCAAACTTGCACTTCTCCCCCGCACCCTCATCTACTTTCTTAACAATATCTTGAGGAAGTTCAGTCACCAAACTCCTGGTGCTCACTATCAGCCATGATCCTTCTTGAGTAAGCCACATTTCAAAGTGGCCATCCCAAAGTCAGTTGCCAATGGGCATCCTGATCACACAAAGTCCTTCCTCAGCCACCTGAACTTCCCATCCCACCTACGAGGCCTTCATCCGCAGCTTGATTGAGTACTGCTCTTTCTCTTGGCCTAGCTCCCTGCCTCATAGACGCTGTGCTGAAGATGAGTTCTTGCCTCAGCTTACCCTGTTAAAACCAAGTGTTCACGATCATGGGAATCTCCCACGCCTGAAAGATGAGTCTATGGGTTATCAGACAGGTGGTGATCTCTGTCTTCCACCACCTCCTTTCTGGACTTGCACCTTCTGCTCTTTCCGTGCTTCTCCACTACCCCTTCCCCAGCGCCCAGGTTTCTGCATGCTTACATGTCCACCATCAACCCCCTTCTGGTAAAACTATCTAAAATCCAGAATTCACTGCTCACTTTCTGCTTCATTGGTTCCTCCATTTTTCCCTCCTGTGGAATTAACTCCACATCCTCTTCAATCCTCATTCTTCCCTCGAGGTCTTCAAAATACAGCTGTTCACCATAATCTCAGATTGTCCCCGAACCAAACCATTGTTTCTACCCTCGTTAACCCCACCCAAATGCCTCCTAATTTTCCAATTTTCCTCGGAGTTTCCTTCTCCACGCATGCATGTTGTTCCTCCACCACGAAGGTGGAAGGTTAGGTTAGGTTTTTCACCCGGTCTGTCTGTTTTGTGTGCAGGATATCTCAAAAAGTTTGTGCATGGAGTTCGGATGAAATTGGTGGGCAGTTTGTGTGTGTGTTGACAAGGACGAATTTGATTCGATTTTGGTGGAAGATATGAAATCGGGATCCGGATAAAGAGATATGTTTAATTTCTAAATGATTCTTCACCATTGAGAGATGGCGGCCTTAAAAAAACAATATATTTATTGGGCCTGATTTCCTATTGGATCACGCACTGCGCGGGCAGAGGTATGAGCTCCACGAGTGCCCTTCTACTTCTTCATGTTTTTGCAATAAACATCCTGATCCTCAGTGTGCTAGCTCTTCCACGACCTCGACTATGTATACAAAAAAAAAATTGAGGGCCAGGGGACCCCAACGGCACCCGGGGCAACCGGCCCACCACAAACTTTTTGCCAAAAAACCCCGTCTAGTGCTGCGCGGCAGACAGACTTATTGATTGTGGATGAGCAACACAGTAAACCTCAATATCTCAGGAGTATTAGGTTCCTAGGAAAAATGCCCACCATGGTTAAACAGTAACGATGGTGGAAACCAAGGACAATGGGAAGAGGGGGGTTCGGTTCCCCCGAATTCATAAGGACCCATTAGACAGGTTAGAGAAAATATGAGGGAAAATCAGACGGAGGCCAGAAATAATCCACATTACAATTGAAATAAACATGAAAATATAAAATATATTCTGCGGGGTGTAGCTTACCAATTGTGTAAGCATCGGACGATGCTTCCCCATTGTCTCAGGTTGCTCAACTGCAATTGTGATTTTTTTCTCATGATTTTTATTTTCATTTAGCGGATATATCCATTGTAAATTGTGTTACCAGCTTCGATGTCATTGGCACACAAGAATTTCAGCTTTTACGTCACCCAGACATACCGATGCTTTTAATATCAGTCAGTAGTTAGAAAAAGTGATTATATATATATTTATAATGTTGTATGTATGTATGTATATATATATTTTTTTCCTTTTATTTGTGCGATTCCATTATGCTAATCCACCTCTCACTTCGACATTGATACATATTAAAAAAACAAAAACGAATAAGTCCATCCAACCATGTGTTTGCCATTGTTTATTCTAGCTGTGAAGGGCACAGCGTTATGATCGACATTTTGTGTTCTGTGGCTTGATACAATTTTAATTGAAATTTCGCAAATTTACCCCACTCTTAAAATCTTCTTTCCAAAGAACGCTTTTCAAGGGTTAATCTTTGTGGTGTGTCGTTTTTATTTACTTTATGGTGTACATTTGCACGTGTGTGTATGTATAAAACTGTATTACCACAATGGTACTTGGCACTGGTGTGTGTGTTAATTGGTTATTGGTCGTTGATTGATATCTCCAATTACAGGTTTCAGAAAGTGGAGCGGGCCCTCCAGGTCTTTAAAGTATTCGTGGGTGTGTTGTGTTGTGTGTGTGTTGTGTGTAACGCTGTGTGTGTGTGTGTTGGTTGATATCTCCACATCTGGGTTTCAGAAAGTGGAATGAGCCTCCCAGGGTGGGCTCAAAGTATCCACCTTCATTCGGTAAGGAGTCATGATTCATGGACCAAGCTTGTGAAGTTTCTGTATCTCAAAGTTTTGTGCCGAGAGCTTCTTTCAGGTCGTTCCCTTGAGGCCTCCGGACAGCTTTCAAACTGTAGTTTCGTTGTGTAAATAATATTCCCAGGATGGTTTTAATATCTCTGTGAGATCTGCATCATTCCTGAAGCTCCAACTATCACTCGGCACCAACTTGGCATTCTTTCAGCTTTCTGATCATTTCACTTTCATGTTGACGGTCTTGCGTATTTTGTCACTTATCTCGATTTCTGCATCGTTTAGTACAAAATCACTGGTACAGCACCTCACTGGGCAATCCTTCTTCTCTTTTTTGTACTTAAGTATGATATCTGTTCACAACGCTTTATTTTTGATGTTCACGCTCAGATGGGACATTTAGGTCGTACGTGTGCGGGCACTTCAATGTTTTCGAGTGATTGCTTTGGTTCGTTTCCCACAAATTTTCTGAACTGGGATATCAAATTTTTGCAGATGTGCCAGCAGATTACTTTACAAATTCTGTTGTGTTCGCTTGGCGTGTATGTGTGCAGGCTATTCTGACATGAGATTTTGTAAATTTATTTGTGTTTGGTCACATTGCAGCATAACATATCACTCTCTTTGCTTAATGCCTCACTATCACTTTTTATTTTTCCTCTCTCCTCCATTCACCTCCACCAACCCCACTCCACACTCTGTCTCCTCATCGCTCTCCCCTCTGAATTAAAATGCAGCACTCTCCTCCACACCTCTCTCCCAACCCTCACTCCCGCAGTGTGTAGCAACTCTTTCTGAGGCGATTGCTCTTCCCACTCCACCCCCCTTCCTCGCTCTCTTCTCCCCTTCCAAGCTCCCTTCTTCACCACACTCCTCGCTTCCCATCCCTCTTCTCCCTTCCCTCCTCCTCTCTCTTTCTCCACCCACCTCCTTCCATCCTCTCTGCCTCCTCTCTCATTTCTCCACCCCCTTCCCCTTCAACATCCCCGTTGTATTTGCTAGTATCTAATATGTTAAAGTCTTTCTAAACCACCTCAACCTTGCAACACATTTAAAGGGGATCGGCGTACCTTCCGGTGACGTAGAAAGCTGAAATTTTTGTGCCGAAGGACATCGAAGCTGGATACATTTGAAAAAAAATCAGAATCGCAGGGCACAACTCATAAATGAAAAAAAAAGAATTTTAAAAAAATGGCAGGTCAAGTACCAGCGATTATGGAAAAGCATGGTAATTTTGATGTGCTGACGGAATTGAAGCCGATACACCAGGGAAAATCAAGAACTGTCCGAAAGCATCTGCCAGATGAAAATATAAATAAAATGAGAAAAAAATGTAAAATTAAATTGAGCAGTGAGCGACCCAAGAAAGGCAAGGGGAAGCACGGTTCGTTCCGAGACAGTGAAGACTCGTATGTACCAATGGGGAAGCACAGTTCGTATGCTTACACAATGGGGAAAGCACAGCTCGTATGCTTACACAATGGGAAGCACAGCTCGTATCTACACAATGTGTAAGCACATCCCGTTAGTATATATAATGCATTTAACATTGAAATAAACATTGTAAATTAACAAAAACACCAGACTTTTACGTTTTAAAGTTTATTACCAAAACCAGCAAGGTGGGTGAGGAAAACTTAACATAGTTGCACACACTGTACTCTGCCAAAATAGAAGGAAACCACTACCACTTAGCTCGGGATGATGATATAGAGGGGTAGGAACAGGAATGGTGTGAGCGGTCGGGAACGGGAGTGGGGGAGCGGTGGAATGGGGAAAGCGGTGAGTGGGGAGGCGATTGAAAAGTAACATTCGCTTTATGACAAGTCGCCTGCAAGGCATTTCCACAATGGTGAGGAGGAACACAATCCTTAACCACCTACTTGTTGAAAAAAAAAAAAAAAAACCACGATCTTCATGCTGGGACAGGAAGCTGCGAGGTACGGCATCCTCTTCCAGAATAATCCCATCTTGTCAATGCTAAAAACCTACTTTCGTGCACCCTCAGTTTGTTCCTGAACCGTGGTTTGTGAATGCTGTGTTGAGAATGAAGATATTAGAAAGGGATGCGAGTCCGGGTGTCTGAAAATTGAGCGTTTGGGCAATTGAGGCTCGCAATACAGAGTTTGATAAGAGGTTTGGGAAATGAGAATTCAAATGTGGAGTTGGATAATGAAGGTTTGGGAATGAGGTTGAAGCGAAATTAAGGTTTAGCGAATGAGTAAGAGTACAATGGGAGCGTACCTTACAATCATTGAAACCCATAATGCGAGTGCCAGAAAAGCGCATTTCTCCTCGAGCCAACCGTTCTAACAACTCGATATTAGTCGCCAAACACCATAACTTTCGCTGCTTTTGGCACAACTAACTTTGTCCATCGCTTTACATTCGGGCTTCATAAAACGGTGCAAAGAAACACCACAAAGGCTCGTTATGAGGTAAATGTTCATGCACGGATGAAAAGATGAATATCTCAGCTAAAAAAACACGATAGTCGAAATCAATATACTGCAATAACAAAATCGGAACACATAAGGTTGCCCATAATGGTCAGGAGGGGGGGGCCCACGTGATATTTAACGGATTTAACTGATCAAAGAAACAAGGAGTTAGGCTGCATCCATCTAAACACACCAGCACTATGTCACCCTCCGTGTCAGCATTCTCCCACCCAATGGTTCTTCATTTGCTGGCATCTGCAGGTTTTTCCTCTCCCTGTTCACCTTCAAGCCTGCTGTCTGCAATCAAATTGACATGGAGATAACGTCAATAGTGAGCACATGATTGACGTTGAAACCAATTTTGCTCAATTAGGAAATAGTTGAATCTATTTTTGATTTCTGGAATATCTATGCTAAAGGAGAAGCTTACACTATATTCCAGATTTAAATGCTCAACCAGGTCACGTCTATTCATCTTCTCATAATGTTTACCACAAAACAGACTCCAACACCCATGAGAATCTCCTGAAATTTGATGAAGGGATGGGAAAATATTGTTAGCAACAGCTTACCTGACAAGTAAGGGGTTTCTATGGGTGGACATGGAAGGAGCAGGGGCAGGAAGCTGGCAGAAGTCTTGAGAAGCGTTGTGGCTGAGAGCGGAGTTCATCACTCAGGCCACGCAGAGTAGCCATTATTGCATCGGAAGGGCCAGGATAGAGCCTCCTGCTTCGTCCCCATTACTCTGACCACTTAAAGTGCTTGGGATTGCAGGAGTTAAACCCCGTTACGAGCGGCGCACACAGGCATAGAAGGAAAGGGAGGCAGCTGGCGTTGCAAAAGACAATAGCTCCTGCTGCACCTAAGACGGAGCAAAATAAGCAACTTTTATTGTGAAACACGTATTGACGTCCATGATAATGGTCTACTCTCCTTCCCCAGCTCATTGCCTTTTCCCTTCCTCCTTTAAATCTTTCTCTTATCAACAATACTTTGATAAATTTTTGACATCGATGGATTTTATGGCTTCCTGTAAAAGTAAATGAGCAAAACTATATTTCATTCACTCCATTCATTTGGATTCACTCCAATTGCCAATGTATACTTTACAACGATTCCCGTTTCAAGCAAAACAATATGCTCAGAAACTAAGGTTATTGCAGTCTGGATAGAAACTTTGAGAGATTATATTTAGTGTGGAAAGAATGCAGACCAACCAAGGGTCATTCGATGCACAGTCGTAATTGAACAATGAACTACCAATATCAAAAAACTCTGATGGCATTACAGTTCTTTAGATTTATACCTTGTACACAATGGTTATCATATTGTTACGGATTCTCAGAATCCGACCGATGAATGCATACAAACATCCAGGTCCTCAGGATAGTATTTCCTGAATGCATTGCCCAGTATAGACCCATCCCCATGTCTGTGGTGATTTAAAAATGTGATGCATTGAGAAGGGTAAGAATGAGATTCCCTCGTCTTATGGAAAAGTTCCTTTTTCTCTTATACGACAGACGCATTCATTGCACGTGAGATAGCGTTTAGCACGGCGGGCGTCGACACCCGCCTTTTTCCATCGACTGTTGACACCCCGTTCAGCAGCTCCATAGACGCTAACTGGCCTTCTTTTTTCATTATCGGCTGGAACATTGAGGTTGATAATGTTGTTGACGTTTTGTGCAGCGACTTCACGTTTTCGCCTCGGTATCTGACAAATGGCTGCTTTTTGCTGTTCGTCCAGCACCACAGGCAAGGCGGTGTGGGCCAGGAGTGTCGCAGGAAAGGCAGGTTGTCACGGCAAACGATCGCAAAAATGGGGAGAGGGTGGATTTGGCTGGAGTCTGCGCCCCCAGGACGTGCACCACTATAAAAAGAGGACGAGAGGGTCCGTCTTGCGATCAGATCGACAAGGGTCAGTGTGAGTTAGTTGGCGTCAGTGAGTTCAGTATCAGTCAGACGGCTTTACCACTCAGTCGGAGTCCAGTCAGTCAGTCAGACGAGTTTACCAGTCAGTCGGAGTCCACCAGATGCTTTTCCAGTCATCGGAACCAGTGAGTTGGTAAAGCCTCAGCACCTCCACAGCGGCTCACAGCACCTCAGAGCCCTCCAGCCCAGCCCTCACAGATTCCAAACACTCTGTCCGTCGGTTTGGCTCCTGGGTGGCTCTGGCGGGGGTGACACATCGGGACCGTTAATGCTCCTTCTGCAACGAGACCTGCTCTTGCGCGTGCCTGATTCTTGGGGGTGACGTCGATTGCGTTCTCGCCTGTTTGCGAAGTGGTGCACGCAAGCTAGGCACTGGCAACGGACCAAGGCACGCTTCACACATTTCAGGACGTTTTTATTTGACTATGACTTCTATTTGGTGAGCGAAGTATGATTTCTCTTTCCCCAAACCCCTGCCCCCCGAATGATCTGCTGGGTTACCCTTGTCCCATGTTTTAATTGTAAGTAAGGCATAGTGATAAGACTACTCTTTGTCTCTTTTTCTATCAGTGGCCTGATTAATTATTTATTTCTTGGCCAATCATTTTATTGATTTGGCCTGATTAATTCATTTGCGTTGCATTATTTGATTGAATTTGAATTTACTAATTTTTTAACTACACGGAAATAAAAAGTTATTTTATTATTTATTTCTTATTAATAAAGTGCTTTTGACGTCCAACCTGTCCGTGCTTGTCCTTTCCTTCCATTTGAGTCCAGCATCTGTCTGAACCTAGATAAGACTGGGAGAATTAACCACACGAATTTTGACCAAATAATAGTCGGCACGCACCAGCGGGGTTAAACGCTCGGCCACCCTAATTAAGATCAAATCAAGAAAGATTTGGTGCTTTGCAAGGGCGCGCTCCCATTCAGGAAACACGTGACCTCTAGTTAAACGCAATAATTAGACGGATGGACACTGAAACTCGTGGAACCGAGTGGTATTCCTGGCTTCTAAAGCAACCCACCGTACCACAAAGTTAATGCGAGCGGTGCCCCAGAGTCCGGCTCTTCCGAGGACAACGGGGATTAAACACCCCTCATAATACACTCGGTACCCGTTGGCCTAACAATCATTAATGCTGAAGCTTTCCAAAAACCAATTTACCAAAAGCTATCAAGCTTCACTTTAAACGATACTGAAAGAAAAAAACAAAAACATGAGCATCAAAAAAGGCCAAGATTGAATTATGTCTGTTGCCCATAACATAAAAGGTTTACTAAACTACTGTTTGCACATAATAGTTGAAAATGACTGCTTTGGTAATTTTTTTCAGCAAAATCCTTTTTGATTGCAGATTTTGTGTGATTTTTTATTTACATCCCCAACTGATGAGGTAATGTACATGCGACTCAGCATGTTTGTTGATGTTTCGTGATCACAAACAACACGGTTATAAAAAATAAAAATAATCACGGTCATGTACATTTTAACCCGACATCGTTTCCGAGTGTTTCAATCCGTGTCTTGCTGTTCTCATTGTGCATAGCCAGGTATTTCTGTGATAGTCACGATCCCTGATTTTATATTTTCGGTTTGTACATACATTGCTCCCGTTCGACATCAACTATGGTCATCGTCTCCAGAATCTTGATAAATCTTCGTCGAAGAACACGTATCAAAATTATTTCTAAGTCAGACAAAGTATTGATCAGCATGATGTGTCGTCTGCTGAATTGTTTCTTACAATGACGGTTCAGAACCAATTGATCCCACCTACCAAAGTATTTTTAGGGCTAGACCATATTAAACTTTATATTTTTCACTTATACATTTTAATTAATTGGCGAAACACAAAAAACAATCCTTTGTTAGTACTCTCATTACATTTTAAAACCAAAATGAATTTTTTCTAAAATGTCAATTTCGCTTCACTGGTTAAAATTTCAAATATGATTGCTGACAGATATAATAGTTGATTAATCTTTAAGTCGTTTCAATAGAAACGTGAGATTGCAGGTCATCTTGTGAATATTAATTAACTAAGGTTCATTACCTACTAGGGGCACTGCATCATTGGCATAGCCACGCTCCTAGAACATATGCAAGGCCCACTCATCATGCTGCACACTTACAAGCGATATAAACAAGAACTTTGTGCAAGTAGAGGCCATTTGGCCCAGGCCTATACCAGAAGACCCCCATCCCCCACCCCCACTCAAAATCATAAAGTCCACGTCTTTAGAATCATTCTTTTTAGTTCAGGTGAAATTCGGCAAAATAAAAAAAACAAAGAAACAACAAACGAAACGTCCGGGCCTCTTCTGTTATCACGTCTGACTTATAACTGCACAATCTATGTAACCTTGTTATAACTTGGACCCTGTCTCCTTGGTTACTGTGTTTCACTGAATCTTGTGTTAATGTGCCACTAATGTAAAAGCCAAATCAGATTCGGAATTTTATGCTGCGGGCATGCAATTGATAATCTGATGATACCAGGAAATGAATCACGCTCACGACACGAGAATGATCACCGCCAATTAATCAAAATGGCTACATACCTCCCCAAGCAAGCATGACCAAGACAGGTTGTTTGCGTTGCACCGAAGTATGCAATTCACTATGACTTTGACGTTGATGAGGAAGCGGGTGCATGGATTACGTTTGCCACAAAGTAAAACAATGAGGCTGGGAAACTTGACACGTAAGACGAAGCAGATTGGTCACTGCCTTGCCTCGATGATTTTTTAATTTGATCAGATCCTCTCATTTATGCTGTACAGGGTCTATGTTTACCTTCGAGAATGTAATTGTAAATTCATGCTTTTATCATCCAATTCGATGACCAATACATGTTTCTGCATTTTTCTTCCCTGCCCCCCCCCTTCCACCCCTATGAGTATTGACCACAAAACACAGCTTCGAGATAGACCTAATGATGAACTTAACTTGTCCATATTATAAAAAAGAAGCATTACATGGATGCAAATCTGTGTATCATGTTATGTTCCCTTTTTTCTAACGTAGGTATACCTGTCACGAGTCACTATGGGTGAATTGAACTTAAACTCGAACTTACGATCGTTATTCAATGACTTCAATCAATGAAATCGTATTAGTTATATGTTCCCATGTGATGTAATTACCGGCACATGCGTCCGAAAACACCGCAAAAATGATAACCCATTCAAGTCCGTTTGAGACACTCACTTTCCACAGTAAAGCGATGTGGCATGCTATCCCATCCCACAACAGACATTGATCGGTGCGGCACAATCATGATTCTCAGTGGTGCCAACTTTTTTGAAGCGGCTGCCACCCTGCCCCCCACCCCCCCCCCCCCCCCTCCCATCGGAAAATCCAGGCATACGCGGCTGCGTCACGTTCATGCTCTGTGCTACGCTAACCCGGACAAACATCACCTCACCACATACAACTACCTATGAGTCCCACAATATCCAACTATCCCTGTACTGTACCCCTCTATCTCAAATGAAATCTAGACACCTTACCTACGCAATTCCAATTTTAAAAGTATCTCCTGTTTCTGCGCAACTTACCTTTATATGGAGACCATTGCATGCATGAACCCCTTTCTGCGTGGAAAGACCCCTGTGCTTAATAATGTCCAAACTCTCATCTTCTTTACTTTGTCAGTTATGGATCCTGGTCCCTAACACTGTCCAACTCTGTCTTGAAAAACTCCACTTCACCATCTCTGTCCACACCCTTTCATTATCTTAACATCTCTATATCAATATACCCAAGCAATCGCCTCGTTCTATTATAAAGTCCAAGTCCCTCAGCGCTCCTCATATCTTTGTCCAACCCTTTCATAAAGTAATCCTTATTTTCATTATTCGGTACCATTCCCCAGCATCTTAAGCCTGTCACACCTTGAGACGTTTAGCCAGCGTCGTATGGCAAGGTATCAAAAACGTATTGCAAAATGCTGGCGTACGCTGAACTATTGATGTTTTTCCCAGGTTTTGGACGTCTATTCATAACGAGTGGACGTATTGCATAACGTATTATAACGCACACAGACGTTTCAATCACTATAGAAACTTATACCAACGGAATGCGTGAGCGTGTGTGTCGCGCGTGCACAACTATGCCCAACGATAGTGTAACTTATGCAACTAGCGCGGCAGCGTATCGCCGACGATCCACGTGCGTAGGCTATTCATAGGCTGCGGCTCGACGATTCAAATTCATAACCGCACTGGACATCGAAGTGTGAAGCCGCTGTCACACCTTGAACGTTTTAGCCAGCGATTCCGATGTATGATAAAAATTTGCCGAAACCAAGCTGCACACGTCGAATACGTTATGGGTAAGTTTTGTTATACGTTAAGAGCACGCTGCATACGTCGTAGTACGCTGGCAATTACGTCGTCATACGCGAGTAGGTCGAGAAATTTTCAGCATTTTGTGAAAATTTCTCGAGTACTCGGGTATACACACGTTCCGCATACGCTGGCCATAAGTTGTAGGACAGTTACCGATCGTTGACACACGTCGACACACGTTATTGACGTTACTCATAAGTCGAAACACGTCAAGGTAATTTGTAGCGCTCAGTGTTCCAGACTCCCTGTTTTTTTGTTTTTTTAAATTATTTTTTCTCGCGTTATGACGGTGATGTGACACTTCGATTTCTAGTTGCGGTATGATTTAAATCGTTGAGCGGCAGCCTATTAATTATATTATATTGTTACGGTGTGGAAATTCGCAGAACACCATAAAGTCTTAGTTCAGTTATATCCTAAGTGTGTGTCAGTTACGATCCCCACCGATTGTTTAATGGAATTTTGTCGGGACAGGCTGTGATCTTTGAGTTAGCCGTTATTCTTGCTATCGTTATTTGGTACCAACCCATGCATCACCTCACCACCAACCACTTTTTTTACAGCACCCAACAACACACCCTCACGACCACCACCAACGCCAATCACGCCACCTTACAACAACCACACCCATTCACCTTTCTCCACACCCACGCTACAACCCTCTCCGCATCCTAACCGTCTCTGCCATGGAGAAGAAGAAGCGTTCGATAACGCACGGATTTTTTCCTCTTACTTTCCCACGCTTCGGGAC
>CM068962.1:39525169-39539628 GCA_035128595.1 Eptatretus atami | reverse complement strand
GGAAATACACACAGCAACGCATGAGGGACTCAACAAATGGACATTATGGGACTTTTCAAAGGACGTAATCCACCCCAGCAATGCTCGGTCGTGCTATGGCGAGCAATCCCTGTAAATAGCCGATATTTGGGGGCATGGTGAACCTGCTACCTGTACCGTCGTGTGGGGCGTACAGGATTGGTAGCCTAAAGTGGCTCCACAAAGTTATAAAAGAAGCAGAAAATATTTGGTATAGGCACCTAAAAAAGCTGGGTGTTGCCTCTGCACAACTTAAAGAGTTTGGAGGAACACCATATCTGGTCATGGAGTTGCTCTTCCCTGATGACGTTGGTAGGTCATATATATTGGGAGTGTGTGTGTGTGGTGTGGTGTGGTGTGTGTGTGTGTGTGTGTGTGGTCGTGTGTGTGTTGTCGGTCGTCGCTGCTTACTTGAACATACAGCGAATTGTTAGGAACTCAACACCTCGCATCCATGGATATTTGTCGTATTTCTGTAGCCTAATTTTCATTAAGAAGGCAGTGGCTCTGGTTAACCATTTTTAAGTTTCCACTCCTTTTGTCTAAATGTTGAAAATTATCATTAAAAGATTGAATCACAGATTTAATGTTGGCAATTGACGGGTTAAAAAAATCTTGGCGAGCAGAAGTGAGAGTCACTGAAAACGCAAACGCAAAAGACCTCTCAGCATTCACATGTCATTTCTAAAGTCCCGTATTGGTGGAAGAGTAGGTGAGGGGGAGATTGTGACACTAAGGGAAGGGGGGGAAGGACACGTGGGGTGAACAAGCTGGATACATCTCAAAATGCAGGAGGG
Source organism: Eptatretus atami (assembly GCA_035128595.1). Classification (NCBI taxonomy): domain Eukaryota; kingdom Metazoa; phylum Chordata; class Myxini; order Myxiniformes; family Myxinidae; genus Eptatretus; species Eptatretus atami. The sequence continues at coordinate 39,538,813 of CM068962.1, read as the reverse complement.
GCCTGAAGGAACAGGAAGGGAAAGCTGGGGATCAAAGAGCAATGGAACAAATGCAAAGGTTATTGAAGAGGAGAGACAACACCAACAACCTGGAAAGGAAGAGTGGTGGGATGGGCTTGGGGAGGGTTAATGACTGTGGAAAAGTCATGAGTAGAAATGGGGGGGGGGGCATCTTGAAGCCTTGATGGGAAGAATGGGATTGAACAGTCTTCCGTATCACTTTTAACATATAATTTTGTCCACACTTCCCCCTTCCCTCCAATCTTCCACCCATGATAGGAAGAGAATGGGAAATCTCCAAATCAAAATCGCAAAGCCAAGGAGTCGGGTACAGAAAGCGGGAAAGGTGAGGACGTGCTTCTTGATCGGACTGATAGCCTTTTAAGTCACAAATAAATTGGCGGCGTCATTTTGACAGCAATGTTTGGAACATGTGGCATTTTATATTGGTTCCCACGGTGTACTGTTCATTTGTCCATTGTGTTGTTATCGTTTACTTTTCTTCAATAAATGTGCAAGGTCTTCAATGATCCTCATAAAGGTGAGACATTGTGCAGGTGTTTATAAAGTTGTTTTATTGATGGGCTGATCTTTTTTTGTTGTTTTTTGTATACACTGTTGAGGCTCATATGAGAGCTAACACACAGAACATACAACAATGGGAGCAGGAGACAAGAGGAGGGGGGGGGAGGAGAAGGGAAAAAAACTGTGTGTAACAGAGACATGAGATCTGTGGAGGGGAGGAAAAGGGGGTGGGGTACACAGGATAAACAAGATGGACATGACAGAGACATTTTATGGAGAACATTTTGGTGAGAATTTTATGGATGGACACGACGGACATTTTGGTGAGAAAGTGGCATTTTATGGAGCAATGTGAACTTTTTGCATTTTTATAAGTTTTTATTTATATTTGTTTTCATGTGTTTTTGAGCAGACAGTTTGGCATATGCAGCGCTGCTCAGAAATGAACTGCTGGGCGCTGGAATAGAAAAAGTTTCTGACCCTCAGGGAGAAGAGAGACGGTTAGAGGGAGCTTCTCCTGCTCGGCGAAATCTCTTCCAGGTTCGTCCATTCCCCTTCCTCCTCTGAGCTTGCCTTGCCTTTTCAGCTGCTTTCCTCTATTTCTCCTGCTTTCCTAACTATGTTCTTTATATGTATGAAGTACACTGTGCGGGCGAAGCGGTGCAGTCCAGATGATGAGGACGTTTCTCCATTTTCCTTGTCACCAGTCAGCAACAAAAGGTTTTTACTTTTATTATTATTTTTTCATTTGTCGAAGTTTGTGGGTGATTGAGTATTATCTGATGTCTTGTTTTTTTATTATTTTTTTCATTATGAGATCGAGGCTCATGGTAGAGCCACATGACAAAGTGGTAAAACTTGGACACAAGCAAGGGAATGATTGAATACGAAAAGAGAAGAGGGAAAGAAATGCTGCAACGTGAAAGTAAGAAGGTTGGGTTTGTAAGGGTTCATGGAAATATAGATTGTGCGTATGGATGGGGAATGACATAAGTTGATGATGCACCACTTTATAGTCCTGGAGGGAAGAGTTCAGGAGATGGAATGGCCTCTGGAAAGCAGTTTCACAGATTGGAGAAGAGATAGAGTAGAATCACTGCTCTACCCTTCACTCTTTCATTCTCTATTTGCCGTGTTGATCGAGTCTGTACTAATGCTGTGGGAACGAGGAGAAGCTGACATATTTTTGGGTGTTAACCCTTCTACAAAGAGCGACAGATTTGAGAACATGAATAGTGATTGCATCTGGGCTTGCCACCAAAGCAGAGTCGAGGCTGGACAGAACTTTCTCTCCCTTATCGAGTGAGAAGGACACATAGTCTGTTTTTAGCTCACCTAGAACGTAGTTCCAGGGAGCTTGTGGGATGGCGCCATCATTCCATTAGTCCAAACGTAAACACTTGCAACTTCTCCGAAACCGCTGATGGGATTGTGACCAAACTTAGCTAAAATTATATTTGGTATGTTGCATAACTCATGTTTGTTCAGGCATAAAAAAAATTATTGGGGTCTACCAGGGATCAAAGTGGGTCCAGGTTTGACTCCTCAAAATAGGTATTTGCTCTCTTCTCCAAACTATGCTGATGACTCCACCCTCTGCCGTACCATCGGTCATCCCTCAGACCGGCAAGCAGCAGCTTCTTCGCTCACTGCACATCTGGATAAAATCACAAACTGCGTCCAACACTGGAACATGTCTTTCAATCTGGACAAATCTCACACTCTCACATGTCTCTGCGAAAGGACTGTTAGAAAACCCCCCATCCACTTTCACAACTCCTCTGGAAGAAGCCTTTCTTTCAAGCTTCTGGTCTCACTATCTGCCATGATCTTTCCTGGGAAGCCACATTTCAAACCTCGCCTCCAAAGCCAGCCATGGGAATCCTCCGTCGTGCAAAGTCCTTCCTCGGCCCACCTGAGCTCCTGACCACTTACAAAGCTTTTGTCGCAGCCTGATGGAGTACTGCTCTCCCCTCTGGGCTGGTGCTCCTGCCTCCACCTTTCTCGGCTTCACGCTGTAGAAACCAGGGCATTTCGGATCATTGGCATCTCCCGCAATGAGGCTGAGCTTTGGCCTCTCACTCAATCACCGCAGGTTGGTCGGTGGTCTTTCTGTCTTCTGCCGTCCCCTCTCCAGCCTTGCCGCCCCCCTGTTCTCTCTGCGATTTGTCCCCACCACATTTCCACAGGGCGCTCAAGGTCCGCCAACAACCCCTTCTGGTAAAACTACCAAAATCACGAATCACTGCTCACCGTCACTCTTTCATTCCTCTTTTTCTGCCTTTGGAATAAACTCCCTCACTCTATTCATTCCCATTCTTCCCTCCAGGCCTTCAAAACAGCTGTTCACCACCACCTCTTATCATCCCCCATCCAAATCCTCGATTTTTCTACCCCGATTATCCACCCAATCCACCTCCTTCAAATTCCCTGCTTCCTTCCTGAAAGTCCCTGTAATGTCCATCTTCTATTCCCCATTTCCTCGTCCCATCCCTCTCCCTTCCACAGATCTCCTAATGTCTCTGTTCCCCACTGTTTTGTCCTTCCCACTCCCTCCCCTCTTGTCTCATACCCCCCTTGATGTGCGTTGTGTGTTGGCTCTCACACGAGCCTCGACAAGGTATACAAAAAAAAAAATAATAACTACACGCACAATTTAAATGAAACTTCACCACAACCTCCATCACCCGTGATGTACCAAAGTTTGTTCACGGCATTAAAAAAGAATTGAGCCCTAAGGGGATATACTGGGGGTTGCCTCCCCAAAACAAGTATTTGCTTTCCACTCAAACTACAAACACAATTCCAAAACGACCACAACCTCCATCACCGATGATGTACCAAAGTTTGGTCGTGGCATTAAAAAAAATCGGGGTCTGTGTGGGGTTTGACCCCCTCCCCCCAAAATAGGTATTTGTGCTCTCCTCTGAAACGACACACACGACTGTGATACTTCTTCAAACAAATCGGGGTCTGAGGGGTCTGTGAGGAGTTTGAGTGACTGTTGCTCCTGATCCAGGTGAGCTTCAGGACCTGCGGTCCTATTTTTAGTGGGTACGATAGAGTAAAATTGGCACAGATGTAGGGATGGGTTGGGTATGAGATTTGGATGCAAACACAGAGTTAAATGTTCTGCCTCATCTCAAGCAAAGATTCCATTTGAGGCGAGCGTGGGGAGGGGATTGGGATGGAGAGGGAGCGTACACCAGAGACTTAGTTGACAAGGCACCACCATGGCTTTGAGGACAGACAGGTTGGAGAGTCCAGCATCGAGATGTGTTCTGGCATACCTTTGGATGAATGCACACTTGTTGCTAGCCTCATGGAGTTTAATTTTCTCTCAGTTTGGTTAGTTTTCCATATTGAGAAAACAAGGTGCTTAACTACAATCTGCTCCCCTCAGAAAACGGTGTACCAGGGCCAAGAGGATGGAAAGCATAGTCGTAGACAGGATGCGATTTAAACCGGTGCATTAGAGAAAGTAGGCTTTTGTGAAAGTCTTCCAAGGTGGAATCGACATCAGATGCTCTGTAGTCTCTACCAGTTGGCTTGTGTGTGTGGGGGGGGGGGGGAATGTTTTGAATCATAGAGGGTGCTTGCTTACAGGAGGCAGATATGTTTGAGAAGAACGTGGTCAAAGCGACAGGAGAGATTGGATGGAAAGTTAGTCATTACCAAGTGCAGAATGGAGGACAAGCCATGTTGGGAGGTTTACAGATTAGGTCAGCTCCACAGAGTTGTAGAAAGCCTAAGCTGCAATGCCGTTGCTGGTTGTTGCAGAATTGACATCCAGCCAGCTAGTATGGTGACAGTTGAAATCCCACAGATGAACAGTGTTAGGACAGATAGTAACAAACTGATACATTTTAGAAGATGTAGATATATACCTATGTCATTTTTCCTGAACTTAAAATGACTGTTGTGTGATTCTGTAGCCAGAAGCTTCTGCGTTCCCCACGCAAGCCGACACGAAAGATCTCTAAGATCCCATTCAAGGTGCTGGATGCACCAGAGCTTCAGGATGATTTCTACCTCAACTTGGTTGACTGGTCCTCACTTAATGTCCTTAGTGTGGGTCTTGGCACCTGTGTCTACTTGTGGAGTGCCTGCACCAGCCAGGTAAACAAACCTTTGAGGTAGGACTGCTTGAATGGGCACAACTTAATTAACCGCACTGCCTAACCTCTACTCCTTGTCTACCTAGGTCACACGGCTGTGCGACCTCTCTGTAGACGGTGATTCGGTGACATCTGTGAGCTGGTCAGAGCGCGGTGGTCATGTTGCTGTGGGAACGCACAAGGGCCTTGTGCAGATCTGGGATGCAGTTGCTGGGAAGAAGGTCAACACTTTGGAGGGACACACTGCCCGTGTCGGTATGTTACTTGTATGCCATTTAAAAGTATCTTGCCTTCCATGTGACACCAGGGGGAAACTCAAACTCCACTTGATAGAGTACATAACTTGCTTTTTCTTCTGAAACTGCACACACAATTTCAATGAAACTTGACCACAACCTTCATCACACGTGACATTTTGTATCCCACTGGTAGGCCGAATCTAGATCTGGATCTTCACCAAAATCGAATTGATTCGTCCTTATCACACCGCTAACCTGTCCAACAAGTTTCGTCCGAATCCGCCCATACCTTTTTGAGTAATTGTGCGATATATCATTTTTGGCCCCACATCTCAAGGGCGAATAATCACTTTAAAATAAATAAATAAAATTCTCGTATCCAAACTAACGGATTTGTCCTCGTCACACACCCAACCGGTCCACCAAATTTCTTCTGAATCCATCCACAACTTTTTGAGATATCCTGCCTGCCAACAGACGGGTGAAACCATCACACCTGTACACCAAATTAATGGGATTTTTTTCAGCTTGAAAAGGAATCAAATTATTTATGACAGTCCCTTTCATCTCCATTTACCTTCTCATAGGGGCTCTTGCATGGAATGCAGACCAACTATCTTCAGGCTCACGTGATCGTCTTATCCTTCAGCGGGATCTCCGCTCACCATCAGTGCTGCCCGAGCGAAGGCTGCAAGGTCATCGGCAGGAGGTGTGTGGCTTGAAGTGGTCACCGGATCACCAGCATTTGGCATCAGGAGGCAATGACAATAAGGTGAGGGTATTACATGGTCATATTCAATTTTATCCTTGCTACTATTACCCAGCAATTTTGTCACTGTTCCCTGCCCAGTTCCTGTAACTGGCATGTTTTGTTTATTACCTCTGCCACCGAAGGTGAAAGGTTGTTTTCACCCCTGTTTGTGTTTGTTTGTTTGTCTGTCTGTCTGTGTGCAGGATATCTCAAAAAGTTGTGGATGGACTTGGATGAAATTTTGCAGACAGGTTGGATGTGTAATAAGGACGAATTGGTTCGATTTTGAAGATCCGGATCCGGATCCGACTACGACAATTTTTTAGGTGATTCTTCACCATTGAGAGATAGGGCCAAAAACGATATATAGCACGATATCTCAAAAAGTTGTGGACGGATTCGGACGAAACTTTGGTGGACACGTTGGGTGTGTGACGACGACGAATTGATTTGATTTTGGTGAAGTTCCGACTCCGGATCTGGATGTGAGATTTATTTAATCTTTAAGTGATTCTTCACCATTGAGAGATGGGGCCAAAAACGATATATAGCATAATATTTCAAAAATGCATTGGATGGATCAGGTATTGCGTGGCGGAGGTATGCGCTCTACCGAGTGCCCTCATAGTGTATTTCTTTATTTATCTATACTCGTAAATGTCATTGTGTGAAAGTCAGTCCATCCTTCAGTCTCCTCCATAACTACAAAACCATGAGACCTCACGGCCCCAAACTTTACATGCATACTAAGGAACTTCAAGGTAGTGCATGAATGAAAATTGGTTGTTTTGGTTAATTTAAACACCCCTTTTGAAGATGATTAACAGCCTTATTTAATTATATCCTTTATCGCTTATTAAAAATAAAACGCTTAGTTTTTAAAAGTTTCTTCAACCGTTTCGTTGGAGTGCTTTCTTGAGTGGTTAAGGCACTTGGTAAGTGCTCTTCAAGCTTCGATGGTAATACGATGGCTCAGTTCTCTGTTGGGACATTTTAGAAGTTAATAGGGCAAAATAAATTAGGTGATTACAATGAGTAAAAAATGTTTTCAGCTGTAACAAAGCAATTAATTGCCACATCACGGCAGGATAGCCCAGAGGTACACACGCTTGCTTTAAGCTGTCTAGCCTAAGTTCAAATCTCGACCCAGCTATAAACTGTCATCCCGGTGTTTCACAGGCAGGGTGATTCATCACTGTTTGTGCTCAAATGGACGTTAAACCGGATGTCACATCTGCTGGAATCCCTCCTCCTCCCCCCCCCTTTTGCTCCCTCTCTCCTCTCTCCGTTCTATCCCTCCCCTCCCTCTTCCTCCCCCCTTAATATTCCTGTTGGCGAAGCGATGGATTGTATTTGCTCGTCTACATGATAAAATTAAAGTTGTATTTTTACCTCCGCCAGCGAAGGTTGAAGGAGGTTACGTTTTCACCCTGTATGTTTGTTATTTTGGCAAAAAAAAACTCTTTTTTGACAAGTATGTTGGTCTATAGTGTCTGTCTGTCTGTCTGTCTGTCACACGATTTATGGCCACAGTTTTCAACTAATGGTTTTGAATTATTTTATTTTTTTGTGGAGGTGACGGCCAAGGACGGCAACGCAAAATTTTGGTGATGATCCGCATCTGAGAATTTTTTTAAAGTGATTCTTCACCATTGAGAGATAGGGGCCAAAAACGATACAAAGCACAACATCTCAAAAGGTTATGTATGGATTCACATGAAACTTGGTGGACAGATTGGGAGTGCTACCAGGAAGAACTGATTCAATTTTGGTGAAGATCCGAGTAAAACGATATTGCGTGATATATCAAAAAGTTGATGACAGATTCGGATGAAACTTTGTGGTCAGGTTGGGTGTGTGAAAAGGACTACTTGTTTCGATTTTGGTGAAAATCTGAATTCGAGAATTTTTCAAGTGCTTCTTCACCGTTGGGAGATGAGGCCAAAAACGATATATAGCACAATATCTCAAAAGGTTAAAGATGGATTTACACGAAACTTGGTGGACAGGTTGGGAGTGCCACTAGGAAGAACTGATTCAATTTCGGTGAAGATCTTAATGCAGAATTGGATACAATAATTTTTTTTTTTAACTGATTCTTCACTGTTGAGAGATGGGGCCAAAAAACGATATTGCATGATATCTCAAAAAGTTGAGGATGGATTTGGATGAAACTTGGTGGACAGGTTGGGTGTTTGACAAGGACTAATCGATTCAATTTTGGTGAAGATCCGAATCCAGATCTGGCTCCAAGAATTATATCATTTTTCAAGTGATTCTTCACCATTGAGAGGTAGGGCCAAAAACGATTGAGAGATAGGACCACCCGGTGGTATCCATATATCATGATATTTCAAAAATGTATTAGGCCTGATATGTTCTCGTAGATCAGGCATTGCATGACGGAGGTATGCTTTCTCTTGAGTGCCCTTCTAGTTGTTTATATATTTATAAATGCTTCAAAAACTACTGATTCAAATCAAACCAAATTTTGCATGTTGCCCAAGGGTATCCCAAGTCTGATTTCTGTTTATCATGGTAGTATATCTGGGGGATGGGATTCAGGGTGTAAGTGGGGGGGTTATTTATTCTATTTTATTAATTTGGATTATTTATTCTATTATATTGACCCCATTTCTTCCTATGTAACAAGTGGTGCCAGGCACAACAAATCCCGCCCATTTAAGGCATAAAGTTATTTTGGGGATCAAATTTAAATTTGATCCATCCTTAACCTGAATGTTGATTATAAGGAATATTTTAGTCTTAGTTTGAAGTCAAGTAAACCATTTTTGACGAAGTTATGAGCGAAAAACGATTTTGACCTTTTCGTGACCTGACTTGACCTTTGACCTAATTGGACCAAAAGTTAATGGGTCGTCCGCGGTTGATTACCCACCTGTGGATACAATTTGACAGTGTTTGAGCCAGCCGTTTTCCCGTAAAGTTGTATTTTCGTAACCATGTTTTAGTTTTAATGGAAAATTTGTAATTTTGACGCGATGAAACCATGAACCCCAAAACTTCGGACCCTACCGATCTTCACAAATATGCATTTTTCACTATAGGAATGAGTAGGATCATAAGTGACAAATAGAATAAGGTTCACTAGAAGCTTAGTTTGAAGTAAATCAGATCATTTTTGACGAAGTTATGAGCGAAAAACGATTTTGATATTTTCATGACCTTGACCTTGACCTTTGATCCAATTGGACCCAAAAGTTAATGGGTCATCCAAGGTTCATTGCCCACCTGTGGATTAAATTTGATAGTGTTTGCTAAAGCCGTTTTGCCGTAAAGTTGCTAACAGACAGACAAACCGGACGATTACAATATCCCGCTCCCTCCCTCCGGGGAGGGGGCGGGATAAAGAGTGCCACCCAGTGGTATCCAGTATTACAAATCATCTTGTATAAAGAAAGTTTAAACAACTTGATAATATGCATTATGGTGATGTTGAAATCTGAGTCAAAAGAATTAGAAATTTTCAAAATGTTTCATTTCACTAATTTTAAGTGGAGGTTCCAACCAAAGCATCCAACATTGAGCTTCTCAGCGAAGGGGAAGTTATTTTTGCTCACACCATATAAAAGCAGCAAGGATGGTTGACGAAGATGATGTTAGCTGACTTCCAAGCAGATATAAGATGAGGTCGGGCAAATTAGCGAGTGAATCGGGAAGAATGTTTATGACTTACAACATACCTTTTAAATCCGTCATAAAAACGCCTCGTATATAGGATTTGTCATAGTTCCCAATGTTAGTTATTTCTCATAAATTAAGCCTCTACTTTCCCATTCGTCAAATTAAATTTGTATTGTTTGTTTTTCTCTACTGGCAATCCTCTTCCTGTAGTTGTTCGTGTGGAGTGGGGCTGGTGCTTCACCTGTGCAAAGTTACACCGAGCATTTGGCTGCAGTAAAAGCCATCGCGTGGTCTCCACATCAACACGGCCTATTGGCATCTGGCGGTGGTACAGCCGATCGCTGCATCCGATTCTGGAATACCCTTACTGGGCAGCCTCTCCAGGCTGTGGACACCGGCTCCCAGGTCTGCAACTTGGCCTGGTCCAAACATGCTTCAGAGTTGGTGAGGAACTAGCTAGGGCTTTAGTTTGGGCCTTTTTCAACATGTGGTTTCAATTGGTGAATGTGGTCTTTTATGTCATTTTGTTTTTTTACATTTATTGACTTGTGTCTTGGCATACTTGTAGTTTACTCCGAGTTGTGTTTAACAGGCCTGTTTTTATTTTCGTTGTTTTTTTTTGTAATTTCAATTTTTAAAAAAAGTTACAAAACGACCCTCCATCACATAGTTTCAATTACTAATCAACTTTCGCTCATTTAATTCATTCCTTTCTCCCTTAAAGGTCAGTACACATGGATACTCGCAAAACCAGATCCTGCTGTGGAAGTACCCCTCACTCACGCAGGTGGCCAAACTCACCGGCCATTCCTACCGTGTTCTCTACCTAGTAAGCACTTCCACAATACCCACCTTTGGAATTGAGTCATTGCTTATTCTCTTTTTATCATGGCTGTATTTCCTTTTCAGTACATTGAAGTTTTTGGCTTATATGGCAATTATTCTACTGGTCTCGTCGCCTCATTTGCTTATTAGCCACAGCAACTAAGATACACAGACCATCTCACTTACTGATTCTCCAACATCCCCATTATCCCTGTCTCTAGGCTGTTTCCCCCGATGGTGAGGCTATAGTAACTGGAGCCGGCGATGAGACCCTTAGGTTTTGGAATGTCTTCAGCAAGGCCCGATCTCCCAAAGTGAGCTTCCTGATATGTTGGTATAATTATATGCTGCTTGACTTGCCTGTATAACTTGGCACTGATACGAATATTTTTTCTCTTGACTAGGAATCCAATTCCTGCCTCAACCTCTTCACCCGGATACGTTGACTTACACGTGTTTCTAATGGCACATGGTTTCCAGACTCCTCATCTGAGTCATCCATCAACCTCTTTAAGACTTCCGTCCTAGTCACACATTTGTTGCTCCCATTTTGCCTGACTCTGTAAATGTAAAGTATTGCGAATGTAAAGATTTATTCGTACGTTAAGTCCTTTGTTTGCGAAGTTACTTTGTGATTATTTTATTTTATTTTGTCTTTACGCGGTCAAATCTGGGAGTCTATTCGTCAAATAGACCCAGACTTTGTGTATAGATAAGATGCGAGGGATATGATTGTGTATGTGAGAAAGTAGCATTTTTCTTGTCCATCAGTTGTTGAATTAAGATCTGATCCACATTTCAACCACCTTTTTTATCGGAGTTTTTTCAAATGCGTTTAACCTTTTTGATTACCAGCACGGCATAACTGCTGCACTTACTCAACATGGTTCTTGCAGCATGGGTGTAGAGCAATTATATTGATTGCTGATCCTTTGACATCATGCTAGTTTTGGTTCCCACTTGCAGGCATTTTTGCAAAGTGATAGATTCTGGTTGAGGTCATTCCTAACTTCCTTTGTGTGCTTTGTGGTTCGGCACATATTCTGTATTTTGGTTGGACTTTTTCACACGCTCCCATTAAAACTATCATTGGACAATTTCTTTTTCTCTTGGTTTTTATTTTATTTTAAATAGATCTGTAAGTGTGTGGCGATTAATCATTTGGCAACCGCTAACGATCTGTTTGGCATGTTTTGCCCAGTTGTAACTGGCTTCACTTGTCCTGAATGGATATGAGAAGCTATTACTCTTGGGCCATGTAGATCTACTTTAATATAGATTATTTATTCTCAGATCTACTGTGCTCTATATGCTCCAAGGCTTTCCTTTGTTAAATGCTCAGTCTTGTTCACCCTGCCTGTTCCCAATGGGAGGGGATTGTAATCGCTCTGTGTGTCAGTGCATGTGGATGTACTTTCATATTGATCCTTCAGGATCAGATCTACTGGTAATATATGTATCCTGGTGTGGCTTTACATTAAATGCTCAGTCCTGATAGCATTGCCCATTCCCAAAGTGATGGCAGAGGCTGTTGCAATCTGAGTCGGCATGCAGATCTAGTTGATAGACTTAATTCTCAGATCTATTGTCGTCTATATACCTTGCTGTTGATCTGCATTGTCAAATTCCCTGTCTTGTTCAATTTGCTGATGCAGGAGTTAAGGTTATTTAATAGTCAGTCGGCCTTTCTTGCTGACCAGCTATTTTTTTTTTTTAATATCGTATGAGAGTGATGTGGTGAAAGAAAATGTGTAAATTTGAAACTATCCGCAGCTAGTGATCTTGATCAATTTGCATGGAAACTAGAGAGGCTTTGCTATTGATGTGTGTGTGTGTATGTGTGTGTATATATATATATATAATGCGATTATGTGCATATATAATATACATCGTGGTTATATAGCTCGGATAATTCCGATTGCACTGGCCCAGCCACCTGAATCCTGTACGTATCGTCACCTTCACAAAGCCCATGACGTATATCGGCTCCAACTTTTCGATATTTGATGATTCTTTAACAGCTGCTTAGGTTGTTTTACAATGAACGTAAAACTTGTAGGGAGAGCATTACGATTATGATTATTACACAATCAAAGATGTCTTGGGCTTACCAAAATGGTGGACCTTTTAATTTTATTTTTTGCGGCTGGGGCTGGAACGTGTCCTGGAAGGAGAACTGGGAGGCTGGGGCGGGTACATGGCAGGTGGAGCTGGGGTTGGAGCCGGACACTATAGACTTGTCCTTTGCCCCTCATCTGTGGGCTGATATCGCCGGGAGAGGGCCAGGGTTTCAATCTGGAACTGGTGAAACTTCTCTTTCGGGCAGTTGCGCACCACTGTCTGGAGCCAGCGGCCCCACGCCTCTCGCTCATCTCTTTCTCCGCTTGTGGGCTCTTCCAACTGGGGGGAAAGAGAAAACAAAAATTACCCCCGTGTGGGGTGACGGTCATCTCTATAATGTTTTTTACTATCATAATCGATGAACCGTACCGTTGCCAGATATCTCTTAAAATGAGACGAGATAGGTTTTGAAAATGGCGACTTTCACAACTTTCGTGACCTCGTGACCTTGACCCTGACCTCGAATCCGGGAAAAAATGTCGTTGGGTATCACTCATCGACCTCTACCCACATACCAAATTCCATCAAGATCGGAAGTAAAAAGGTTTTTGTACTGGGAGGTGTTTTTGACCATCTTCCAGGTTACGTGGGGCCAAACGGGACGGAAATTCAAAAATCTGTCCGGTTAGATACAAGATAATATTTTTACTATCATAATCAATAAACAGTTGCTGAATATCTTGTAGAATGGCAGACTAGATAGGTTTTGAAAATGGCGATTTTTATAACTTACGTGACCTCGTGACCTTGACCCTGACCTTGAACCCGGACAAAAGTTATATCGTTGTGCAACACTCATCGACCTCTACCCACAAACTAAGTTTCATCAATATCGGAAAGAAAAATTGTTGACGGACGTACGGACATTTGGTCCGGCTTTATTAGGTCATCTCGGTAGAGATGACTCACAAAAGGAGGCAGTGCTTTTTGGATACCTGTAACATCTCAAAATTTGAGGCAAAGGTTGAGGATACTTCTTTTGTAGAGCACAGACCTGTCCCTGCAGGTTTGGGTTTGACATGGGGATACGGGACGATGCATGGCAGCAGTGGTGCCAGTTCAGGGCCAGAGGCAGAATATGGATTCCATGCTTCAGGGGACGTGACAAGTGGACTGCCAGCCAACTCCACTGTCAAAACATCAGGACAAAGCTCATGTCAGCATTTGCAGCGAGATGTTAAAGACAAACTCTGATCTCACTCCCTCAGCCTTCCAGCCAACCCTCCCCAGCTCCACTGGTATACACACGCCCTTCCAATAAAGCGCCTCCCGGTTAGATTTCCAAAATCCAAGTTTGTTACAAAAAATTATTTTTCTCCCGTCTGTGGAACTGCCTTCCACGGTTCAATCGCACACCACGCAGGCAGTGCACCACCAGCTTGTGTCATCCCCATCCATACCAACAATCTTTTCCTACTCT
>CM068962.1:39466665-39480460 GCA_035128595.1 Eptatretus atami | reverse complement strand
GGCTATTGTACCAAAGGGAAACACAATCCTCGGTGCATAGGTGGGGTTATGGTGAGTTGGAAAGTGATCAAGCAAAGATGGAATTCTTAATCAGTTTATCAAAAGTAAAGATAATGAAAACTGTATGACAACTCGTATACCATCAGTGATGGTATATCACCATCGACAAATGTGGAATGAATTGCTGTTGGAATTCATTATTGGAATGAATGTGGAATGAGTTTTCATATGGAATGAAAAATATATACCATCGACAAATTACATGACAGTCATCGTGGTGATGACTACCACTCAATGCCTATGTGCGGGAGTGCGGTGATGTACAAAACAAGCCAATATAAAACCATGATCGGATTTCAAACCGAAGCTTGATCGATCCTTTCCTCCTTCACCAGAGACTGCATTGCGCAGCCTGCCTACCTCTTCAGATGGCCTGTGGGACGGCACGCTGACTGAGCTGAACGCAGCGCAGTTATAAATAGCCTACACTGGCGGTGTAAACCAATGAGCGCGCATCACGATTCCATGAAATCGGGCTTCTCACGAGGCAGCAGTTCCGTTGTGACGAGTTAGGCGTGGTAATTTACTTGAGTTTCCATTACGCGGGAACGGACAACATCTGACGACTTAGACGAAGTGACGACTTGGAGATGACGACTTACAGACTTTATTCAAAGATTTAACATTAGATAAATTCGGTACTTTTGACCGCTGCCGACTTAGGCGAAGTGACGAGTTACACGCTGCCGACTTACGCGTAGTCTACTTATGTATGTATGTTATGTAATATATATATATATATATATATTATATATATGTATGTATATATGAGTCGAAATTCGCTAATGCGTTACAAAAGCGTGACAGCTGGTCAGAAAAATCATATTCAATAATTCCGCTCAATTCGTCACTTCTGGAATCATTTGATACCACATTTTTGGGTTTCACTCATTATAAACGCTTCCAGTCATTGGAAAACGAAGAAATATAGAATGTTTGCCAAAAAAGTGGGGTTAACGTGCGTCAGGTTTGACCGAAATATGAGGGGATAAAACGCTTTTTTCACATATAGCAAAGTATCACGGCTATTACGGGCTTCTTCATCGGAAACAATGACGTGTTGTTTGTCAGTGCCACTAGGCACACGTCTATAGCGTCATCACTTCTTTGTACCTCGTTCACGTGACCTGCAGACCACTTTCACGTGCGTAAGAAATTGACAAACCTGCATCATCAGTCTCGTCGGGCGTTGTTTTGCACGATCGGCCATCAATAGAGGCGATTCATGCAGATCGGTATACTACAATTACGATGAATAACATATATTGATATCTTTATTTGCAATGCAGCTAAATAGTAAAAGCTTATCATCATTTATGCTCCTCCGTGAAACTTTGACGGACACATATTACGCACGTGAACCGAGGAAACATCGCTCCGTACGAGCAATTCGCGTTCTTTCCGGCGAAACGTGTTGCAGAACAAAGGATTCTGAACATATTCTCTGGGGGAAAGGCGATTAATATTCCAATAGACGTATGAGAGTACGGCTACTAGGGGTATGCAAATGCGTTCTACGCGGACGTCACAAAACTAGTGCATCGGAATCAACGTTTTTCGGAACAAGATATATAAAATCGGACAAACGATGAATTTCGATGCCGTGCACTTTATTACGGACGTGTTCTACGTAGTGGGAATAGAATATTCGACACTGGGCAAAGGTATCCAAAAAAGAGGCAAAATTATAGCGTACCGAATTCCATGAAGGCAATGTAACGATTAGCAACTTTTGACTCGTATATAAATATATATATATTATAGTATATGTATGTATGTATATATCAAAAAGTCTCTGTGCATCAAAACAACTCGACACAGCTGCCTTGTTGGTGATAGTTTAGTACAATTTACAACAAATTTTGGAAATGGCCTAACGGTTGAATTGTTGCAAATGAAACCGAGCGTTGCATTGCATTGAAACCTAACGTGTTGCAAATGAAGAATTTAACAAACGTTTCCATCAACATTTGAATGTGCATCAGTCTACTGTGTTTTCTGGTGTTGAGACCTATTTATGTAATCATTTTAATGAGGCAGGGCATGATTTTAGTCATTGTTCCATCCAAATTTTCGACTCTGCCAATTTGCAAGTGCCAGCAATATAATTTCTGATGAGAGTTCTTGCACAGTATGTTGGTCTGTAGCATTGTCTGTCTGTCTGTCTTTGTTTGTGCACAATTTTTGGCCACAGTTTCAGCAATCGTTCTGAAACTTTTTGTGTGTGTAGGTGACCAGCCAAGGACAACAACGCTAAATTTTGGTGAAGATTCGGATCTGAGAATTTTTTAAAGTGATTCTTCAGCATTGAGAGATAGGGCCAAAAATGATGTATAGCACAATATCTCAAAAGGTCTCGTATATAGCACACTATCTCAAACAGAATAGCTCAAACAGTAGATGAACGTCTCATCCTCGAGCAAGCAGGATTAGGTCAGGTCAGGTATGGGAGCATGTGCCGGAGCAGCGCGTCTCTGCGTCCACTTTCCTTTGGTACTCCAAGGGCCTCCGTCTGGCCATCCCCCAGGCAGATGCCTGGCCCATCCCCATCTCCTTGAGATGTTGATCAATCTGCTGCAACACGAGGCACATGGTCGGCCCATTGGTCCTTCCACTAACGAGGCTCCCTCACTAAGAAATCTGGTGAGCAGAACCGTCAGGAAAACGAGCCACGTGTCCATAAGCCGAAGAAGATGCTCATGGACTGTGCAAGTAACAAATCTCATTTGAGTCTCTCAGAAACGCTCGTTCGACATAAAGTCTGACCAGCGATAGCCAAGGATTCTCTGAAGAGCCTGGTTAGAAGGAATCGAGTCTCCATCTAGGTCTATGGTCAGAGTCCAAGTCTCACATCCATAGAACAAGACTGGAAGCACCAAGGACCTGAAGACTCAGACTTTCATCCTCCCGCATAGGTACCGGCAGCGCCACACCCATGATCGTGAATCTATGACTCCCCAGGGCTGACCCAGACGTCCATTGACCTCTGGCTCACAGCCAGTAGAGACATGAATTCACTGCCAAGGTAAATGAATCTCTCCGTGACCTCAACATCCTCGCCACAAAAAGCTACAGTCAGGATAGCAGCATCCAAGATGTCATTGAAGCCTGGATCTTAGTTTTGACCCAGGAAACCTGTAATCCCCAGCGGTCCGACTCCTCATTCGCACACTCGATGGCCCCCCAAAAGGATGTACTTGTGTGTGCAAAGGTGATGGCATCATCTGCAAATTCAAGGTCAGAGATCTGACATTCCAAATGATTCACCGCAACTTAATCTCTCTGAATCTCCCATTCCAGTCATACAAATGCTGAAAAGTGTGGGGTCAGTACACACCTTGCGAACTCCAGTAAAGTGGAAATAAGTCTGAGATGGTACCACCACATCTCACAGCACTCTCAGTACAGCAGTATTGTTCAGATGACTGATCAGTTTTGGTGGCACCCACAAAGACCAAGAATCTTCAGAGGGCACCGATTCACTGAATCAAACGCTTTGCAGAGATAATGTAGGCTGTAGAAAACCTGCGAGACTCTCGTCTGCGCTCGCTTAGGACCCAAAGAGCAGGATGGTCAATCGTTGACCTCTTTGGTGTAAGCACTGACTGCTCTGGATGCTGGTGCTCAAGCAGATGGTGCAGAACCCTATCAAGAATTATCCGAGCAAGAGACCTTATCCGACACAGAAGCACTCACCCTCGATAGTTTTGCATCTTGGCGATCACCTCCCTTTCCAGAGGGACAACAAGGCCCTCATTCCAGTCTGTTGGATGATGCCTGTGTTCCAGACAGAGCACAGAACTGCATGCAACAACGTGAGTACAGATTTCCACCAGCCTTGAGGTTCAGCATGGATGCAACAAATCCAGGAGCTTTGCCATTTCAACGCGGTTCACCGCCATCTGTGTTTCCACAAACGAAGGTTTACGCAGTTTATTGGTCAGCAATAGGGATAGTAACACCCTGACATCCAACCCAAAGCTGGTGGATCAGCCTGGTGCAGTCCTATAGTAACTGGCCCAGCAGGCCTTCACTTCAGACCCTCCGTCAAGAGCCACCACCCTCTGCTCTAACTGCAGTGCACCGAGGGACGGGCTTGGAGGAACGAATGCGCGAATTCTCTGTAAGCAGGATGAGAATCACTTGACCACCGGTGATGCTCAACACCTCTCAGATTCTCGCCAATAGGCCGCCTTGTACACCCTCCTTGGTGCACGTCCGTTATACGCCTCAGCTCCCTGAACAGCTCAGCTTCTGGCATTCAGCTGGCCTGCGACGTAAATGGTAACAGTGTCTCCTGAGAGACAATTCTTCTTCTCGCCTATGTGAGTTCCTAGACATCCACCAGCAACATCAAGACGGTGGTCTTGGAGGCACTCCACAACTCTTTCCAGGAATCCCTCAAACCACCCCAACCCCCAATTTCCACTCAGGCTGTTCACAAACGTCCTCAGCTACCCTCTCATCCCTGAAGCTTGCGCAATCCAAGCTAGGCGGGATGGTACCTTCTCCTGGATTTAAGCTGCACTTTAGAGTTGCTACAACAAGCTGTGGTCCATGATTGAGGAACTGAGCACTCCGGTGACCTGCAGTTCCCCCCTTGGGATTTATCCCCTCCGGAGACCAATGAACCCGAACACCATGGTCAATCTCCTTGCCTACATATGGTCGATCTCCTTTGGCCACACCACTGGGTTGAATAGCCAAATGCCACGGTGAGCCGTGGGCACTGAAACCATGAACCAGTCACCTCTAAGTCATGATTGTTGTGGGAATTTGTAAACCGTTACGTCGGCTGATATATTACTCAATTTGCAATAAACAAATAATCCGCTGTCCACAACGAAAAGTAATTTCATCCAAGAACATTTATTGCGGCGGTAACATGGAGTCCAAAACACTGAGATGTAAACCAAACCAAAACAATGATTTTTGCACAGTCCCACCACTAAGCTTGCATTTCCCTTGTGTATATATGTTTGAAGGGGTGGAGGGGTCTGATCAGCATTAGGCAAAATAACTCAACTGCAATACGTGTCCACTGGGTGAAAGGAATGACATGATCATGGGCAAAAGTTGCAGTGTTATCAACCAGGTCTCCTGTTTCATTGTAAGACATTCTTTGTCAATATTTAGTCAAAAGAACTCTTGGGAAAGGAGACACTAACTGACAGCCAATTGGACCTTATTGCATAAAATCAAATTTAAAAGCACAGCTACAATTAAATTGGAGAGTAGCATGAATATAATTATTTTTCCTTCACACCTTGCAAGTCAAAGGAATCTTAGTGCTATTCTGGTTCACAGTTCTAGACCCATGAGGACAACACGTCTCATAACCTCCTATCAGTGCCAGTTTGCATGCCATTGAAACTCCCACAAGATAGAGTATCCGCCTGGGGCCTAATCAACGCCAAGACTCGAGCGTGGCAGGAATGCGTCGTACAGGATGAGATCACTCGCCCCATCAGAGCATATACGCGAGACAGGGAAATGACACAAGGAGTGACGAATCCTTAGTCTCATAATCGGTCATTGACCGGTGTTCACTAATTTTAGTCACCTTATTGGGACACAGGACAGCAACTCTTTGGGCCAGGTAACCATCAGAGTGACCAGACCAATCGTACAGTAAGGCTGTAACCACCACCATTAATCTACTGCATGCGGTTCTCCGAACCTGAGTGCTGCAATACAGATGTCCAAATGCTTGAGCTCAGTTGATGACAGGTGATCATTCTCTTAAGATAGGACAGTTCCAGGCACCCCCAACCGAAGGAACCGAAACACCAGGTGTCCTCGGTGGGGACAACCTCGCACGACCCCGACACACACGACCTCCAATCTGACCCTGGAAAGGTTACCCCGTGGTTTTTCTTTCCTATCATCAAAGATTGGAGGTCCCGAAGGACCTCGGACTCCCGAAAAGCCAAAAAATTATATTCATGTATTTCAATTATAGTTAGCTTGTTGAATGTTGCTGTACTTAATATATTTAATTTTGTACCTATAGTCAAATTGGCTGTCAGTCATGTTTCCCTTTTGCCACAAGAGTCTTTTTGACTTGCATTTTTATAAAGGAATTATCTTGGCTCTGAAAAAAGGTCTTTTAGTTGAGAGGAAGATAGGGCCCAATGCATCCCCATGATACTTTTTTTAAACTGCATTTTTACAATCTGAGGTGTGTGGGAACAAATTTCCTTTGTCCATTCCAAAAATGTCCCATGGTGGGTCGTTTATGCGTTTTTTTGTCCGCCATCTTGGATTTCTTGGGACGCAAAAGTAAGGGGAGGGTAATATAAAGGACTTTTCGCATAGAAAGAAATTGGTTACACGGTACATAATTAAGGTAATTGGAAAAGGGTATGACCTGCACTATCACAAGAACGTCAATTTTCAATTAGGGCATGATGACGTCATCGGGGTCAAAAAGGTCGCGTTAAAGGGCCACCAAGCTCAAATTTCAGCCCATACCTCTTTGTCATCACCGCTGCACCTAAGTGAAAATGAATCTTTTTGGATTCTACTTTGCTTGAAGGAAAGTGGTAATGTATAGGCCCCGTTTTTTAAAACTAAACAAATAATTTAAGTTCAGTACAAATCATTAACCCTTTCCACAAAATACCGAAAATGCGGTTTCTTGTAATTGAGTTTACTGTGTGAGTGTAGCTCCTTCGCATACGAAATGATCTAATTTCACTGCTCCTTATATAGTTTATGGCTATGGTTCTTACATTCTTTTTGTTACAGGTGAGCCATTGTAACTACCTTAACACTTTAGTGTGGTGTTAAATTTCGTACACTGACAGTGTTGTCTTTTTTTTGTGTACAGAGTGCAGAGAACTGTGGATTTTGATTATGTTTTAGGGTTGTATGAATATCTGCTGGCATGCATACCTGCTTGTAAGCTGTAGTTTAATTAGTGGTGGATAATTGTTCTTTTTTTTCCAGTAACAACCCTATTATGGATTAGTGGGCTCCAGTGGTGGTAGTGCAGCTTAAGTTGTAGTTAAACTGGTGGTGGTGGCTTTCATCATGTCCAAAGGCAAGAAACAAGACTGGATCATGGTTGCAATTTAGAGGAACTGGCAGATGCCTCCTCCTGTATGTATTTACAAAATGTGAGTGGCATACAGCAATGGTGGAATTTATCACTCACAATATAAGGGGTCTCCCCAGGAAAGCTGAAGATGTTACATAATCTTCGTGAGAAACGGCTCCTTCAGTCTCAATGATTCACCGCTCGTATGGAAGCTGTGTTGTAGGTTAATTCCAGACAATCTTGATTGGTGTGGACCTAGAAATGACAGGCTTACCGGGATGCTATCAGCCTTTAACAACATAAGGATCGGTTTGAATGTGTTCGTACAGACGGATGAACCTCAACAATTCGATCCCCTCGTAACCATGCAACCTCTTCAAGAAACATTTTTCCACCAGAATGTATTTTTCTGTGAAGCTTGAGACGAAAGTTTTCCGGAAGGACTGGAACGTTGTTGTCAGTTTGCCATCTTTCAAGGGAAAGGAGCAGCTTGGCTCATATTGAATCCTAGAAATAGGAGAACAATCGTTTACATCGCAAGGTGGCCAGGCGATAGATTTGTTGGCAAGAGAGGCTCGTTTCCATAAATCCTGTCATAGTTCATACAAACGAGACATGTGAATTATTTACGTGATCAAGCAACAGAAGTATTGAAAACAAGCAAGTGAAAAGCTTGAAGCTCATCAAAGCCTCATTTAATGTAGTTCTGGATTTTTATACGTGAGAGGTAATGGGGCAGGGAAAGGTCGTGCACTTGGAACATCTCGCCACTATACGTCAAGAACTTGAACGCTGTGGATTTCAAATCCAGTTTCAGAAATTTCTTCACAGACGTGACAGTCAGGAGATTTCCTTATCTGAAAGGTGCCCTACACATCAAGATGGCATGCACTTGTTTCATGCCTGTAAACATACACTACATTTGGAAAAATTGTCTTGCAGTGTTAGAGTCAGAATGGTGCCAAGAAGTTTTTTCTCCAACGATTCTTACCATGCTGATTCTATCAAGCTCAGGAGAGGTTACGCCGAGGAATCTTCTTCACGTTCATCTGATACAAAGGGCTAGCAACAAGAAACCAAGTGACTTCAAAGCTATTCCTGGCAAATGACACACAATAAAACACAGCTCTGCGAACTAACTACCAAGGTGTGGAGCGCAATGCAGCAGCATCTCGCATGGAAGCAATGTGGAAACAGCACTGGTGGTGTGGAATGGCAAAGGCATACCAGTTACAATATCTGATTGGTGAGGTAAGTAATTGAAATCCCATATGTCTAATTTATTGTAAACTTTCCTACTGCTTAAAATCAGTAATGTATGATAAATTTCCACATTATTATCATTTCAGGTACGCAAAGAACTTCATGAGTTGACGTCAAATCAGGAGGAAACAGAAACAGGATTGTGCTGTACCTGAAGTACGCAGCCAAACGGGTTTAGAATCAGCTGTAGTCAGCGATTCCCAGACACCGATATATTTGTAATCCTCCTGTTTTATGCTAACACAACAGGTTCTTACAACTTCTTGACATGGAATCGTAAACATCGTCCAGAAATGTCAACATAAGTCAAATGCAGAATCATGGGTCGAAACTGGTAATAGATGGTCCTGGCTGTACGTGTTCACCGGGGAAAGACGTAACAAGGTTCCTTCAAGGGAAGGGCAAGATCGGACCCCTCAAGAAGTTAAAAATACGTATCCATTTATCATGAAGCTTTCAGGTATTTGTTTTATTAAATTAATCTATGAAATCCCTGACTATCACAGTTTTCTTTTAACTTTTTGTGTGGCAATTCATATAATTGTACTCATCTCCTTTCAGAAACTTGGGGATGAAGGTCCTGTAAAGCCAGAAACGATTGATGATTTGAGGCATCACCATGTTCTGATTCGGCTACTCAGACACGAAATCTATTGCCACGTAAACTGGAATCATGTTGAGGAAGATTGTTGGGGAAGATGAAGCAACTGGACAACCAATCTAAGATGACCTTCCGGTGCCACCTTGCCGAGACAACCTATCCCACATTGGTCGGTGAACCATCGCCTTGCTATCTACAAGCGAGCAGTATTCCATCTTGTCTCCAAAGCCATATGATCGGCTGAAAAGGTTGGGAAAGAATGATCGAGGGTGTTTTGGAGCCAGTGTGGTCTTGGTCGGCCAGTATCTCCACTCTACCTGAATAGACTTAGTTGAGAAGACTACGGAAGAGATGACAGTGTGTTGATGACATTGAGGAAGAATAGTCCAAGCAAGATAGTGACTATGAAATTCTCAGTGATAACGAGACTAGATTAAAAATGAAACATTGAGACTTTGGCAGTCGTAATATGTTTCAAACATTAATTAGTTGTGGGCCTGCGTATTATAGTACCACTCGTTACAACGATCATCTATATAATGCAATTTCCCATATAATTAGTAAGGAGTGGAAGTGAGAATACCAAGAGAATGATACATAGACTGTATTTCAGGACTCATTGGAACATGTAAAGCTTTACCATAAAAAAGGCAGAGAGAACAATATTGTCTAACCTGCAAATTTCCAAGGAAACTTATTACAAAAATTTCATTTTTTTCAATATTTTCGTATTTTTTGCGGAAAGGGTTAATGATGTTGTACTGAAGTTAAATATCTTTTAAGTTTTAAAAACTGCCTATACATGTTACATTTCCTTCAAGCAAAAGTAGAATCAAAGATTCATACTTAGTGCAGGGTGGATGACAGAGGATGGGCGTGAAATTGCGTAGTGCCCTTTAGTGACTTTTGACCCTGATGACGTTATCGATCCTAATTGAATAATTGACGGTTCTTGTGAAGTGCACGGTCATACCTTTCACATGATACCTCATTTGTACTGTATAATTTCTTCTATGCGAAAAGGTCCTTATATACCCTACCCTTACTTTTGCGTCGAAGAAATTCAAGATGGCGGACAAAAAACCGCTAACGACCACATGGGGACATTTTTTGTGGAAGGGAACAAAGGAAATTATGTTCCACACACCTCAGGGATTGTAAAATGCAGGTATAAAAAAATGTATCATGGGGTGCATGGGACGCCTATCTCTATAGACGTTTCTCATCTGATAGAAACAGGGGACTGGTTGATGCAACTGCAAACTTTTGCATGAGTCATTCTCTCCTCCACCAAGTGGAACATTATTGCAGTTTTGAGTTTCTAGCTAATGCTTATCAGCTTCTCCTGCAGTTAATTGCCAAATGTCTGACCCTCCCATTTTTGGATGTCAAATTGTGTTATGAGGGATTAACTTCGGGCTTCTGTTTTCAGTGAAGTCATTCGAATGTTTTCGTGAATCATTTGATGTTTTCTCTGTATATACGCATAATTAAAGATTCTCCTTTTGTATGCTGAATCCAACTTGTGGAAATTGAGTTTCTTTTCCACCAACCATTTGGTGCCTTAACAGGGACAACACCACGGCAGTGCTGGTAGGTGAACCAGCCACAACTAAGATGTTTGCTCTTACCTTCGACTCAGCATGCCTTGCATTGCTTAGCCAAACCGGTAACGTGTCTCATGAATAGAGAGGTATACCAAAGGAGAACTTAGTGACACGGCCTAAAAATTAGGTGGTTGGAAGTCACTTAACACATTACAGGATATCTGGGCATTTCGATGTTTATTTTTTATAGGGGTTAGAGAATCTCTAACGGAGAGTTGAAGGCTGGTGGCTGTGCTAACGGTTTGGATGGCTCTGAAAGGGGGGGTCAGCCCACCCCATAGGATAGGGTTGGAGGCTTAGAGATTGTTGCGCCCTCTCACACGTACGTGTCCAGGCCACGCGCGACTTCATCCTTCACCCCAGAGTCATGAATGTTCGCATATGCGCAAGTCGTCACACGTCTAAGTCGTCACTTTTTTCTCGGTCCCGATGGTTTGATCGACTTACGAGTAGTCACTGTATATATAACATATAGCGAACATATATAATATAGGATATAATATACATATACAGTATATACACACACACACACACACTGGTCAATTGCAAAACTTTATTGAAAATTTCAAAAATGACAAAATGGCAGAACAGACAACCTCAAAACGCACAAAACATCCATTTAAAATTTGAAATATTTTACCAAAGCAATGAAGCACTTTGTTTAAAGACAAAGATAAACATTAAAATTTCAGTCTTGAGACTGCATCGGTGCAACATTTTTGTTCGAACGTCCTCCAATCTGTTTTCCAATCTCATCCTCTTCCTGCAAACTTTTGATGTACATCTGTGACTGGTTTGAGAGATCAGTGAGCATTTTTGTGTAATCTGTAATTTTCTCAAACAGATGAAGATGGTCCTCCAGTTCAAAATTGGCAGTATCAGACTTTTGCAGTAGTTGCTGTAGGTCTTTTAACCAGCAAAAAAGTTCAGGCACAATGACATGAACTTGTGCCAA
The DNA here is from genome assembly GCA_035128595.1 of Eptatretus atami. NCBI lineage: Eukaryota > Metazoa > Chordata > Myxini > Myxiniformes > Myxinidae > Eptatretus > Eptatretus atami. The sequence goes on along the minus strand of CM068962.1, from coordinate 39,468,932 downwards.
AATATTATCTTCCTTGACAGCGACTGCAGATACTATATTTTGAAAACAGAGAACCTCTTCAGTGGTGTTATCCTTTGAGAATGAATCACTGTTGGTTATTCCTCCTGGTGCAGTCACATCCTTCTCAGCAGTTCCTACCTCCGCTTCACCTTCCAGTGGCAGTTCCTTTACTCTGAGGATTTTTTTTGGAGAGACAAGGTGCAAATGGAATGGTTTGTGGTGAGATCAATATTCAATGTGACTCCTTTCTCTGATGAACCAGTTAGGTTTTCTCAGCCTTCTAACTAATGAGATAGTACCAATAGTAATTTTAAAAACCAAAGTAATAATAAATCATACAAGCCCTTTGGTGTTAAACAAGAATTTCAACAATTAATGGAGCATAAATCTGCAACCCAGAAACCCACCCTCCACCAAACAGAGCCACATATATTGATGGAAGAAAAACAAAACCTGTCAGCGTAGCGAAGTGTGTTAAGAGTATGTTCGCAGCAACTCAGGGCTGGGGATATCATGGCAATCTGCAAAAAATAAAGAGCATTTATCAACAGCCATGACCCTCCATTTACACACAAATATCTTCTAGTAACCACGTGTTTCTGTTGGAATAGTTTCTACCCCCTGCGTTTGCCGATCTAAATTCACCATTCACCTCATGACTTTTTCTTCAACCTTTCCTTTACCTAATCCTATGCAATCTTTATCAAAAAAATAATAACAATAACAACAACAAAAAAAACCACTTGTAATGCTTCATCTTCCTCTTTCACACATGTGTGGTACTCATTACTGTATCATAATGCACTACTCTTTTTCTATTTCAACAGACTGCTCTCAATTCGACCTTTCTTCATCCTCATCTTAAAAAAATCCAACTGATTTCAGTGTTTCTTCTCTCCATTCTCTTAATTCGACTCTATTACATCCCTTTTCGGTCTTCCATCGCATCTCTAAACTGAAAAAACAAACAAAAAAAAAAAACCCAGTTTGCAATGCTGTTAGTTTTCAACTTCAGTGCCAATTCACCCCTCCCTCTCAAAGCAACCATCACATTGTTCCCCTCCAAGCTTCCCTCTCACCTTTCCCACAATCACCCTTCTCAAAGTTGCCCTCCTCACACCACAAAGCTGCCTCCTTCCCCTGCCCTCTCTTCTCCATAAATCCTCAATTGCCTTCTGCCTTCTGCCCACACCCACTGTACCTCAACCCAGCACCACAGAGCCTTTTCTCCTCCTCATCCGGCCCTCTCCCCGAGCTCTTATGCAATCCCCCACACCCTTTCAACAACTCTACTTACCTCCCCCCCCCACCACCCCACCTCCTACCATCGCTCTTCAATCAGTGTGGACCTCAAACATCCAGAGCTTTCACTCAAACCTGAAGGATCTTTCCATACAGGTTGCCACTGGCAAACCAGACAACCTGCCGAACAGAAACTTTCCTCCCTAAAGATGTCCCTGACTCCCTAGTATCTCTCCCTGGTTACTCCCTCCTCTGGTGTGACAGACCTGAGCCTCGTGCTGGTGATGGATTGCTCTCTTCATCAAAGACTATTCCTCACTCTCCATGCACTGCCCTCACTCCCCCACACCGCAGGTATACTCTGGCTATGGCTTCCCCTCCACTCCCACCTCATATTTATATGTGTCCAGTACCGGCACCAAACAGTTGCAGTCTTGGTGGAAGGGTTGAGGAGTTGTGGTTGAGGGGTGTGGGGAGGGTTTGAAGGCTTGGAGTATGGTGGGCTGGAGGCGCGGGATTGAAGCTTTCGGGTTGAGAGAGGGAGGTGTTTGACTTGGGGATTGCGAGGAGGGCTTGAAGACTTGGGTTGAGGACTTGGGGCTGGGGTGGGGAGGGTTGAGGATTTGAAGAAGAAAGGTTTTCTTTCCTGAGACAGACCTGAGCCTCTTCCTGGTGGAGAGTTGCCTCTTCATCAAAGACTCTATTCCTCACTCTCCATGCACTGCCCTCACTCTCCCACACCCCCAGGAATACCTCTGGCTACAGCTTCACCTCCACTCCCACCTCATGTTTATATGTGTGTTGTACCGTCCACCAAACAGAGATGACTCCATTTACACCTAACTATCCAAAAACATGGACCAACTTCTATCCTCTCATCCAAACTCTCTCTTCCTCAGATGTGGCAACTTCAATTGTCATCATGCCAGTTGGCTGGGTGTGGGTACCTCTCCAACCTGCCATGGCACTTCAGCAAAAGCTTTCTGCGACTCATTGGGACTGACTCAATGGGTCAACTTCCCAAC
>CM068962.1:39426398-39452431 GCA_035128595.1 Eptatretus atami | reverse complement strand
TTTGACATGAAAACGACTTCCAGCATTCTCTGAACAGGGTGATTTCACATCTAGATACCATAGACATAGAAGTTTGATCTCAACCAAAATGGCCTTGACTGAATCAAGATCTGTTTGATTTGGTCGAATACGAGTTAAGGCCACACAACGTAAACACATTGCATATTTAACATTACAATTTTGTCGTCGTACTATGAGTTTGAAGCAATAACATAAAACAAACATGATGAACTGTTATTGGCATCAAGCAGAGTAGTCACCATGGACACAGGATCTCTGCTGAGAAAATGGTGAAACTGTTGTCACAGAATTAAAACTTCACAACACTGCCATTAATAAACCAGGAAATTACCACAATGCTGCAAACTGAGCATTTACACCCCCATTGATAACTATAGCAGCATCTAATTGAGTAATATGACCTGTACACAGATCAACGATCGTAGTTTCTCCCATTTCCAACAAATTTCATGCACGTCCGCCACCCATCCGAATGAATCGTCTCACATCCAAAAGACAGATGGATGGGTCACTATCGAAGCCAGTTTGGAATAATCATTATTCTGAATTTGGGAATTGCATGAAATGTACATATGTGTGCAAACGTTCCACAACCTTGGAATGAAGAGAAATGTTTTGCAAAAAAATAATATATTGTCGTGGGGGGTGGCCGGCCCAAATTTGTGGTAGCCAGGCGGTTAACACCGACAGCCCCCGAACGGTCTCTTAAGAGGCGGCAGACACGTTGATCGACGGAGATTTCAACACGTGCTCGAAGGGCATGGCGAAGGGCAATGGCGGACGGCACAGGAGCACTGCACCAGCACAGCACAAGGGGGTTTATCCTCAAACCCATGACAATTACATGAATACAGTTTCTTCAAAGTAAACACATTTAATGAACATACACAAATATTTACAAAGACAAAAATTCAACAGGTAATAATCATAATAATAATAAATAAATAAATCCTACAGTAGCGGCCTTGCACACAGACGTAAATACAGAAAAAGGGTGACAAAAATGAAAAGAAAAACCCTCCTTTTTAAGTATACTGGTACTCAGCTTGGCCCACCAGCACGTGCACAAAATGGCGCAGTCACTCATCGCAGGGCAGACGCACACCAGGCAATCCACAAGCAGCTTTTCACACGAAGGCTCAAAACGTGCCAGTAAGGGCGTAGCCAGGCTGAGGCAGACGAGGCAGTTTCCTCGTCGCTCATTTCCTGAAATATGATCTGGCCTGAGCCCTCTGGCCATCTGAGCTCACTGGGGAGTAAACTATCAAAGCTACCTGGCAGTGCTCTGAATACTCTTATCTCCACTCCTATCACAATACCTAAATAGGACAACACCCCCCCCCCCCGACCTTTTTCACTCATCGGCTTTTGGACCTCTGGCTACGCCCTTGGCCAGCCTTCCTCTTTTCAAAGGTGCCACCTGCCTCATGCAGTCCTCACACCGACCTGGTGTAAGAGCTCTGCCAAACTCCCGACGGAAGTCCTATCCAGACAGAAGCCTTCCACAATCCACATGAGCAATGCGCCAGCCTCTCCTCTGCTGTGTGCGCTCTATCTACTTCGCCCTATATCCTCCGCCTCCGGGGCGTGGCCTGCTCGCCCCCAAACCCGGGGAGGCAGGGCTTCTCCTGTTTGTCGTCGTTTCAGGGACTCGTTTCCCAGCGTTACTGCCTGGCTTGCAAAATAAAAAACATAGGGAAAAAAAAAGAATAATAAAAAAATCACAGAGGGCAATCACGAACTGGGGAACGTATTTTACCTCCCTAGGCTAATTAACACCACACCACCCCTCGTGTGGTGACATGTAACACTTAAGACACGTAACGCATAACACCGGGACATCATGACAGTGTTACATCTAGTACTAGGCTAGGCCTTTACACAACAGTGTACTATTCACGTTTCCATGACCATTGCATTTTGCAACTTGGGGAGAATGCAGGGGTGGAGAGGGGGAACAAAAAGCACGTAATGTCTGATCCCTGGGAGCAGAAAAATTCATATTGTTTTTTGGCAAATCCATGTGTGGATTACTAAAATTAACACTGGGTTGTTAGCAGTAAACAAAAGGTTTCTGGAATGGAAAATAAATTGCCAATATTGACTGTCAATAAAGTATTCGTGTACTGAAACGTGTACAAGCTATGTTGTTCAACTGACAGCGGAGCGACAAGTTCAATGCCAGTAAAAATTTAAACAATGGTGTGCATTAACCTTTAGCTCTGCACAAAACATTCACCCCAGAACATACAAAATGAAGATTCAGCCAAAACTGGCATCAGAGTACAAACCTTCAAAGCCAAAAGGCTGACGTTGATATCTGCCCCTTCTCGCCGAGTCTGTCTGTCCGAACTCGCAGTATCAGCTCCTCGCTCATTTCCAGCGAGATCTATGAGAGAGAGTTTTCCATGTACTGGCACAGGACAACCAGGATGTAGGCTCTTGGGCCGCAGGATAAGCTGGAAGATGGCATGAGATCTTGACGAATTGGTGTTCATAGATGTCTGGCCAGTGGTTCTAACGACGAGGAAAGCAGTGGGTTTGGGGAAATAAACAAAATCACTCGATTTGACAGCTATGAGATCATCTTTATTCCAATTCTACTTTGCAAGTACCGGTAATAACAGGTTTGTGCCTGTTTTTCACATTTATTGTCCCACATTTGACTGGACATTTTGTTCCGTTTCGCAAGCTTTTGTACCAATAAGCACTGTTGATAGACACTGTGTACGATAAAGTGAACCCAATTGTGGTATCGATCTGTTACTCTTGAGCATCGATCATATACTGTTTTGTTTTTGGATACAATGTCGAGGCTCGTGGAGGAGCAAAAACAGAGGGTGTGTGGGGGGAGGGGAGGAGGGGGAGGAACCAACAACAGGGAGGAGGGACAAAATAGTGAGACTTTAAGAAATACAGGATGTAGAAAAGAATGGGAGTCAGGGAAAACACATGGGGTGAGCAAGATGGCTACTGCTGCAAACTCAAGAAGCAAATAAATAAATAAAAGGAAAAAACTTTGGGTGGGGTGGGGAAGGGAGTTTATGTAGGGTTAATGGGGGTAAAAAAGATCATGGTTGCAGATGTGGAAAATGCAATCAATAAAATGATAACTGTTGCATTTAAATGCGCAGAATCAATGGTGTTCTTCACCAATGCCCATTTGTCTCAACGATAATGCACAACACCAAGGGTGTTTAAGACGATTTCCTAAGTTTGGTTGTCCTGATGTTTGCATTAATTCCTCCAGAAACCATTATTGGTGCTAAGACTGAGCAACGACTCACCTGCCAGATGCTGAGCGATGTAGTTGCTCCGAGCACACTCAAATCACAAAGTCCCAGATTCATGGCAACTACAAGGTTATTTTGCTCAGGTATTATGATGACCGACTCTTTAAACAGCATGGGAAAGACAGTTTAGAGACCTCTTTACAAGCATGTCCAGCAAGATAGCAACCACTCTCCCCTCTCTCACAAAACTCAGAACTACATGAACAAAACTATTGAAAATATGCTTGGAACTAAAAAAACTTCAATATAGACATAAAGAGACACATTTTGAAAAACATTACCATAAAAAAGAAAACCGCAAAGCATTTCGTTGGGCTCTCATCAGGTGAAATTCACACAAAGTGAATGAGGTAACAAAGAATAAAGTCGAACAGACACCTATCAACAGTCAAATCTGATTGAACGTTCTCTACTGATGAGTCATCACCTCCCAACGGTCTAGGTGGGAGGAGCCTGTTCAGTGTTCGGCTCTCCAATTGGAGGTTGCAGAGTCTGAGGTGGAGCCGCGATGGCTGTTGCAGAATACTCCATCAATATCTGTGATCGTGAGAGGAGTTTGTATTCCTCTTTGTACAATGAAGCAAAGTGAGTGGACAAACTCTTTTTGCTGACATAACAAAGGGTCCATGGAAGATAAATGTCGCTTCTAGTATTCAGAGATGTGTTGTACTTCGGCTTCTACGACTATGATCTGGCATATAACTACTGTGGAGCCCCCAACGACCTGACTTCAATTTACAAATGGAATGCATTATGCCATGAAGAATTTAAGAAGAAACCCTGCAATCCACATCTGTAAATCTGACAAAGGCTCTGGTGTGGTTATTTTAAACCAGGTGAACTATGTGAACAAAATGTTGGTTATCCTACAGAAGGAGTCCAAGTTTCGACAGCTGGGAAGCGTGGATACGCATGACCGTCTGTCACGCTTGGAGAATGAAATTGGTGAGAGGTTGCTCCAACTGCATAAACGTGGTGATCTGTTGAGGGAATATTACAAGAAAATCAAGCCAGTAGGCTCTCTTCGTCCAAGAATGTACGGTCTGCTGAAGATACACAAGCAGAGGGTTCCACTGAGACCAATTCTGTCCATGGTCGTCTCTGCCCAGCATCAGCTAGCAAAATGGCTGGGAGTTACTGCAACCAGCACTCGAGTCTGTCTCCAGGTTTGTCATCAAAAATTATTTCACTCTTGCTGATGCCAAAAGGGAGACATGTCCTTTTGGTTTGGAGAATGTAATGTGTTCTTTTGCCATTGACAGCCTGTTTACAAATGTCCCTTTGACAGAGACCGTTGTTATATGTGCACATTTGCGATATCACATAGAACTTGAGCATCCGCCCATTTCTGAATCTGTCTTCATGGAATTGATGAACATGGCAACAAGAGATGTCGAGTTTAGCTTTAATATCATTATGTTCGTCAAAATTGATGGGGTGGCCATGGGCTCTCCTTTGGGCCCGTCAGCAAACATTTTTGTTGGCTATCAAGAACTGCAGAAGCTGAACGAGTTGCAGGCATCTCAATCCCCCATCGTTTACTTCAGATATGTGGATGACATATTTTGCCTGTTTGAATCTTGTGAAGTCTGTGACTGCTTCTTGAACAAATTGAATTGTCTTCATCCTGCCTTCAAGTTCACGACGGAATTGGAACATTCTGGTTGCTTACCTTTTCTGGACGTCCTCATAGAGAGATCTGCATAATCATTTACTACGTCCTTCTATAGAAAGCCCACTTTCACCAGCCAGTATACTCGATGGGATTCTTCGTTCAATGAGATACAAGATTGGTTTGATCAATGTATTTTTGAGTCCAGCCAAGAGGATATGTTCCAACTCCAACCTTCAGACAGAGATGGACAAGATTAGGTATATCATCAAGTTTATGCACAAATTCCTCACTGCTATCGATGAACGGAAGACAGGTCCTGAAAAGTGCCCAGTCCACATCAAGATTCCTTGGAAAGGGAAAATGGCACAAAGATGTGAGGAACAAATCAAAAGATGCGTCTCAAACACGTATCTGGCTGTTCGTCCAAGAGAGATTTTCACCTCTTGATGTCTGATTCCTGCAGTAAAGAAGGATGTTCTGCATACCTCAAAACTTAGCAATAATATTTATGAGTTCAAGTGCCGATGTGATGCTCGGTATGTAGGCAGAACTACCCAGACTCTGACTGACAGAATCAAACAGCACGTCCCTTTGGAAAAACACTATTGGTATGCGAATACAGCTGGTACGTCCTTGTCGGAAGGTCCCAGCATCAATCCCAACGTTGTGTGCATCTGCTATTGGACAGCATTTGATTGAGAATGCAAACTGTGCTGAACAGTACAACGTGGATGCATTCAAGATATCGAGTTCCAGAAGTGACATTTATCTATTCCATGGACCCTTCGTTATGTCGGCAAAAAAAGTTTGTCCACTCGCTTTGCTCATTTGTGCAAAGAAGAGGAGGAACACGAACTCATCTCACGATCACAGCTATTGATGAAGAGGATTCTACAACAGCCATAGCAGCTCCGCTTCAGACTCTGCAACCTCCAATTGGAGAGCTGAACACTGAACAGGCTCCTCCCACCTAGACTGTTGGGAGATGATAACGCATCAGTCGAGAATGTCCAATCAGAATTGACTTTGTTGATGGGTGTTTATTAGACTGTTCTTCATTACCTCATTCACTTTGAGCAAATTTCACCTGATGAGAGCACAACGAAAAGCTTTGTGGTTTTCTTTTTGTGGTAATTTACTTCAAAATGTTTCTGTTCATGTCCATATTCAAATTATTGAAGTGACACCCGAGCACAAAAAAGGCAAATAGAGCAGTTAAGTGAAAGATTGCAACCTGTTGCAATTGCCTGCATTGACCAGACTCAAGATCTGAGATGCATCAGTAACCAGGATCTCTTTTAGGCCAACCACATGGACCTGCCCTCGCTTGTCCTCCATCACATGAAGTCTTGCTTTTCCATTCAAGAGGTCAAATACCTGCAATGGAATGTAAAACACTTACAAACTTAAATCTGCAAAGATCACCAAATCTTATATCTGCAAAGATCATCACGAGCTTGAAAATAAACCGAAGGTGGGCACTGATGCTCTCGAGAAGCATCGAGTTTACAAATCAACAAAAAGTAATCCCATTTTAAAATTAATTAATTTCACAGGGATGAAAACGAGCCACAACACAAGCATAACCACCAGACATTTTATACATCATCCCTCAAAATGATAAACTGGTACTTCACCTTGCTAGCATAAAGCTCAAAGTAAGCAGCGAAGACAGCAAGATTAAGACTCTGATACCGCTGCTGAATTATCAGCTCAAACACATCACGTGCTGAAAGGGACAGGCCAGTCAAGTAAACATGCCACCACAAATTGGCAAACAACCTTCACCAAGCAACAATGATGTCCACAGTAATTATATATGATGCCAAGCTAATATGCCAATATCAAAGCCTTTCATTTCAAAACCAGCACAAGCTGCATAACATTTCAAAACTACGACTTAGAAAAGCTAAAATAAAAGGGTAGACAAAGCCCAGATGGAATGTTCAAACACACCTGAAGCAGCACTTGTGAAGAAGTTCAGATTCTTAATGAATGGAAGGTTTGAAAATAAAGCTCATCACTGTGAACACCACCATTATGCAAGTGTATCGTCACAAACAACCCTGTACGTTCATCTCCAAAGATCTTCAGGAAAGTAGGTGGTCTGCAATGCCCCATTGGGTTTTTCCTCCAGTTTGAGCCAGACCAGTCTTCATCATTGACACTTAAACATGTTTTCTAGACACGACGGGGTCACTTATCTGTCCGTAATACATTTATATGGCCTCAAAGTGGACGGTTAGGGAGATATGAGGGTCGAAAGTTTGTGGTGTCTGCCACTTTTTATGCCATTTAGACTGCTTTCTTGAAGTCCGATTTTGGATATGATGTTTAGGGGATCGTAGTGAACCAGTTGCAGCAGAGAAAGTGATTTGCAATTTGTTATGGGTCACCTATTTTGTGGCTACATTGCCTGGACTCCAAGGTTAAAATCACCGACATCATCATCATCACAAGTGGATACGGATGTAAGAGGAGGCTTTTTCCCAGCAATTTCTGCAAGGATCTCATCAGATAGCAGCCCAGGATATATCGATCATTGTGTTAATGATAATGATGTGAATGTAATTTACTTCTAGGTGGCAGCAAAGTCGAAAAATGACTTCTTTTTTTTTCTACCGTAAAGACTGAATGATTTAACCCCTCATATTTGCCTCGATTCAAGATTGAAACTATTGCTTTGTGTTTGCTGCATTATGGAGACTGCAATTTGCGAGGTCATTGACAATGGTAAGAATATCGTGAAAATCAGTGCAAAAGGGAGTGGCAAGTATGAACGACGCGAGTGCTTTGTGAGGGGTGAACGTTCCTGCAACCGAAGGGCAGAGATTACATGTGGACTGCTGGAGAACTTACTGCAATAGAAGCATCAATCGAAGAAAAAAAGGACAACGAAGGTGATGTCTCCGCACAAAGGAGCCAGAGTTCAATTTCAAATATCATTGCTTCCTCTGTGGGACCCTGGTAGTCCATGAAAATAAGGGTGACTGTTTTCTTTGCCAGGAGCTGGTATTTTCAATCTTCCATCATGCGAGCTTGTGATGAGGGGTGACCAATGAGCTGAAACTATTCAGGGCAGAATAATATATGCACGTGACCTTCATGCCGCTGATGCTATATACCACCAGGCATGGAGCAAGAATCTTCATATGGGAAAACAAATTCCTTCATGATTCCAAAGAGAACCCACCGGCGAGGCAGCCACGTTTAGGACGGGCAGATTTGGTGAGGAAGGAAGCTTTTCTGTGCATGGTTGATGAACTGCAGAACAGTGATCAGCAAAGTCAGCAATTTAGTAGATGAGATGTCTGAAATTTGCTACGAAGCTTATCGTGTGAAATACAAGCAAGGTGGGGCAGGGGAGGATGCGACCATTCCAGTGATCATTTTGTGTTCACAAATGGATGACCTGATGTAGGCCAGTGAATGACAATGAAGCACGACACGTTAGTGTGGCTATCAGAGAAGATGGATAGCAATAATGCTTTTGAATTCAGCTTCAAGAAGAAAGACCAGGTTTCAAATGTGTGACAGAAGACCAGTGTGACTTGATGGAAAGGCAGTATCAGTCAAGCCACAACTTTTCAGTGCCGACCAAGGTAGCACAATACGAGAAAAGGGACGACAACTCTGACGAGATATGAAATGATGAATGATCAAATCACCCAACAGCTCTGATTAACACGGCCTCCTCAGAGAATAGCAAAAGTTACAATCAGCAGATGAGTATCTCAATCAAAGACCAGAAATGAGCGCAAGAGGTGAGCATGGCATGTCTTGGATGGCGGGTCACTGCTCCACAAACTGCCGTGGAAGAAAAATACCACATTCAAAGGCATTTGCAATGTGTGTGGCACATGTGAAATGGAGGTATGCAAATCCAACCATAGCAATTAATGGACGTTTCGGAGTCATCTACAAAAGACTTTATGCATCTCAGAAGAAACAAGGGAGCCATTGGTCTGAAAGCGGCATTCATGAGCCAGATGGTTCTGAATCATTTTCTGCCCAATCACGACAATTAATTGGCCTTCATGAAATTTTCAGTTCAAGTGAGAAAACAACAATACAAGCTGACCCGATCTGCTGATCACACAAACGGCTATGGACTGTTCCTCAACAGGTGCCACTCCTGTAATTCGGGAGGACAATGATCTATTGGTGCTCCTTTGTCATCACACCAACACTAAAGGATTATTTCTAAAAGCAGAAAAAAATGCAACACTGACTTTGGGATAACGCTCTCTATAAATCTTTAGGCGATTAATTATGCCACCTTTTGCCCTTCATTCACAGGCTGTGCGGTTGTGACAGCACACACAGCATCGTTTGATCAGCATAGGAAAAGGAGCCACTCTAATAACAAACAAACAAACAAAAAACACAAGGCGTCTGGCCGTAGCCCGACAGGTATTTTTTTTTTGGTTATTGTATTTTTGGATACATTGTCAAGGCTCGTATGAGAGCTAAAACAACACACAGCAAGGGGGGCATGAGACAAGAGGGAAGGACAAAACAGTGGGGAACAGAGACATTAAGAGATCTGTGGAAGGGAGAGGGATGGGGCAGGGAACACAGGGTATACAAAATGGACATTACAACGACTTTCAGGAAAGAAAGCAGGGAATTTGAAAGAGGTGGGTTTGGGGTGGATTAACAGGGGTAGAAAAGATCAAGGTTTTTAGATGGGGGAAGATAAGAGGTGGTGGTGAACAACTGTTTTGAAGGCCTGCAGGGAAGAAGGGATTGAACAGGTCGGAGTTTATTCCAAAGGCGGGAAAAAAAAGAGGAATGAAAGGGTGAAGGTAAGCAGCGATTCGTGATTTTGGTAGTTTCACCAGGACGTTGTTGCGGACTCAAGCACCCTGCGGAAATATGGGAGGGGGGGGGTGGGTCATATTGCAGACAGAGCAGGGGGGCAAGACCGAGAGAGAGACTCCAGAAGACAGAAAGACCACCGATCTGCCTGCGTGAGAGTGTGAGAAGGCCCAAAGACTCAGCCTCACCGCGGGAGATACCAATGATCCTAAATGCCTTGGTTTCCACAGCGTGACGCAGAGAAAGGTGAGAGGCAGGAGCACCAGCCCAGAGAGGAGAGCAGTACTGAATCAGGCTGCGGATGAAATCTTTGTAAGTGGTCAGGAGCTCAGGTTGGCGGAGGAAGGACTTTCCACAACAGAGGATTCCCAGTTGGCGACTGGCTTGAGGCAAGGTTTGGAAATGTGGCTTTCCCAGGAAAGATCATGGTAGACAGTGAGACCCAGAAGCTTGAATGGAAGAACTTATTCTAGAGGATTGTTGAGAAAGTAGATGGGGTGGGGGGGGGGGGGTTCTAAAGGTTCTTTCGGGAGACATTGTGAGTGTGAGAGATTTGTCAGGCTTGAAAGACATGTTCTACGTGTTGGCCCAGTTTGTGATTTTACCCAGATCTGCAGAGAGCGAAAAGCTGCTGCTTGCTGGGCTGGGGGATGACAGAATGTATGAACAGTCATCAGCAAAGAGATAGAGGATTTTCCAGAGTCAGAGAGATCATTGATGAAAACCAGAAAAAGAACAGGGCCTAGAACGCTGCCTTTAGGAACTCCAGCCTGGACAGGAGCAGGCGATGAGAACTCCATTTCGGGCCACATGTTGGCTGCGACAGGAGAGGAAGTCTGCGAACCAAGAGTGGAGATGGCCTTGGATACCTTAGGAAAATCATGCAAATGTCACTGTCACATTGACCTTGGAAATGTTTCAAGATACAGGTATGAAATTGCCACCATGTTCAAAGTAATTTTATTTTTTTTGTACCAGCCCCCCCCCCACCAAAAAACCCCCCCTCTACTTGAACTTGGTGACTTCATTGCCATGGACACATGTTCTACTGCAACAGATTTCCACCATTTTGGAAAAGCGTCATCTGTCTCCCAGCCCCACAGAATTCATGTTTTAATAACGATCAGATTATCAAATCTGCTCAGAATTTGTAGGTGATGTTTTCCAACTCATTTGTGTCAAGTTTGATGTCACGTAGCACAAACACTTTTGGTCGATTCAGTTTTATGCAAATGACGTCACCGTCACCATTGACAGACAAAAATATTGATAGCCTCACTTTTGTCTTTTGGAATCCTCCAGTAAAGTTTGATGAAGACAGCTGAAAGTGTTGGCGAGTTATCGCACTCACAAACAAACCAACATGATGAAAATTTTCAATTTTTGTCATAAACCGATTAATTCTCACAAAAACAAAACAAGTACATCATTTGCAACAGCCCCACAAAACAGACAGTTTCAGCTGGTGAAAGAGCGCTTGTCTGTCTCCATGAAATGGTTAAAAGAGGTGATGACCATGAATAAATCCAACGTACAGGTGCAAACACTGCCCCTAACAGAAGCTGCCAAATTTCACACTGAGTGTACTATCAAGTTCAAGTGTAGATGGGTGGAGATGATGCCTTGAATCCAGTGCAGTGGGGGTGGTGTCTCATGAACAATCGACTAGAACTACGAAAGATGAATTCGGCACCAGCACCAAAATTCCTATCGAATGTCATTCAGTGCAAGTGCAAAGGAGTCTGATACCAAGCAATGCACCTGTCAAAACACAGACTTGAATGCACTCGTGCCTGGGCAGAGTGTAAGGGCATTTGGTGCACCAATTCACCTTCGTGCTGAGACACTGATGTGCATGACTGATCATGAATTAACGGATATCGAAATTAACGTCTAATGGGGACAAGTTTATTCCATTCAGTCACAGTGAATTTGATCAACCGCAAACCTGAAGTTTTTTTATTTTCGTTAATCCCCCTTCCAGGGACATACAATAAAACTGAAATACACTGCACAGGAAAAAATGGCAACGACTGACACGTACGTCAAAACAAAGAAAGCAAAAAAAAAAAAAAAATGCGTGGCATTGTGAAATTCAAATCAGCGAGAACTGGCCACAACAGTGAACAATTTCGTCTATCATAAAGAAGGAAGAAAGGAAGAGAAGCATTCCTTTCACATCTTCAGATGCATAGGGATGCTGAAGCAATTTTGCTTGGCCAGTGGACAATCCTGAACAGGTTGCCACTCCAACAACAGAGGATACTCAAATGGCTTATTCTTCCCAGTAAATCGGTACTCATTTTGCCAACCTCGAAATGACAGGCTGAGGAAACCAACCTGATGTTATTTTAACGGCACAACAGGGGCTCAAACTCAGGACCCCAAGATGTTTAGCCAACCACCTCAAAGGGAAAGCCAACACCAGGTTCGCTTGGAGGAAGTGCAGACAAAATGGTGGTCATGTTGACATGTTCATGACAAATCAATCTCCATATAATATTTTTTTATCCCCATGAGCTCACTTGATTTGTTTGAAAGAATCTCCAAAAATCATTTCATTCACTTGTAAATGCTCTTTCATGAACCATTCTGGATCAAACGAGTTCGGATAATCACTTGGCCAAATCAGTCCAGCGAGCCGTTTATATTATTGTGACAATCTTTGGATCCAGCCCGAGACTTAGCTTCGTCAAATTTAAGTGGCATTCATGGCTAAGGCTAAACGAGAGGTATATTTCATGCAACAATGCAAAGAAACTTTTGTATCGCAACAAAAACAAAACAAAAAAACGATTCTGACCATTTCAGTTGAAACTAGAGGGGGAGCACTCGGGAGAGTGCAAAAAACCTCTGCCGCCAATACTGCTGGGTCATTCAAGTGAACCTTATATCTTATTCATTAAACATGATGTCAACAGTGCTGACAGTTATAGTTCTTTTCTCCAACATTTTTTTTTTGGGGGGGGGGGGGTTGGAAATCACTTAAAACATGTAGAAATGCAAAAAAAAAAATTTTCTCTAACAAATTTTTTTGGGGTAACAATTTTTTTGGGGGGGGGGGGTTGGAAATCACTTAAAACATGTAGAGAATGCAAAAACAAAAAAAAATTTTCTCTTAACAATTTTTTTTTGGGGGGGGGGGACCAAGCCCAAAATCTAATGGCATGATCCTTGGACCATACCTAACCCCCCCACCAAGTTTCGTCGAAATCCGTCGAGGAGTTTTTCCGTAATACTGTTCACAAACAAACAAACAACAAGCTGGTAGGCGACGAGGGATTCGCTAGGATCGAAGCGCTGGATACGATGCTTTTCATTCTGACCGATCCACCGACGAAGATTCATTGCCAAGACGTATGGTTCACATACAATTGTTCCTCTGCCTGGCAAGATGTTTCATATTGCGTATTTTGCCAACTGGCACTCCTCATAAAAAATGACGGTAAATAGACACCCTATTTTTGAAGGACTAACATTTGAAAAATAATCCGTTTGCTGGTTTGTGCTGTGGAGCCTCACGTTGCGCGCACGCGCGCACACACACAACACAACACACACACACGGAAACACGATAAACTTCTCTCACATGCTCTTGTTTGACCACACCTCCTGAGCCACACAATATTTTTCATAAGCCACGCCCACTTTCCTACGCCACTCCCACTTTAAATAATAAATAATTGGAGGTGGTTGTGGGTCGTGGAATCGTTTTCGGTAAATAAATAAATAATTAAAGGTGGCGTGTGGGTCGTGAATCGTTTTCGGTAAATAAATAAATAATTGGAGGTGGTGTGTGGGTGGGGAATCGTTTTCGGTAAATAATAAATAATTGAGGTGGTGTGTGGTGGGAATCGTTTTCGGTAAATAAATAAATAATTGAAGGTGGTGTGTGGATGGTGGAATTGTTATCGGTAAATAAATAAATTGAAGGTGGTGTGTGGATCGTGGAATCGTTTTCGGTAAATAAATAAATAATTGGAGGTGGTGTGTGGGTCGTGGAATCGTTTTCTGTAAATAAATAAATAATTGGAGGTGTGTTGTGATCGTGGAATTGTTATCGGTAAATAAATAAATAATTGAAGGTGGTGTGTGGGATCGTGGAATCGTTTTCGGTAAATAAATAAATAAATAAACATATTATATTATTTAGAAATCCACAGACAGAAATGCCGGTGATTCCATTTATTTTGGATCCTTTTCACTTTGGTCAATAACGTTTGGATCGAGGAGAGATCGAAGGTGGAACGACGGTGTAGTTCCTTACAAACACTGTATACATACCTTAAATGACGGTAAATAGACACCCGATTTTTGAAGGACTACCATTTGAAAAATAAAACCTCAATCAAAAATCGGCTCGAGTAAAATTTTCTAAATATCTCGAAGTGTTTAATTCCGAAGTCTCGTTTCTCTACATTCAAAACTGAAGACAAGTATTGAAAATACTGTACACGGTTTTTCGGCCGCTACACAGCAACGGGTGGTTGCTAGGCAACGAAATTCAAACGCGCACATTCCCAGTATATATTCCACCTCTTAGCAAAGTTTCATCGAAATCGGTTCGCTGGTTCGTGCTGTGGAGCCTCGCGTTGCAGACACACATACACACAGACAGACAGCCGGAAAACCCGACAATAAGGGATATCTCATTATATAGCGAATCCAACAAACAAACAGAAAGGGGTAAAACAGTAACCTCCGATTCCTCGATGGCGGAGGTTAATGAGAACGGAACAAGTAAAGTGCTAACTTGTATGCACATTAATGGGTTGCAACACTCAATGGAAACTGCAGACGAGCAAGGCTAACCAAATCATGAGAAAGGCACAATAAACGAGGAATCACACAAGTAACTTCCTGGAAAAGCAGACTGGTAATGGTACTGGATATTAAAAAGGAGATGCTGCACTGTTTAACGAATGTTAGAATTAAAGAACCAACAAATCATTAGTAATCCTCCATCACATGACAATCATTTTATGGAGCAATTCTCACCTGCCAAAGCATAGATCCCATGAGAACCCTCATGGCTTTTTCCTGAACATGTTCCACCCATTGTCTATGAAAAAGAAAATTAAACTGGATTAAGAATAAAAATGAAGTACCAAAAAAAAACTAAACAATAGATTTGCTTGTACACATTTAAATAGCAGGTTGTGTCAGTCTGGAATGCTGCTTCATTGCAAAGCATACGTGAGTTTTTCCACTGCCAGTCTGTCCATAGGCAAAGCATGTGACCATGGCACCCTCAAATATTGCTTGAACCAATGGCTGGGCTGTGAATCTGTAAGACACAAACGATAGCATTACACACTTTAATTCTATTGCAAAGTCGAAGCTCATGTGGAACAGAACATAAAGTGGGGGGAATACCAACAACAGAGTAGAGGGACACTTGGAAGAATGGGTAAGGAGAATGAGAGAGTAAGGGGATGACGACAGTGGGTGAATGAGTTGGAGAAAAGCTTAAACACAGCAAGAAGGGGCTGAAATAATAGGAAGAGTAAACCAGAGATGAAAGTTATGGAACAAATACACTGAAGAGTGGGAAGGGAGAATGAAGAGAACAAGAACCTGGAAATGAAGGGGAAGGCGAGGGAAGGTTTAATGAGGGTAGAAAAGATATTCAGCATGGGGGTGAACAGCCATTTTGAAACCCTGGAGGAAAGGGTGATATTAAATAGACCAAGTAAGTTTGTTTCAAAGTGAGAAGAAGAAAAAAAAAATGGAGGTGAGCAATAAACCTGGATTTTAAGAGTTTCACCAGAAGTGCATTACTGGCAGAACATATAGACCTGAGGGTGGAGGATGGGGGTATGGAGGGAGGTGGAGAACAGAGCATGAAGGGCAAAGGGATTTATCCCATCTTGTCTTCAGTTGTCCTACCCTTCCTCCCGCCCATGATACACTGAAGCTTGTGGTGAGGAAGTTGTCCTGAAACAACTTGCCTTCACCTCATGGAAGGCTAATTCAACAGAAGGCAATCTCAGTTCCTTCCAGAAAGCTCAGAACAAGTGTGTGTAACCTCAGGAAAGCCAGAAAACATCATCTTTGTAATCTCAAGTCTGAACTCTCAAACCTGTCACCCAACCCAAATCCTGGTGGTGTCTAGTTAAGTCTGTTTCTGGTGTATATTCCACCTCCATCCCCTCCCTTACCTCAAATGGCCATACAGCTGACACTGCACGTGAAAAGGCTGAATGGCCTAAACTCCGTGTTTCCTTCTGAATCATGTGTTCCAAAACCCATCGCTTTTTGTACCCACCTTACCCAGTCACACCCAGCTGTTCCGAGACTCTGTGTCCTTTACTCCTGAAAAAGTGGAGTTTGCAATTGCTGTCAAACCTCAACTCAGATTCTGCAACCAGTCCAGACGGCATCAGCCCATGTGTCCAAAAAGTTGCTCTTGCTCACCCTCTCCGTTCTATTCACCCCCTCATTTGCTCAACGTGATCTGCCATCTGATTGGAAATCAGCAAACATTACTATTCTGCATAAAAAGGTGCAAAAACAGATCCCTGCAACTACAGACCAATCAGCCTTCTCCCAATAATCAGCAGTCTTGGAATCCATCATCGCTTGACATTAAATCCTTCCTCTACTCCAATGGCTTGATTTCCGACCATCAATTTGGATTCAGACCAGGTCACGACCCTGGATATGCTGCTTCTGCTCTCCCAACAATGGATGGACATCCTCAATGCCAGACATGAAATCAGAGCAATCTCCCTAGACATATCGTGTGCCTTTGATACGGTCTGGCAACCTGCCCTGCTCACCAAACTCTTCAGATGGTATCCAGACATCTTCACTCATGGCTCGCAGACTTCCTCCCCTGCCGCAGCAAACGTTCTCAACCCCTCTTCCTGTCCAGCCTGGAGTTTCTCAAGGCAGTGTTCTGGGACCTGTTCTTTTTCTGGTTTTCAACGATCTCTCCGACTGGAAAATCCTCCATGACTTTTCTGATAACTCCCAACTCTGCAGTACCACTTACAATATCATCCCTCAGATCAGCAAGCAGCATCCTTTTCACTCTCTGCAGATCTGGCTAAAATCACAAGCTGGTCCAACACATGGAACATTGTCCTTCAATCCTGAAAAATCTCACTCTCACATTATCTCTCTGAAAGGACCGTCTGGAACCCCTCCCTCCCCCACCCCCACCGACTTAATCAACAATCCTCTTGAAGAAGTCCTTTCATTCAAGCTTCTCACTATTTGCCATGATCTTTTCTGGAAAGCCACATTTCCAAGCTGGCCTCCAAAGCCAGTCGCCGACTGGGCATTCTCTGTCATGCAAAATCCTTCCTTGGCACACCTGAGATCCTGACCACATACAAAGCTTCGTCCACAGCCTGACAGAGGACTGCTCTCCCCTTTGGGCTGGTGCTCCTGCCTCACCTTTCTCGGCTTCACGCTGTGGAAACCAAGGCATTTAGGAATTATTGGTATCTCCCACGGTGAGGCTGAGTCTTTGGGCCTCTCTCTCTCATCGCAGGCAGGTCGGTGGTCTTTCTGTCTTCTTCAGTCTCCTCTCCAGCCTTGCCCCCCCTCCTCTGTCAGATATGTCCCACCCCCATATTTACGCAGGGCTCTCAAGGTCCGCCAACAACCCCTTCTGGTAACTACCAAAATCACGAATCATGCTCATCTTCACCCTTTTAATTCCTCTTTTTCCCCACCTTTGGAACAAACTCCCACACCCTCCTCAGTCCCATTCTTCCCTCCAGGTCTTCAAAACAGCTGTTCAACACCATATCTTATCTTCCTCAATCCAAAACCATGATCTTTTCTACCCACGTTAATCCACCCTAAACCAACCTCCTTTAAATTCCCTGCTTTCCTTCCTGAAAGTTCTTGTCATGTAAGGACCTCAAAAGTCCCTGTAGTGTCCATCTTGTTTACCCTGTGTACCCTCACCCCACCCCCTCTCCCTTCCAGAGATCTCATGTCTGTTCCCCACCGTTTTTTTCCTTCCCTCTCCCACCCCTCTTGCGTCCTGCTCCCCTTGTTGTGCGTTTGTGTGTTCGCTCTCATAGAGCCTCGACAGTGTATACGACAAAAAAAAAGGTGCAAGACCAGAAAGGAGGCAGAAGACAGGCTACAAACTTGTTTGTGATGCAGAACAACTCATAAATTCAGCTTTCTTGCAAGAGAGTTCAATAATGTTGAGCGTTTGAGACTCCACAGACACCAGGAGACAGATGTGATGCTGGGGCATCAGCCCATAGATGAGAACAGTACTCCATTGAGCTAGGGACAAAGGCCTTATAGACCAAGCAAATCTGATTTTTCAGGAAAGACTTGGAGTGACTGAGGATTCCCAGTCCATGGCTGGCTATTGAATACCATCTTTGCTATATGGGTGACCCGGGAGAAATCATGGCTAATGGTAAAGCCAAGACGTTCAAGAAGCTGATCATTTAAATACTTGTTTGACAATACTTTTGGAGGATGACAGATTTCCCAGGATTGAAAAACACATTTCATTTGTCAAACCAGTATCTGATAATTTCCAGATCAGCAGAGGACGTACATGCTGCTTGACCATCAGTGGGATAGGGTTACTGTATGATTGTGCGGTGCAAATAACAAAGAAAAAAAAAGTGTGAAAAGGGGGGGGGGATGTATACCATCCATACAGGATTGGTATACATAAGGTAGTTTAGGCAGACCAGGAAAAGAAAGTTCAATACTGCCTTGGGGTACTCCAGCATTCAAGAGAGAGGAAAGGAAAAAGTTCCATTGACAGCAACACTGTGTGGATGGAAGTCATCATTACTCCAGGAATGAGGGCAGCTTTGTATGCACAGGCAGAGCTTCACATACAAAGCAGGATTGCAGATTGAGCCAGAGAGGCCCACAGAAACAGTCATAACCTCATGTTTGAGATTTAAATGTCTCCGAACATTGCTGAGACGCATCAACATATCCGCTGTTCAAACAGAAATCAAGTTGCTTGAAAACAGGAAATTCGACTGATGGATTCCCATGCTTTGCTTCTACTTGGAAGCAAGCTTTCTGTTTTAGTTGAAAGGATATGATGGAGGGAGTGATGTTTGCAGACTTCCACACAGACAGGAGGTACCTGTGGAAGAAAAATAATTATATTCATGTACTCAATTATAATTGTTGCTAGTGCTTTATAAATTTAATTTTTATGCTGTAGTCGAATTGGCTGTCAGTTATTTGTTTTTTTTTTTTTTTCGCTCAACTTGCTTTAACTAAATTTTTTTTTACTAAATAGATAAAAAGGAAAATGTCTTACTATGAAACAAGGTGACCTGGTTGATAACACTGCAACTTTTGCCATGATTATTGGATTCGCTATATACGAGATATCCCTTATTGTCGGGTTTTCCGGCTGTCTGTGTGTCTGTGGTGTGTGTTGGTGTGTGTGTGTGTGTGTGTGTGTGTGTGTGTGTGTGTGTGTGTGTCTGCAACGCGAGGCTCCACAGCACGAACCAGCGAACCGATTTCGATGAACTTTGCCAAGAGGTGGAATATATACTGGGAATGTGCGCGTTTGAATTTTGTTGCCTGCAACCACCCGTTGCTGTACAGCGGCCGAAAAACCGTGTACAGTATTTCAATACTTGTCCTTCAGTTTTGAATGCAGAGAAACGAGACTTCGGAATTAAACACTTCGAGATATTTAGAAAATTTTACTCGAGCCGATTTTTGATTGAGGTTTTATTTTTCAAATGGTAGTCCTTCAAAAATTGGGTGTCTATTTACCGTCATTTAAGGTGTGTATACAGTGTTTGTAAGGAGCTACACCATCGTTCCACCTCTGATCTTTCCTCGATCCAAACGTTATTGACCAAAGTGAAAAGGATCCAAAATAAATGGAATCACCGGCATTTCTGTCTTGTGGATTTCTAATAATATGCTTATTTATTTACCGAAAACGATTCCCCACCCACACACCACCTCCAATTATTTATTTATTTACCGAAAACCATTCACGACCACACACCACCTCCAATTATTTATTTATTTACTGAAACGATTCCACGACCCACACACACCTCCAATTATTTATTTATTTACCGAAAACCATTCCACGACCACACACACCTCCAATTATTTATTTATTTACCGAAACAATCCACGACCCACACACCACCTCCAATTATTTATTTATTTACCAAAAACTATTCCACGACCACACACCACCTCCAATTATTTATTTATTTACCAAAAACTATTCCACGACCCACACACCACCTCCAATTATTTATTTATTTACCAAAAACTATTCCACGACCACACCCACCTCCAATTATTTATTATTTAAAGTGGGAGTGGCGTAGGAAAGTGGGCGTGGCTTATGAAAAATATTGTGTGGCTCAGGAGGTGTGGTCAAACAAGAGCATTGAGAGAAGTTTATCGGGTTTTCCGTGTGTGTGTGTGTGTCTTGTGTGTGTGTGTCTGTGTGTGTGTGTAACGCGAGGCTCCACAGCACAAACCAGCAAACCGATTACTTTTCAAATGGTAGTCCTTCAAAATAGGGTGTCTATTTACCGTCATTTTTTATGAGGAGTGCCAGTTGGCAAAATACGCAATAGGAAAAATCTTGCCAGGCAGAAGAACAATTGTATGTGAACCAATACGTCTTGGCAATGAATCTTCGTCGGTGGATCAGTCAGAATGAAATGCATCGTATCCAGCGCTTCGATCCTAGCGAATCGATCCCTCGTCGCCTACCGGCTTGTGTTCTTCTCTTCACCCAGTGGAAACATATTGCAGTTTGAGTTATTTTGCCTAATGCATATCAGACCCATGTACTCACTGCCTTTTTAGGTCACCTCTTCGAGCATGACCTATAATATGGGTGTCGATGTCCTTCGATCCGTCCGTTGCGAAAATGACGATTTTCTAATTCTATCTCTCCGCCATTTCTCAAGCGATCTTGAATTTGATTGTAGCAAATGAATCTATGGGACAATATCTAAATTTTGATCGGGCGGATTTTCGATATTCGCTTTCGTTTCGTGTCACGTGACTTCAAAGTTGACAAAAAATGCGAAAATGACGATTTTCATGTGAAAATGACGATTTTCAAAATCTATCTCCTCCTACTTTCTCAAGCAATCTTGAATTTGATTGTGGCATATGAATCTATGGGACATATCTAAATTTTGTCGGGCCGGATTTTCGATATTCGCTTTCGTTTTCGTGTCACGTGACTTCAAAGTTGGCAAAAAATGCGAAAATGACGATTTTCAAAATCTATTCTCTCCTACATTTCTCAGGCAATCTTGAATTTGATTGTGGCATATGAATCTATGGGACAATATCTAATTTGGTCGGGCCGGATTTTCGATATTCACTTTCGTTTTCGTGTCACGTGATAAAGTTGGCAAAAAATGCGAAAATGACGATTTTCAAAATCTATCTCCTCCTACATTTCTCAAGCAATCTTGAATTTGATTGTGGGATATGAATCTATGGGACAATATCTAAATTGGTCGGGCCGGATTTTCGAATTTCGCTTTCATTTTCGCGTCACGTGACTTCAAAGTTTGCAAAAACTGCCCTACCTTCAGGAGGCTATATATTCTCTACTGGGCATGGTAAAAGTTAGTGAATGGTGTCATTGCATAGCAGCTGACCTTGTTATTATATTTATACATTTTCTGACGAAAGTGCAAAAGTTTCAAAACCCGAAATGTAAACGTCGGCATTTATTTTCAAAATATAATTTCGTGCACGCGCGCCAAATGCCGAGTCATCTTTAACCAAACTGCGCAGTTCGAGCTGCGCAGTGGAGCTGCGCAGTAGTCTTCGGTCATAACTGAACATTGAGAACTTGTGGTATTATTTCTGCAGAGATGACCGTCACTCCCGCACGGGGGTAATTTTATATACACAATTGCTTATATTCATTTCTTTGCATTCAAAAAGTACATAATCAATTCTTACTGAGGCCCTATAACCTAATGTTTTATCTCCCACCTATCCTCTACTGTCTGCTTCTTAGTATTTTGTTTGACCAGTAAAATGCCTCTCGTGTGAAACCAATCTCACCAAGGCCAGCTATAGGTCATCATCATCATTCTCTGTCTCTCTCTCTCTCTCTGTCTCAAGCATATATATATATATATCAGGAAATGTAAGCTTAGTTAAGTGCAAATCATTGTGGATGTCTACATCTCAGTGTTTTGGACTCCGTGGTACCGTGCAATAAATATTCTTTGATTAAATGTACTTTTCCTTGTGGACAGTGGATTATTTGTGTATTGCAAATCGAGTAATATGATAGGATTTACACCGAGTCAGTTAAGACAACAAATTCCACAACATACCCAAAGGAAGAGAACAGACTGGACAGCACAAAGAAGCCAAATAATTTTCACACAAATCTATTTGACTTGTTAAAGGTGTAATGATCGGACCAGCACACAGGCTGAAAGAAACGGCTTTAATGATTAAATAATCCCAGAAGGGCAATGACATCGAGTTCCGGTAATGCCAGATCTCCAAGATGGAGTAGCAATACCAACAACAAAAGGGACGTCTCAGCAGCTTGTGATTGGGGCAATCAGAAAGCTCGTAACTTTAACAAAACAGTGCAGCAATCCACATGATAAATCATAATAGGATTGCATTACATTGTGTATGACCAGAGAATGTGAGCAAAGGCAGGAAAAATCAACATTTCCCAAACAACATTCTCAGACTTTAAAAAGAAAATGGTCATTGTTGTGGGAATGCCTTTTAGGGGATAACTTTGCATCACATTGGGTAGTTGTCTCCCATATTTCATGTACAGTACTAGAGTAAATAAGGTATTTTTATTGTGATACAAGATGCCATCTACCTGCCCCACGTGTCAAACTGTACTCACTTCAAACCCCTTTATAATGTTATTACCTTTGGAATCTTGTTCTATTTTGTCGTGTTTTTTTTAACGTTTTTACAGGCCATCAGGCACAAGTTCATGCGGGAGAAGCCGCCCCCACCATCGCAATCGGGGTTAATTAACTTCGTCACCAAAGGTGGAAGGAGGTTATATTTTCCTCCGTTTGTTTGTGTGCAGGATATCTCAAAAAGTTGTGGATGGATTTGGATGAAATTTGATGGGCAGGTTGGGTGTGACAAGGATGAACTGATTAGATTTTGGTGAAGATATGCATCCAGATCCAAGGGTTTAAAAAAAAAAAATTCTAAAGTGATTCTTCACCATTGAGCGATGAGGCCAAAAACAATGTATAGCATGACATTTCAAAAATATATTGGGCCCGATATGTTCTCCTGGATCAGGTTTGCATCAGAGTGGCAATTTCAGTTACCTCTGCCACCGAAGGTGGAAGATGTTTATGTTCTCACCCCTCTGTGCTTGTTTGTCTGTGTGTCTGTCTCTCTGTGTGCAGGATATCTCAAAAAGTTGTGGACGGATTCGGTTGCAACTTGGTCAAGAGCCCAAGAGACTCTTGATCGCACCATGCAAGATCTTCGACATAATGACAGAAGAATGGGTGGAGTGACTCTGGCATTGGCTGGGGATTTGACAGACACTGCCAGTCATTCCACATGGAACCAGAGCTGATGAACTGAAGGCCTGCCTCAAAGCCTCATACATTTGAAACAACATTCAGCAACTCAGCCCAATGACCAACATGCAAGTGCTTCTAACAGGTGATTCATCCGCTGTGGTTTGGCCTCAAACTGGGAAATGGAGCCATGGCATCTGAAAATCAAGATGGAACCATCTCGATGAACAACATTGGGAAAACAGTTGCAACACTTCAACAACTACAAAATGCAGTATTTCCAAATGTGGCACATAACTTCCATAACTACAAGTGGTTATGCCAAAGAGCCATCTTGGCACCAAAAAAATGATGCAGCCAATTCCACAAACAGAGGCCTTCCTTCTTACACAGTTACCTGGCACTGTGCAAATGTACAAGTCGGTTGACACTGCACCAGATACAAATGAACCAGTCCACGACCCCATAGAATTTCTTAACTCTCTGGAACTACCAGGTGCGCCTCCTCAATCTGGAGCTCAAGATTGGCACACCCACCAACACTGCAATGGAACATGTTTGGCTACCAAGAAGCTGATGCCACATGTCATTGAAGCCACAATCATGACTGGCCATGCAGCAGGACAAGATGTCTTCATTCCAATCATTCCATCTGACTTGCCATTTCAATTTAGAAGGTTCCAGTTCCCTATCCACCTCAGTTTTGCCACAAGCATCAACAAGGTGTTTGGATATGGACACCCAGCAGGATTAAAAACAAAACCTGTCAAAGGGCAGAGGAGCGGTCCTGCGAGCCAACGGCCATCCATATCTAGTGCAAACTGTGTTTGCGGACGTCCTGCAGTTGGGTTACTTCGTATTAGGAGGTTGGTGCAGGATTTGCACTCCGGCCACCGTAAAACCCTTCATCCGCAAAACACAAAAACGCAAAGAAATCTGAAACACCACTCGGGACCTCTGTGCAGCTTCCCTTCGCAGGGCAGCTCACCGGATGACAGGATTGAGGCCAAAGCCTTTGGGACCCCCAATCTTTGATGATAGGAGGGAAACACGGGGTAACATTCCCGGGTCAGATTGTGGTAGAGGTGTCGGAGGTGTGGTGTTGAGGTCGTCCACCAGACGGTGGTCTCCTGGGTTAACCTGAGGCGTCCTTCGGGTGGTGCCTGGAATGTCCTATCCCTAAGAGAGGATGATCACCTGTCTCTGTTATCTGAGCTCAAAGCATTGGACATCGTTATTGCAGCACTCTCTGAGGTTCGGAGACTGGATTCGGCAAGATCATGGTGGTGGTTACAACCTACTATTGGTCTGGTCGCTCTGATGTTACCATTCCCAAGGAGTTGCTGTATGCGATGTACTTGTCTAGTTAGCTCTGATAGGGCATATCGCATTCGAAGCTGTGTGAATGATAATTATAACAAACCGGTCAACGACGTATTAGGACGCAGGATTCGTCATCCTTCGGTGTCATTTCCCTGGTCTCTGTTTATGCTCCGACTGGGCGAGTGATCTCACTGTGAAGGATGCATTCTACGCCAACGCTCGAGTTGGTTGATCAGTGCCCAGACGAGATACACTTCCAGTCTTGGGGATTTCAATGCATCGACTGGAACTGATAGGGATGGTTATGGCGTGGTTGGTCCCCATGGGTCAGGAACTATGAACCAGAATAGCACCAAGTTCCTTGACTTTGCAAGAAGTCATGGACTTCGGGTGACCGGTTCATGGTTTCAGCACCACAAGCTCATCGCTGGACTTGGTATTCCAACGCTGGCGGTGTGACAAAGGAGATTGACCATGTCCTTGTTGATGGTCGCTGGAGGATGATCCAGAACTGCAGGATCTAACGGAGGCTCAGTTCCTCAATACTGACCACCGGCTTTTGTCGCAACTCTGAAGTTGCACCTCAATTCGGGAGAATGGTACCATCCCAGCCTAGGCTGGATGTTGGCAAGATCAAGGCTGAGAAGGTAGCTGAGGGGTTTGTGAACAAGCTGAGTGGAGATTTGGGGTCTGGGTGCTTTGGGAGTCCTGAAGAGTTGTGGAGTGCCTTCAAGACCACCGTCCTTGATGTTGCCAGTGGATGTCTTGGAACTCACCGTAGGGCAAAGAAGAATTTTGTCACTCAAGGGACACTGGATACCATTGACCAGAGTCGCAGGGCCAGGCTGAATAGCAGAGCTGAGTGTTCAGGGAGCTGGAGGCGTAAAACTGTACGTGCGCTAGAGTGACAAGGAGGCCTGTGTGCGAGGAATCTGTGAGGGGAAGAACATCATCTGTGGTCAAGTGATTCTCGCTGCTGACGGGAAATCGTGCACTGCATTGATCAAGTCCATCCCTCGGTGCACTGCAGTTAGAGCAGAGGGTGGTAGGCTCTTGACAGAGGAGTCCGAAGTGAAGGCCGCTGGGCGGTTCGATGAGCAGGTTGATCACCAGCTGTCGAGTTGGACGTCAGGGTGCTACAATCCATGTTGCTGACCCTCCATCAACTGTGGTCCACCTTCACTTGTGGAAACGGCTGCATGAACCGGTTGAAATGGGGTAAGCCCAGGGATCTGGCATCCATTGCACTGACACTCTCCGAAGGCTTAATTTGATGCAACTCGTGTCGTTGCATGTAGTTTTGTGCTCTGTTTGGAGCACAGGCATCATCCCAACTGACTGGAAGAGGGGCCTTGTTTTCCCTCTGGAAAGGGAAGGGTGATCGCCAAGACTGCAACAACTACCGAGGGGTAAGACGCTGCTCTCAGTGCCGGGCAAGGTCTTTGCTCGGATAATTCT
>CM068962.1:39397428-39419477 GCA_035128595.1 Eptatretus atami | reverse complement strand
TTAAGAGTCCCTTTTATAGGAGAGTGTAGCGACAACTAACGATTTGACGCCTTTTGAGTTCCATTCAGTGCGTGTGCGCGTGCGGAGCCCCGAATTATGCGCGTGTGCATTTGAACCTGTATTCCGTTATGTTCTCCAATGTATGAGAGTATGGGAATGGTCTTTTTCCTATGTTGAATAATTGAACAAATTTGTGAAGATGACAAATAGCAAGATTTATGGACAACTAAGAGCATATGATTAAAGAGGAAATTCGACAGAGCTGGTTGGTGATTTAACAGTCACAGACATTTAGACCTATGACAAAGAAGGAATGAACTAGGACAAGTCCATGTGCGTGCTTATTTCAGCCTCCATTTTAATTTCAGGGGGGCTGATGAGCGCGAGACTGTCGAACTCTCAACCTCCTGTTTTATACATGTACATTGTACAATACAATGTTAGACTTCTTTGTATTTCTGCAGTTGTTTGACCTTGTTTATACGTGTGTGGTATACATTGTGTTTGTTTTAATTTTCATATTTAAATGTATTATTCTAAAACTTTGCTGCATGTTGCCGATCATATATTAATCCCACCAAAAATAGATAGCCCAACCTGGCCCCCTCATTCCCTCTCTCCACACACTACAGATAACACACACACACCAGATACACACAACACAGATACACACACACACACCACACACACTATAATCATATACAAATTACATATTTACAAGCACACACACACATACACACAAATTATAAATTGAAAGTCTCACACACACAAACACAAGTGAATGCTCCTCACACATTCAAATCAACAGAGACCAAATACATACATTCAATGCATGCCCCCCCTCCCTCATGCCCCCCCCGAAGGTAAAAGCCAGTCCCGACCATTATACACTCAGAAGTTAGATGGGCTCCCTTCTATGCTTCTATGGGGTGTCGACCTGTTTAGTATCCTGAGATCTGGCAGTCTACAACCACACCAATAGATTTTAAATCTTTGGTATATAACCTACTCTTAAAAGCTAGGGTTAGGGTTTACGGTTAGGGTTAGATTTAGGTTTAGGATCAGGTTTAGGGTTAGGTAAGGTAGATTAGGTTACGGTTAGGGTCAGAATTAGGGTTAGTGTTGACCCCAACCCTGCCTTTGAAGAAGTGGGCCGTGTTAGCCCGGGGCCGAGTTAGCCCAGATCCTTCTCCGTTCATTCGTCTTTTTTTGACTTTGACTTTGGAGACATGATCTAGAACCCTAATTAATTGATCTAGCTCGAAGACTCTAAACTCAAACTTAAATTTTAAAATAAAAATGCCTTCCCTTCAAGTGCTAATTAATCCACGAGCAATGGATAACAAAAGCCTGGAAAGCCAAAGCAAAGGCCAGTCTCACTCGCAGCACACAAATAACAACATATGGAGCCATGAACCATCACACTGACCTGCAGAGAATGACGAAGAAGAAGTTGCTTTCCATCCAACACGACTGACTCTGTTCTACCGGATTTCCGTCTTTAGCATCTGATGGAAATCTATACATCTTGAATCCCTTCTCCATTCTATTTGTGCAGGCCAAAGGCGCAACAAACCTGCCATTTTGTCATAAAATCGATGTAACACACGAATGAGAACGCTGCGACAGCGGGAACGTTAAAACGCGCCCGTATGCGTCCGATCCTGTCCGCGATGGACTCAAAATGGCTCCACGCAATCACGTGACTAGATTTTTCCGGACCGCTCTATGTTTGCTACTCTCTCTAGTAAAGGGACTCTAGGCAAGGTAAGCCTTGGTCTTATTTGCCATCTTCCACCTGTCTCTTTGTCTTTCCTCCCACCCACTCCTCCTGCCCCCCCCTTCCCTCCCTCTCCCCGTCTCCCCCTCCCCACCTCTCTGTCCCCTCTCTTAGTATTCCAATCAGCAAAGCGACATTGCGTATTTGCTAGTTCATAATAAACCAAGACCATCAATAACCCTGCTTGCATACTCTTGGATTTTCTACTGATACATTGAACTTCAGAGACCCTGTTAACTAGTCCACATCCACAGCTTTGTAAAAATTCTGTTCAAAGAATACTTGAATGAAAAAGGACCACAAAGACTGGGCGTAAGTGGCGTGCGCCCTGTAATCCGGCTACTCGAGGTTTGGTTGGAGGATCGCTTGAGACGGGAGCTCTGCGCTGGCCGCGCTATGAGAGGGTGTAGGGCAGCCCGAATCAATGGCGAAACCCAATCCATCCTCGTGTCGTAAGAGCGACACAGTTTGCGTCTAGGAAGGCATCCCCGCGTAAACCATGCCAAAATCAATAGCGAATCATAAACGGATGATCCGCTGTGGCGACCCTAACGGGAGACAGCCGAAAGACAACAAACAACAGAAAGGACACAAATTAAAAATAAAAACAGACTGATACTACGTAGAGCACAAACCTCCCGCTGAACATACAAAAAAAAAAAAAAGTACGTTTTGTATCCCGCTGACAAAGGCTGGAATCTGGATTCGGACCTCAACTAAAATTTAAATTGGCTTGTTCTCATCACCTAAACCAACTCATCACCAATTTCGTCCGAATTAAATCCACCAACATTTTTGAGATATCGTGCTCCATATGTGTTTGAGCCCCATCACTCAATGGTGAAAATCATTGAAACACAATAATAACAAGTGGTGCCGAGAGAACACAAATTCCCACCCCATTAAAGGCATAAAAGTATTTTGGGATCAAATTAAATTGATATATACCCTTAACCTGAAATGTGATTATAAGGAAATAGAATAAGGAATATTTTAGTCTGAGTTTGAAGTCAATTAAACCATTTTTGACGAAGTTATGACCGTAAAATGATTGACCTTCAAGGCCACGTAAGGTCAAAGGTCATGGTGTCAAATGAAAGCCAATAAAGGACTTCATATATGTCTTCCATAGTAAACACGCATATTCTAACCTTTTTTGATTCATAATGGAAAATATGTAATTTTGACCAATGACCATGACCCCCAAATTTCAGACCCTACCGTCTCACAAATATGCATTTTTCCTATAGGAATGGGTAGGATTATAAGTGACAAATAGAATAAGTTCACTATAAGCTTAGTTTGAAGTAAATCGGATCATTTTTGACGAAGTTATTGAGCGAAAACGATTTTGATCTTTTCGTGACCTTACCATGACCTTTGATCCAATTGGACCAAAAGTTAATAGGGTCGTCCAGGTTCATTGCCCACCTGTGGATTAAATTTGGATCGTGTTTGCTAAAGCCGTTTTGCCGTAAAATTGCAAACAGACAAACAAACCGGACGATTACAATATCCCGCTCCTCCCTCCGGGAGGGGCGGGATAATAATAAAAAAAAAAATAAATAGCACCGCAAAGTGGGCGTAACCCCTCAGCCCCTTGACGAAACCAAATTTCAAGATGGTGGCCATATTGAAAAATCGCAGCACGCCCATTTTCAAAAAACCTTCTCTACTCAACCCCAACACACCCAGCAAAATGGATTAATCGGACAAGGCGTTCTCCTCGAAATTGACGGAAACCAATTTCAAGATGGCTGCCGTGGCGGCCACAGTGAAAATCGCAGCATGCCCATTTTGGAAAGGAACCTTCCTCTGCTCAACCCCATTATACCTCGCCAGAATAAAATCAATGTGTTGAAGCCGTTCTCAAGTTATTGTCTGGAAACAAATTCAAGATGGCTGCTCTAGCCGCCATATTGGATATCGGATTGCACTGAATATCGAAAGAACCTTCCTCTAAACACCCCATTATATCACACAAAAATGAAATCAATAAGTCAAGCCGTTCAAGTTATTGACCGGAAACCAAATTCAAGATGGCTGCCCTAGCCGCCATGATTGGATATCAGATTGTGCTGTATATCGAAAGGAACCTCCTCTAATCACCCACATTATACCCCCATGAAAAAAATCAATCTGTCAAAGCCGTTCTCAAGTTATTGACTGGAAACCAAATTCAAGATGGCTGCCCTAGCCGCCATATTGGATATCGCATCGCACTGAATATAGAAAGGAACCTTCCTCTACCCAGCCCCAACACACCCTGCAAAAATGGATTTAATCGGACAAAGGTGTTCTCCTCGAAATCGACGGAAACCAATTTCAAAGATAGCTGCCACGGATGCCACATTGAAAGTCGCAGCGCACCCAACATTTTCGAAAGGAAACCTTCCTCTACTCAACCCCAACACACCCTGCAAAAAATGGATTTAATCGGACAAGGCGTTCTCCTCAAAATACGGAAACCAATTTCAAGATGGCTGCCATGGAGGCCACATGAAAATCGCAGCGCGCCATTTTCGAAAGGAACCTTCCTCTCCTCAACCCCAACATATCCTGCAAAAATGGATTTAATCAGACAAGGCGTTCTCCTCGAATTGATGGAAACCAAAATTTGACAGACGCCGGACGACGACGCCCGGACGAACGCCTGTGACGACACAATATGCCTTAGCCCAATTGGGCTGAGTGTTAAAAAGGATCGGATCCAGTTTTGGATCTTCACCAAATCGAAATCGATTCTTCCTTGTTACATACCCAACATGCCCACCAAGTTGTCCGAATCCGTCCATAACTTTTTGAGATATCCGCTCATAACTTTTGAGACTAACTTTGAGAACAGACAAAACATGGTGAAAAAACAACCTCTTTCCACCTTTAGTGGCAGAGGTAAAAATAGAAGCAACACACTTTCAAGTCTTGAGACAGCACATCAGGGTCTCAACACGTGCTGGGATTGTTTTGCTGAAAATACACATATATTCAAAAAAAAATAAAAAATATGAACCGCAGATCAGCGTGAACCACATCACTGAATTTTTCCGACAGCAGTCAGATTTGGTGGAAGTAGGTTACCGCACAACTCTGAATCCAAGATAGAGATTTTGATTGTACAGTACATTGAAAGTCAGGACTTCTTGGACTGATGAATCTCATTCTGAAAAAAAGATCACCACCCCTTGAATAAAGAATTCAGCTTACCTTGCTTCAAAAACTTGACAAAACAGAACAAATATTTCAAGCAAACACTTTTTTTTTAAATCAATAAAATAGTCATACCTCAACTCCAGAGCATAGCTCAAAACAGCTTGGTTAATCATTATAATCCAATAAATAAAGTGTGTTTAAAGGTGAATGAAGCACATCAAGGGTAGCAGGATACTTTTACAGCTTGACCATCCTTATTTCTTCCACAATCCCCAAACACCCACACTGGACTCACCGTACACAAGATCATTGTCTGCATGGCTATTCAAATACGTAGTCAAAGCGGAACTTCACGTTTTCCAGGTATCGAGTGAGATCTACTTTCTGCCGTGGCTCATGAACCACTATGCAATTCTGTGTTGCTACTGTGATGATGTCCACTTCCTTGGCTCGAACGTCTGAGGTGTGAAGGAAAAAAAAGAAAAAGACTGAAGAGGGCTTGATGTGGAGCTGGTAGGAAATGTTAAACACCACATATCATAAATTCAAACCCCTTGACTGTTATGGAACTCAACACATGCCACACTGGCTGTTGCTGCACAAATCCTGACCAACAGGATGAATCTACAACAATCCATACAAAGATCTGGAGTAGTAGCCAGGAAATTACAGTAAACAGAAGGATAAACTTCTAGCATGTGCACAGTTTAAATAAATGAATAAATAATAAAATAAAATAAAAACCAGGTACTGCCACTCACTGGCCTTGCAGGGTAGGCCACACTGCAGTGCATTTGCTACAAGAATACTATATTCTCAACCCGATTGCGAAAGTCATCAGGATTGTGTGCAAATACGCTGCAGTCTAACACCTGCAAAGGGCCCGTACCCGACTCATCAACAAGGTTTCCCAAATACCTGCTCACAGCAGCACCTGCTTTTTAGTTTGTGCATTGTTGGAGGTTTATACTCTTAACTGTGTCACTATTGCAATCATTATAAACAGCATTTCACAATGAATAAAACTCCAAACATTAGTACAGTCAACCCTCTAAAATCGAGGTTCTACTATCACGGGCAACCGAATGAGTTTCGATTCCGTTATCGCAGGATTTCATTTTGACCAATCGTGGTTTTGAGCTGAAGACGAGTCATCGTTTCTCCACACCGGTTTTTTAATGAGCCCAAACGTAAAGTGATGGACAAGAGTTGTACCACAAGGCAAAGAAAGTTATGACATTGGGTGAAAAGATAGAGTTGTTCGGTTGGTTCAAGGATATAATACAGGCATCTGTACGGTCCGCCATTACGGGTTCAATGATTGGAGGTAATAACATTCCCCATTGTACTGTCAAAGATTTCTTCTTTAAGCATTTGTAATTGGTGGTTGCCAGTAAGTGTGAAAAATAGACATTGTTACCTGCACTCATAAAATATAATTTGAACTTTGGTAAAATGCCGCAGTTGAGAGGATTCCATTGTGAACATTATTATCTAGTATACTGTGCATTTCTCTCTGTAAAACATACATCTCCTTTCAATTGATAATGATTTGTCATTATTTGATTAAAACGATTGTAACAACCTGGAAATGTTGCATAAGTTCCAGGATGACGCAAGGTATCAATAATGCTTCAGTCACATTTGGCTCGGCGGCCGTAGGGTCTAAAAAAATCTACGGCCACTAGCAATTATAGGGCGGCCGCAGTATTCCACGTCACACAATTAGCAGTCACATAAGTTCTTTATTTTGGGTAGCCGCACGGGGGTATTTAGAAATTGTGGAGACGAAAACGTGGGGGTACCGTATGGTCTTTGATTTGATGTCGCACGTGACCTTAGGGCATCCCTGCGGCGGCCATAGAATTTTCAAGCAGACGCAAGGTAGCCTCAAGGTGCCCACAAGGCGACCGGCAGGGGGAACCAAGGCGAACGTGGAAATAGTGCGGCCCTCCGTAATTTTTTGGGGGTTGGCAAAATTCATTTTTCATTGATAAGAGCCTACTGGAAAACTCACGAATAACGCAAGCCCACCGTACCCCTACGTACGGTCGACGTGGAACACATCATAACGTCATGGCTACGGCTTGTCGAATTGCTACGGCCAACCTAGAAATGAAAAAAGTTATACTCCGCGCTTTAATTTCACGGAGGACCCTACGGCCTGTAAAAGATAGCCATACGGCGTAGGCCACCCTGAGGCCACCTCAGAAACTCTGCGGCCACCGCACGTTGTCAATCAGGGGGGAACGGCCGCCGTATCCTAGCCCGTAGAGCGAAATGTGACATGCTTTAGTCACGATTAAACATAACTTCAGATATTTCATATTTAGTTCAGAAATTTTAGAATGATATAATGCATGGCTTTTTGTGTAGAGCATTGTGGGAGCTGCCAAGGTTCTGTTAGTAGTGGTAGTCAATGTAAAGTTGTTCTTTATAACACTGAGAACGTGCCAAAGTAATGATTCACTCCCTTGATCTGTATAACTGTCTGTACCTCAGACCTTGAGGGGCTGTGCTCTTTTCTGATTGCCTGTACTTGGGCCTTCCCAACTGGAACCAACATTGTTTAGAATGTTTTCACTCCTTCCCAGTTGCAGAAGAGTTATTTTGATTTTCAACTGTTGGGAATAGTTACTCTTTCGAATGAGCTGTTTCTCTTTATCCTGCTTGTTCAATCATTTCCCCCACTTGTCCCCACTCAATATATAAAGACTTGGGTTTGGGTTTTTCCTTTGAGTTTCATTGATGATTTTTTCTCCCATATGTGCACAGGTATATAATTAAACATTCTCCTTTGTATGCTGAACCGAGTGGAAAAATTGAGTTCATTTCTTCCACAGTACTCTTCTTCATTCGTAAACCGTCATTATCCTTCAAACCTAATTCCCAAATGTTAATTTCAACTCTGCATTCGAACCTTATTGTCAAAACACTAATTTCCGAGACCCCGATTCAAAACCCCGTTTCTCAAACACATTCGCATGCGCTGGCTCTCATGAAACAATTGACAGGCGAAGGGATTTATGATGGTACAGGTTAACACACCGATGAGACAGGATTATTCTGGAAGGTGCGAGATGACATCTCGTACCTTGATCCCCAAGCAGGGAAGATCGTGGTTCAAGGCAAGGTGATTTCAGGAATCGTGGTTGCCATTCTCGTTGTGGGTTGTGTAAATGCTGCAGGCGCTTTTGCGTAAAGCTAATGCTGCTTTTCTGTCGCTGAATCACCTTCCCTGCTCACCCTACACCCACTCCACAACACCTTTCCCCCTCTAACAGCATCATCCCAAGCTAAATCGTGTGTTTTCAATTAATGGCAGAGTACAGTGTGAGTATGTAATATGTTTACAAATCACCCAAAAATTAAAAACTTTTGTTTTTGTTTAATTTACACCGTATTTATCTTATTTACAAGTTTACTTCAATGTTAAAATGCTTTATGTACATGTTTATGTGTTTATTTCAATAGTAATGCATTTATATATGGCTAACCCCCCTCTTCCATGGACCTTTGGTTTCCACGATCAAGGTTTAACTACCGCGGGATTTCCAGGACCCTAACCCTGCGATATTAGAGGGTTTCCTGTATACAAAAAAAAAAAAATTAAAATTAAAAAGGCACTCACCTCTTTTGTTCAATGGCCTCTTACGAACACATACACAGATTTTGTGATTTTGAACCTGCAAAATATGTGTGATTACATAATGAAGCTTATTGTAAAGTGGTAGTTCGGGGGAAAGAAAATCATTTGGTTACGAGTATGGACAAGGTACTGCACCTGATCTAAGGACACAGGATTGAAGATGCAATGTGCTCTGAATTCTAATATCTTGTCGAGGAAAAAAAGTTTGGGGTATTTGCTGAAAATTTCTGCAACAAACAAACAACAAACTGGTCATAAAAATAATAAATAAACAAACAAAAAACAAACAAATAAATAAATAAAAGCTTCTGAAACAGCTATAGTACAGTATTCACTCGCATCACCTCTAAAATCTTTGTGAACTTTTATACAAAAGCAGCGATCATTTCTACTATAGTAAACCAAAAAAGGTATGATGGCAGCCTCATGAGAACAACGGACTGGCCTTCCAGATGATTTGGTTTAAATTCAGCCAAACCAAACATTATTGTTATTTATTATATATTATTACAATTAGTTTTATTCCGAGCTTATGGACGCAAACAGCTCACCTCAAGAGAAATAACGATTGGACCATCACAATCCAAGCTTGCTCCACAAATGACCTTCAGTTCAGGAAGGTGTTTGCCTGGTCTGTCACCCATGCCATATACCCAATGGTGTGAGAACTTGCTGTCCATACAACACACAATTTCTTCAAATAATCCCTTCTCACAGTCATGCAAATACACTTCGAACAGTGTTTTGGTCGAGTCCGAAGTACGAGTCCTTTGCTGAAAAGTGTATTGCAAAGTGGCAAAAAAAATAGCGAAATTTCCGAGGATGGGTTGAAAAGTATCCGCATTGATTTAGTAAAAAACTGTTCACTACATGGCTTATTGTACATGCAAGTACAAGCATGAACTGCCCGAGCCCATTGTAGCAGTTTCAAAACCTTGAGCAGTCAGTAGTTGTGTCGTTGTAAAGGGAGTTACACATGAACCGCTCTGCTGTACATTTGCAACAAAGAACATCATGCAGTGATACGATTATTTTGTGGCTTGAAGGTGTACCGGGGCAGAAATGGATTGCAGGCTTTCAGCACAATATGGAACGTGCTTTACTGCAGTGAGTGATGTCTATGATTGGATACCATGTCAAAAACCGGTCGCACAAGTGTCACTAATGAACGATATGGACACCCATCCACTCCACAACAGAAGAAAACATTAACGAGTCCACGCAACGATTCTGGATAACCGACAGTTTGATGATTGACAAAGTAGCACATCTGAGCATCAGTCCATTGCGTTCTGCACATGAAATAATGAACAACCAACTTGGCGTGCATAAGTTTCTGCAAGATGGGGTCCAAAAACAAATCACAGAAGAGCACAAGCACAACCCATGTGACAATCTGACACAAGCCTTTTGACTGCTTTCATCATGAAGGATGCTTTTTGTTGAAGATGCATTGTCACTGGAAGACGAAACAGACGTGGATCCACCATTACGAGCCAGAGAGCAAACACCAGAGTATTGAGTGGAGACATCCGACAATCACCAAATCAAAAAGAATTCAAAAAGTCAAACCATCAAGCCACAAAAGTTGATGTTCACACTTTTCTGGGATTCACAAGGTCCCAAGTGTGAATACTAAAAGAGGGGGGAGGCACAACGGTAAACAGTGTCCATTATTACCTCCGCCGCCACCGAGGTGAAGTGGTTATGTTTTAAACCCTTCTGTGTTTGTGTACATGGATATTCAAAAAGTTGTGACGATTCGCGATGAAACTTGGTATGTGAATGAAACAAGTAAAAAGCAGTGTGCATGTGTGGCTCGTCACTCAGACAAAAACATTATTTTCTGAGGATACAGAAACTTATTGAAACCAATGACTAAGTGTTGTGAAAAGGAGGGGACTTGGTGGAAAAATGATGCTCTTGTTACATGCTCATGTAGAGTTATGTTTGTCGGGGTAGCTCAAATGACTTTAGCTGAGAAGAATGCAATACCTGCATGACCGTGTGATGCAGTTTAGGAGTGACAATGACAGGTCACCAAGTCATGAACCTGGAGGCGAATGTGCAATTTTGTGCCCCCCCCCCCCCCATACAGGGATGGGGGGGGGGTCGTGATAAGTTTAGCATAAGAATTATGGGAAGATCCCCTGTTCGCAG
This sequence comes from Eptatretus atami, assembly GCA_035128595.1. NCBI lineage: Eukaryota > Metazoa > Chordata > Myxini > Myxiniformes > Myxinidae > Eptatretus > Eptatretus atami. The sequence continues at coordinate 39,408,738 of CM068962.1, read as the reverse complement.
CAACCCTGTAGCCATTCCCTGAGTTTGAGGAAATGAAAACGGGCTTTTGCGATGTTGTAGCAGGCCATGATGAAATGGAGGCTGTAGTGAGCACAGGAATAAAAAGAAAATGCACCTGAGAGGGGAAGGGAGCTTTGGTGCTGAGAGTATGCAGGCTGGGAGAATGCCATTGGAGAATGTGGGCCCAGGAGATAACTGGTTGGCCCATGGAGACGAACTAAGAAAGGTTCAAGGTCGGTAACATGATCAGGCGGCGATTAAAAACATTTAAAAAATATAAAAAAAGGTCAGCCTGCGCTGGTCACCCTCCTCCCCCTCCTTCTTTTACACTTTGCTTCCCTCTTTCGTCTCAGCCTCGATGATCGATCGGTATCATCGTTTGTGTCCCCTCCCTCTCCTCAACTGACTTCGCTTGACGTCTATCTCCTGGTCGTGCGCACCGCTTCAAGCTTGTCCCCTGGTTCCATTGCCTTCACATTTGCTGATCTTTGGTGGGCAGAAGCGGAGCTCGGCGTTTGACGTGGAGTGGTGCATCTCGAGGAGATTTGGTCCAGCACAAGCGTTTCGCGTCAAGGGCCGGTGGACATTTTCCTCTTCCGCTCGCAGGACCTTTGCCTGCTCACCAGACAGATAAGCTGGCCTCTGGGGGATTTTCTGGTGTCTTGATAGCTACCCCTTTGTTTGTCGAGGTTGTTTTGGGCTTCCATTTAGGGCCTTTGTTGTTTTTGGTGCCAGTCCAGATTGCTTTGCTGGATTCCTTTCTTGTACATAATTGTTGAACATTTATTCCTTTTATTTATTGTTGTATTTCCTGCATTATGTACATTTTTCTTGGTTCGGGTGGTTAAACCCATAACAATCCAGTCCAAGTCTCCCGTTTCTTTGCATATTTGCTTTGGTTGGGCCAAATTTGCCCATTCTTCTGGACAAAACATTCAAGCTCAAGTCAAGTTGCATTGGGAGCATGGATGGACAGCAAATTCTTCAAGTCATGCTGCAGATTTTCGATTGGAATTTCGGTCAGGGCTTTGATATGACCACTCAAGGACATTTATCTTTTTCCTAGCCACGTCCGGGTAGCTTTGGCTGTTGTGGTTCGGGCCGTTGCTGCTGAAAGGTGAAACTTTTGTCCCATTTCAGCTTTCTTGCAGAGGGCAGCAGTTTTACTCTCAGATTTGTTATTTTGGCTCCATCCATTTTCCTTCTATCCTGACCATGCCCCAGTCACCTACTATAGATATACATCTGAACTCTATGATCTCCCCCTCCCCACCCTCTCTGTCCCCTCTCTTAGTATTCCAATCAGCAAAGCGACAGTTGGTATTTGCTAGTTCATAATAAACAAGACCATCAATAACCCTGCTTGCATACTCTTGGATTTTCTACTGATACATTGAACTTCAGAGACCCTGTTAACTAGTCCACATCCACAGCTTTGTAAAAATTCTTTCAAAGAATAACTTGAATGAAAAAGGACCACAAAGACTGGGCGTAGTGGCGTGCGCCTGTAATCCGGCTACTCGGAGGTTTGGTTGGAGGATCGCTTGAGACGGAGCTCTGCGCTGGCCGCGCTATGAGAGGTGTAGGGCAGCCCTGAATCATGGCGAAACCCAATCCTTATCCCTGTGTCGTAAGAGCGACAGTGTTGCGTCAGGAAGGCATCCGCGTAAAACCTATGCCAAATCAGTATGCGGATCATAACGGATGATCCGCTGTGGCGACCCTAACGGGAGCAGCCGAAAGACAAACAACAGAAAGGACACAAAATTAAAAATAAAAAAACAGACTGATACTCGGTAGAGCACAAACCTCCCCCAGGCTGAACATACAAAAAAAAAAAAAGTACGTTTTGTATCCCGCTGACAGGCTGGATCTGGATTCGGACCTCAACTAAAATTTAATTGGCTTGTTCTCATCACCTAACCAACTCATCCACCAAGTTTCGTCCGAATTAATCCACAACATTTTGAGATATCGTGCTCCATATGTTTTAGCCCCATCACTCAATGGTGAAGAATCATTGAAACACAATAATAACAAGTGGTGCCGAGAACAACAAATCCCACCCATTTAAGGCATAAAGTTATTTTGGGATCAAATTTAAATTTGATATATCCTTAACCTGAATGTTGATTATAAGAAATAGAATAAGAATATTTTAGTCTGAGTTTGAAGTCAATTAAACCATTTTTGACGAAGTTATGACCGTAAAATGATTGACCTTTCAAGGCCACGTAAGGTCAAAGGTCATGGTGTCAAATGAAAGCCAATAAAGGACTTCATATATGTCTTCCATAGTAAACACGCATATTCCTAACCTTTTTTGATTCATAATGGAAAATATGTAATTTTGACCAATGACCATGACCCCCCAAAATTTCAGACCCTACCGATCTTCACAAATATGCATTTTTCACTATAGGAATGGGTAGGATTATAAGTGACAAATAGAATAAGGTTCACTATAAGCTTAGTTTGAAGTAAATCGGATCATTTTTGACGAAGTTATGAGCGAAAACCATTTTGATCTTTTCGTGACCTTGACCATGACCTTTGATCCAATTGGACCAAAAAGTTAATAGGGTCGTCCAAGGTTCATTGCCCACCTGTGGATTAAATTTGATCGTGTTTGCTAAAGCCGTTTTGCCGTAAAATTGCAAACAGACAAACAAACCGGACGATTACAATATCCCGCTCCTCCCTCCGGGAGGGGCGGATAATAATAAAAAAAAAAATAAATAGCACCGCCAAGTGGGCGTAACCCCTCAGCCCCTGACGAAACCAATTTCAAGATGGTGGCCATATTGAAAATCGCAGCACGCCCATTTTCAAAAAAACCTTCTCTACTCAACCCCAACACACCCAGCAAAATGAAGGAATTCGGACAAGGCGTTCTCCTCGAAATTGACGGAAACCAATTTCAAGATGGCTGCCGTGGCGGCCACAGTGAAAATCGCAGCATGCCCATTTTGGAAAGGAACCTTCCTCTGCTCAACCCCATTATACCTCGCCAGAATAAAATCAATGTGTGAAGCCGTTCTCAAGTTATTGTCTGGAAACCAAATCAAGATGGCTGCTCAGCCGCCATATGGATATCGGATTGCATGAATATCGAAAGAACCTTCCTCTAAACACCCCATTATATCACACAAAAATGAAATCAATAAGTCAAGCCGTTCAAGTTAATTGACCGGAAACCAAATTCAAGATGGCTGCCCTAGCCGCCATATTGGATATCAGATTGTGCTGTATATCGAAAGGAACCTTCCTCTAATCACCCACATTATACCCCCATGAAAATAAAATCAATCTGTCAAGCCGTTCTCAAGTTATTGACTGGAAACCAAATCAAGATGGCTGCCCTAGCCGCCATATTGGATATCGCATCGCACTGAATATAGAAAGAACCTTCCTCTACCCAGCCCCAACACACCCTGCAAAAATGGATTTAATCGGACAAGGTGTTCTCCTCGAAATCGACGGAAACCAATTTCAAGATAGCTGCCACGGATGCCACATTGAAAGTCGCAGCGCACCCATTTTCGAAAGGAACCTTCCTCTACTCAACCCCAACACACCCTGCAAAAATGGATTTAATCGGACAAGGCGTTCTCCTCAAAATCGACGGAAACCAATTTCAAGATGGCTGCCATGGAGGCCACATTGAAAATCGCAGCGCGCCATTTTCGAAAGGAACCTTCCTCTCCTCAACCCCAACATATCCTGCAAAAATGGATTTAATCAGACAAGGCGTTCTCCTCGAAATTGATGGAAACCAAAAATTGACAGACGCCGGACGGACGACGCCCGGACAACGCCTGTGACGACAATATGCCTTAGCCCAATTGGGCTGAGTGTAAAAAGGATCGGATCCAGTTTGGATCTCACCAAAATCGAATCGATTCTTCCTTGTTACATACCCAACATGCCCACCAAGTTGTCCGAATCCGTCCATAACTTTTTGAGATATCCCGCTCATAACTTTTGAGACTAACTTTTGAGACAGACAAAACATGGGTGAAAAACAACCTCTTTCCACCTTTAGTGGCAGAGGTAAAAATAGAGCAACACACTTTCAAGTCTTGAGACAGCACATCAGGGTCTCAACACGTGCTGGGATTGTTTTGCTGAAAATACACATATATCAAAAAAAAATAAAAAATTATGAACCGCAGATCAGCGTGAACCACATCACTGAATTTTTCCGACATGCATCAGATTTGGTGGAAGTAGGTTAACCGCACAACTCTGAATCCACAGATAGAGATTTGATTGTACAGTACATTGAAAGTCAGGACTTCTTGGACTGATGAATCTCATTCTGAAAAAAGATCACCACCCCTTGAATAAAGAATTCAGCTTACCTTGCTTCAAAAACTTGACAAAACAGAACAAATATTTCAAGCAAACACTTTTTTTTTTAAATCAATAAAATAGTCATACCTCAACTCCAGAGCATAGCTCAAAACAGCTTGGTTAATCATTATAATCCAATAAAATAAAGTGTTGTTAAAGGTGAATGAAGCACATCAAGGGTAGCAGGATACTTTTACAGCTTGACCATCCTTATTTCTTCCACAATCCCCAAACACCCACACTGGACTCACCGTACACAAGATCATTGTCTGCATGGCTATCAAATACGTAGTCAAAGCGGAACTTCACGTTTTCCAGGTATCGAGTGAGATCTACTTTCTGCCGTGGCTCATGAACCACTATGCAATTCTGTGTTGCTACTGTGATGATGTCCACTTCCTTGGCTCGAACGTCTGAGGTGTGAAGGAAAAAAAGAAAAAGACTGAAGAGGGCTTGGATGTGGAGCTGGTAGGAAATGTTAAACACCACATATCAAAATTCAAACCCCTTGACTGTTATGGAACTCAACACATGCCACACTGGCTGTTGCTGCACAAATCCTGACCAACAGGATGAATCTACAACAATCCATACAAAGATCTGGAGTAGTAGCCAGGAAATTACAGTAAACAGAAGGATAAACTTCTAGCATGTGCACAGTTTAAATAAATGAATAAATTAATAAAATAAAATAAAAACCAGGTACTGCCACTCACTGGCCTTGCAGGGTAGGCCACACTGCAGGGCATTTGCTACAAGAATACTATATTCTCAACCCGATTGCGAAAGTCATCAGGATTGTGTGCCAAATACGCTGCAGTCTAACCGACCTTGCAAAGGGCCGTACCCGACTCATCAACAAGGTTTCCCAAATACCTGCTCACAGCAGCACCTGCTTTTTAGTTTGTGCATTGTTGGAGGTTTATACTCTTAACTGTGTCACTATTGCAATCATTATAAACAGCATTTCACAATGAATAAAACTCCAAACATTAGTACAGTCAACCCTCTAAAATCGAGGTTCTACTATCACGGGCAACCGAATGAGTTTCGATTCCGTTATCGCAGGATTTCATTTTGACCAATCGTGGTTTTTGAGCTGAGACGAGTCATCGTTTCTCCCACACCGTTTTTTAATGAGCCCAAACGTAAATGATGGACAAGAGTTGTACCACAAGGCAAAGAAAGGTTATGACATTGGGTGAAAAGATAGAGTTGTTCGGTTGGTTCAAGGATATAATACAGCATCTGTACGGTCCGCCATTACGGGTTCAATGATTGGAGGTATAACATTCCCCATTGTACTGTTCAAAGATTTCTTCTTTAAGCATTTGTAATTGGTGTTGCCAGTAAGTGTGAAAAATAGACATTGTTACTCACTCATAAAATATAATTTGAACTTTGGTAAAATGCCGCAGTTGAGAGGATTCCATTGTGAACATTATTATCTATGTATACTGGTGCATTTGCTCTCTGTAAAACATACATCTGCCTTCAATTGATAATGATTTGTCATTATTTGATTAAAACATTGTAACAACCTGGAAATGTTGCATAAGTTCCAGGATGACGCAAGTGTATCAATAATGCTTCAGTCACATTTGGCTCGGCGGCCGTAGGGTCTAAAAAAAATCTACGGCCACTAGCAATTATAGGGCGGCCGCAGTATTCCACGGTCACACAATTTAGCAGTCACATAAGTTTTTATTTTTGGGTAGCCGCACGGGGTATTTAGAAATGTTGGAGACCGAAAACGTGGGGGTACCGTAGGTCTTTGATTTGATGTCGCACGTGACCTTAGGGCTCCCTGCGGCGGCCATAGAATTTTCAAGGCAGACGCAAGGTAGCCTCAAGGTGCCCACAAGGCGACCGCAGGGGGAACCAAGGCGAACGTGGAAATAGTGCGGCCGCCCGTAATTTTTTGGGGGTTGGCAAAATTCATTTTTCATTGATAAGAGCCTACGGAAAACTCACGAATAACGAAACCCACCGTACGCCCTACGTACGGTCGACGTGGAACACATCTACGTCATGGCTACGGCTTGTCGAATTGCTACGGCCAACCTAGAAATGAAAAAAGTTATAACTCCGCCGCTTTAATTCACGAGACCCCTACGGCCTGTAAAAGATAGCCATACGGCGTAGGCCACCCTGAGGCCACCTCAGAAACTCTGCGGCCACCGCACGTTTGTCAATTCAGGGTGGGACGCCGCCGTATCCTAGCCGTAGAGCAAATGGACATGCTTTAGTCACGATTAAACATAACTTCAGATATTTCATATTTAGTTCAGAAATTTTATGAATATAATGCATGGCTTTTTGTGTAGAGGCATTGTGGGAGCTGCCAGGTTCTGTTAGTAGTGGTAGTCAATGTAAAGTTGTTCTTTATAACACTGAGAACGTGCCAAAGTAATGATTCACTCCCTTGATCTGTATAACTGTCTGTACCTCAGACCTTGAGGGCTGTGCTCTTTTCTGATTGCCTGTACTTGGGCCTTCCCAACTGGAACCAACATTGTTTAGAATGTTTTCACTCCTTCCCAGTTGCAGAAAGTTATTTTGATTTTAACTGTGGGAATAGTTACTCTTTCGCAGATGAGCTGTTTCTCTTTTATCCTGCTTGTTCAATCATTTCCCCCACTTGTCCCCACTCAATATATAAAGACTTGGGTTTGGGTTTTTCCTTGAGTTTCATTGATGATTTTTTCTCCCATATGTGCACAGGTATATAATTAAACATTCTCCTTTGTATGCTGAACCCGAGTGGAAAAATTGAGTTCATTTCTTCCACAGTACTCTTCTTCATTCGTAAAAACGTCATTATCCTTCAAACCTAATTCCCGTAATTTCCAACTCTGCATTCGAACCTTATTGTCAAACACTTAATTTCCGAGACCCCGATTCAAAACCCCGTTCTCAAACACATTCGCATGCGCTGCTCTCATGAAACAATGACAGGCGAAGGGATTTATGATGGTACAGGTTAACACACCGATTAGACAGGATTATTCTGGAAGGTGCGAGATGACATCTCGTACCTTGATCCCCAAGCAGGGAAGATCGTGGTTCAAGGCAAGGTGATTTCAGGATCGTGGTGCCATTCTCGGTTGTGGGTTGTGTAAATGCTGCAGGCGCTTTTGCGTAAAGCTAATGCTGCTTTTCTGTGCTGAATCACCTTCCCTGCTCACCCTCACCCACTCCACAACACCTTTCCCCCTCTAACAGCATCATCCCAAGCTAAATCGTGTGTTTTCAATTAATGGCAGAGTACAGTGTGAGTATGTAATATGTTTACAATCACCCAAAAATTAAAAACTTTTGTTTTTGTTTAATTTACACCGTATTTATCTTATTTACAAGTTTACTTCAATGTTAAATGCTTTATGTACATGTTTATGTGTTTATTTCAATAGTAATGCATTTATATATGGCTAACCCCCCTCTTCCCATTGGACCTTGGTTTCCACGATCAAGGTTTAACTACCGCGGGATTTTCCAGGACCCAACCCTGCGATATTAGAGGGTTTCCTGTATTACAAAAAAAAAAAAATTAAAATTAAAAAAAGGCACTCACCTCTTTTGTTCAATGGCCTCTTACGAACACATACACAGATTTTGTGATTTTGAACCTGCAAAATATGTGTATTACATAATGAAGCTTATTGTAAAGTGGTAGTTCGGGGGAAAGAAAATCATTTGGTTAACGAGTATGGACAAGGTACTGCACCTGATCTAAGGGACACAGGGATTGAAGATGCAATGTGCTCTGAATTCTAATATCTTGTCGAGGAAAAAAAGTTTGGGGTATTTGCTGAAAATTTCTGCAACAAACAAACAACAAACTGGTCATAAAAATAATAAATAAACAAACAAACAAACAAACAAATAAATAAATAAAAGCTTCTGAAACAGCTATAGTACAGTATTCACTCGCAATCACCTCTAAAATCTTTGAACTTTTATACAAAGCAGCGATCATTTCTACTATAGTAAACCAAAAAAGGTATGATGGCAGCCTCATGAGAACAACGGACTGGCCTTCCAGATGATTTGTGTTTAAATTCAGCCAAACAAAGCATTATTGTTATTATTATTATTATTACATAGTTTATTATCCGAGCTTATGGACGCAAACAGCTCACCTCAAGAGAATAACGATTGGACCATCACAATCCATTGCTCCACAAATGACCTTCAGTTCAGGAAGGTGTTTGACCTGGTCTGTCACCCATGCCATATACCCAATGGTGTGAGAACTGCTGTCCATACAACACACATTCTTCATAATAATCCCTTCTCACAGTCATGCAAATACACTTCGAACAGTGTTTTGGTCGAGTCCGAATACGAGTCCTTTGCTGAAAGTGTATTGCAAAGTGGCAAAAAAATAGCGAATTTCCGAGGATGGGTTGAAAAGTATCCGCATTGATTTAGTAAAAACTGTTCACTACATGGCTTATTGTACATGCAAGTACAAGCATGAACTGCCCGAGCCATTTAAGCAGTTTCAACCTTGAGCAGTCAGTAGTTGTGTCGTTGTAAGGGAGTTACATGACCGCTCTGCTGTACATTTGCCACAAAGAACATCATGCAGTGATACGATTTTTTGGCTGAAGGTGTACCGGGCAGAAATGATTGCAGGCTTTCAGCACAATATGGGAACGTGCTTTACTGCAGTGGAGTGTCTGATTGGATTACCATGTTCAAAAACGGTCGCACAAGTGTCACTAATGAACGATATGGACACCCATCCACGTCCACAACAGAAGAAAACATTGAACGAGTCCACGCCACATTCTGGATAACCGACAGTTGATGATTGACAAAGTAGCACATCTGAGCATCAGTCATGGTTCTGCACATGAAATAATGAACAACCAACTTGGCGTGCATAAGTTTCTGCAAGATGGGGTCCAAAACAAATCACAGAAGAGCACAAGCACAACCATGTGACAATCTGACAAAGCCTTTTGACTGCTTTCATCATGAAGGAATGCTTTTTGTAGATGCATTGTCACTGGAGACGAGACGAGACGTGGATCCACCATTACGAGCCAGAGAGCAAACACCAGAGTATTGAGTGGAACATCGACATCACCAATCAAAAAGAAGTTCAAAAGTCAAACCATCAGCCACAAAAGTGATGTTCACACTTTTCTGGGATTCACAAGGCCCAATTGTTGGAATACTAACAAGAGGGGGGGAGGCACAAGGTAAACAGTGTCCATTATTACCGCCGCCACCGAAGTGAAGTGGTTATGTTTTAAACCCTTTCTGTGTTTGTGTACAGATATCTCAAAAAGTTGTGGACGGATTCGCGATGGAACTTGGTATGTGAATGAAACAAGTAAAAGCAGTGTGCATGTGTGGCTCGTCACTCAGACAAAAACATTTATTTTTCTGAGGCATACAGAAACTTTGAACCAATGACTAAGTGTTTGAAAAGGAGGGGACTTGGTGGAAAAATGATGCTCTTGTACATGCTCATTAGTAGTTATGTTTGTGGGTAGCTCAAATGACTTTAGCTGAGATAGGAATGCATAGCCTTGCATGGACCGTGTGATGCAGTTAGGAGTGACAATGACGTCACCAAGTCAGTGAACCTGGAGTGCGAATGTGCATTTTGTCCCCCCCCCCCCCCCATACAGGGATGGGGGGGGGGGGTCGTGATAATTAGCATAGAATTATGGGAAGATCCCCTGTTCGCAGCAACCCTTGTAGCCATTCCTGAGTTTGGGAAATGAAAACAGGCTTTGCGATGTTGTAGCAGGCCATGATGAAATGGAGGCTGTAGTGAGCACAGGATATAACAAGAAAAATGCACCTGAGAGGAGGAAGGGAGCTTTTGTGCTGAGAGTATCAGGCTGGGAGAATGGCATTGGAGAATGTTGGGCCATGGAGATAACGGTTGGGCCCATGGAGACGAACTAAGAAGGTTCAAGGTGGTAACATGATCAGGGGCGATTAAAAACATTTTAAAAAATATAAAATAAAGGTCAGCCTGCGCTGGTCACCCTCCTCCCCCTCCTTCTTTTACACTTTGCTCCCTCTTTCGCTTCAGCCTCGATGATCGATCTGGTATCATCGTTTGTGTCCCTCCCTCTCCTCACTGACTTCGCTTGACGTCTATCTCCTGGTCGTGCGCACCGCTTCAGCTTGTCCCCTGGTTCCATTGCCTCACATTTGCTATCTTTGGTGCAGAAGGGAGTCGGCGTTTGACGTGGAGTGGTGCATCTGAGGAGATTTGGTCAGCACCAAGCGTTTCGCGTCAAGGGCCGTGGACATTTTCCTCCTTCCGCTCGCAAGGACCTTTGCCTGCTCACCAGACAGATAAGCCTGGCCTCTGGGGGATTTTCTGGGTGTCTTGTAGCTACCCTTTGTTTGTCGAGGTTTTGTTGGAGCTTCCATTTAGGCTTTGTTTGTTTTTGGTGCCGTCCATTGCTTTTGCTGGATTCCTTTCCTTGTACATAATTGTTGAACATTTGATTCTTTTATTTATTGTTGTATTTCCTGCATTATTGTACATTTTCTTGGTTCGGGTGGTTAAACCCATAAAATCCCAGTCAAGTCTCCCGTTTCTTTGCAATATTTGCTTTGGTTGGGCAATATTTGCCATTCTTCTGGACAAAACAGTTCAAGCTCAGTCAAGTTGCATTGGGAGCATGATGGACAGCAATCTTCAAGTCATGCTGCAGATTTTCGATTGGATTTCGGTCAGGGCTTTGATTGGACCACTCAAGGACATTTATCTTTTTCCTTAGCCACTCCGTGTAGCTTTGGCTGTTGTGGTTCGGGCCGTTGTCATGCTGAAAGGTGAACTTTTGTCCCAATTTCAGCTTTCTTGCAGAGGGCAGCAGTTTTACTCTCAGATTTGTCTATTTTGCTCCATCCATTTTCCTTCTATCCTGACCATGCCCCAGTCACCTACTATAGATATACATCTGAACTCTATGA
>CM068962.1:39385348-39397403 GCA_035128595.1 Eptatretus atami | reverse complement strand
TACAAAAAAAAAAAAAGTACGTTTTGTATCCCGCTGACAGGCTGGATCTGGATTCGGACCTCAACTAAAATTTAATTGGCTTGTTCTCATCACCTAACCAACTCATCCACCAAGTTTCGTCCGAATTAATCCACAACATTTTGAGATATCGTGCTCCATATTGTTTTAGCCCCATCACTCAATGGTGAAGAATCATTGAAACACAATAATAACAAGTGGTGCCAGGAACAACAAATCCCACCCATTTAAGGCATAAAGTTATTTTGGGGATCAAATTTATGTAATTTGATATATCCTTAACCTGAATGTTGATTATAAGAAATAGAATAAGAATATTTTAGTCTGAGTTTGAAGTCAATTAAACCATTTTTGACGAAGTTATGACCGTAAAATGATTGACCTTTCAAGGCCACGTAAGGTCAAAGGTCATGGTGTCAAATGAAAGCCAATAAAGGACTTCATATATGTCTTCCATAGTAAACACGCATATTCTAACCTTTTTTGATTCATAATGGAAAATATGTAATTTTGACCAATGACCATGACCCCCAAAATTTCAGACCCTACCGATCTTCACAAATATGCATTTTTCACTATAGGAATGGGTAGGATTATAAGTGACAAATAGAATAAGGTTCACTATTAAGCTTAGTTTGAAGTAAATCGATCATTTTTGACGAAGTTATGAGCGAAAACGATTTTGATCTTTTCGTGACCTTGACCATGACCTTTGATCCAATTGACCAAAAAGTTAATAGGGTCGTCCAAGGTTCATGGCCCACTGTGGATAAATTTGATCGTGTTTGCTAAAGCCGTTTGCCGTAAAATTGCAAACAGACAAAAAACCGGACGATTACAATATCCCGCTCCCTCCTCGGGAGGGGCGGGATAATAATAAAAAAAAAAATAAATAGCACCGCAAAGTGGGCGTAACCCCTCAGCCCCTTGACGCAACCAAATTTCAAGATGGTGGCCATATTGAAAATCGCAGCACGCCCATTTTCAAAAGGAACCTTCTCTACTCAACCCCAACACACCCAGCAAAAATGGATTTAATCGGACAAGGCGTTCTCCTCGAAATTGACGGAAACCAATTTCAAGATGGCTGCCGTGGCGCCACAGTGAAAATCGCAGCATGCCCATTTTGGAAAGGAACCTTCCTCTGCTCAACCCCATTATAACCTCGCCAGAATAAAATCAATGTGTGAAGCCGTTCTCAAGTTATTGTCTGGAAACCAAATTCAAGATGGCTGCTCTAGCCGCCATATTGGATATACGGATTGCACTGAATATCGAAAGAACCTTCCTCTAAACACCCCATTATATACACAAAAATGAAATCAATAAGTCAAGCCGTTCAAGTTATTGACCGAAACCAAATTCAAGATGGCTGCCCTAGCCGCCATATTGGATATCAGATTGTGCTGTATATCGAAAGGAACCTTCCTCTAATCACCCACATTATACCCCCATGAAAATAAATCAATCTGTCAAGCGCGTTCTCAAGTTATTGACTGGAAACCAAATTCAAGATGGCTGCCCTAGCCGCCATATTGGATATCGCATCGCACTGAATATAGAAAAGGACCTTCCTCTACCCAGCCCCAACACACCCTGCAAAAATGGATTTAATCGGACAAGGTGTTCTCCTCGAAATCGACGGAAACCAATTTCAAGATAGCTGCCACGGATGCCACATTGAAAGTCGCAGCGCACCCATTTTCGAAAGGAACCTTCCTCTACTCAACCCCAACACACCCTGCAAAAATGGATTTAATCGGACAAGGCGTTCTCCTCAAAATCGACGGAAACCAATTTCAAGATGGCTGCCATGGAGGCCACATTGAAAATCGCAGCGCGCCCATTTTCGAAAGGAACCTTCCTCTCCTCAACCCCAACATATCCTGCAAAAATGGATTTAATCAGACAAGGCGTTCTCCTCGAAATTGATGGAAACCAAAAGTTGACAGACGCCGGACGGACGGACGCCCGGACAACGCCTGTGACGACAAATATGCCTTAGCCCAATTGGGCTGAGTGGTAAAAAGGATCGGATCCAGATTTGGATCTTCACCAAAATCGAATCGATCTTCCTTGTTACATACCCAACATGCCCACCAAGTTGTCCGAATCCGTCCATAACTTTTTGAGATATCCCGCTCATAACTTTTGAGACTAACTTTGAGACAGACAAACATGGGTGAAAAACAACCTCTTTCCACTTTAGTGGCAGAGGTAAAAATAGAGCAACACACTTTCAAGTCTTGAGACAGCACATCAGGGTCTCAACACGTGCTGGGATTGTTTTGCTGAAAATACACAATATATCAAAAAAAAATAAAAAATTATGAACCGCAGATCAGCGTGAACACATCACTGAATTTTTCCGACATGCATCAGATTTTGGTGGAAGTAGTTAACCGCACAACTCTGAATCCACAGATAGAGATTTGATTGTACAGTACATTGAAAGTCAGGACTTCTTGGACTGATGAATTCATTCTGAAAAAAGAATCACCACCCCTTGAATAAAGAATTCAGCTTACCTTGCTTCAAAAACTTGACAAAACAGAACAAATATTTCAAGCAAACACTTTTTTTTTTAAATCAATAAAATAGTCATACCTCAACTCCAGAGCAATGCTCAAAACAGCTTGGTTAATCATTATAATCCAATAAAATAAAGTGTTGTTAAAGGTGAATGAAGCACATCAAGGGTAGCAGGATACTTTTACAGCTTGACCATCCTTATTTCTTCCACAATCCCCAAACACCCACACTGGACTCACCGTACACAAGATCATTGTCTGCATGGCTATCAAATACGTAGTCAAAGCGGAACTTCACGTTTTCCAGGTATCGAGTGAGATCTACTTTCTGCCGTGGCTCATGAACCACTATGCAATTCTGTGTTGCTACTGTGATGATGTCCACTTCCTTGGCTCGAACGTCTGAGGTGTGAAGGAAAAAAAAGAAAAGACTGAAGAGGGCTTGGATGTGGAGCTGGTAGGAAATGTTAAACACCACATATCAAAATTCAAACCCCTTGACTGTTATGGAACTCAACACATGCCACACTGGCTGTTGCTGCACAAATCCTGACAACAGGATGAATCTACAACAATCCATACAAAGATCTGGAGTAGTAGCCAGGAAAATTACAGTAAACAGAAGGATAAACTTCTAGCATGTGCACAGTTTAAATAAATGAATAAATAAATAAAATAAATAAAAACCAGGTACTGCCACTCACTGGCCTTGCAGGGTAGGCCACACTGCAGTGCATTTGCTACAAGAATACTATATTCTCAACCCGATTGCGAAAGTCATCAGGATTGTGTGCAAATACGCTGCAGTCTAACCGACCTTGCAAAGGGCCGTACCCGACTCATCAACAAGGTTTCCAAATACCTGCTCACAGCAGCACCTGCTTTTTAGTTTGTGCATTGTTGGAGGTTTATACTCTTACATGTGTCACTATTGCAATCTTTTTAAACAGCATTTCACAATGAATAATAACATGTACAGCACCCTCTAAAATCGAGGTTCTACTATCACGGGCAACCGAATGAGTTTCGATTCCGTTATCGCAGGATTTCATTTTGACCAATCGTGGTTTTTGAGCTGAGACGAGTCATCGTTTCTCCCACACCGTTTTTAATGAGCCCAAACGTAAAGTGATGGACAAGAGTTGTACCACAAGGCAAAGAAAGGTTATGACATTGGGTGAAAAGATAGAGTTGTTCGTTGGTTCAAGGATATAATACAGCATCTGTACGGTCCGCCATTACGGGTTCAATGATTGGAGGTATAACATTCCCCATTGTACTGTCAAAGATTTCTTCTTTAAGCATTTGTAATTGGTTGTTGCCAGTAAGTGTGAATAAATAGACATTGTTACTCACTCATAAAATATAATTTAACTTTGGTAAAATGCCTGCAGTTGAGAGGATTCCATTGTGAACATTATTATCTATGTATACGTGCATTTGCTCTCTGTAAAACATACATCTGCCTTCAATTGATATTGATTTGTCATTATTTGATTAAACTATGTAACAACCTGGAAATGTTGCATAAGTTCCAGGATGAGCAAGTGTATCAATAATGCTTCAGTCACATTTGGCTCGGCGGCCGTAGGGTCTAAAAAAAAATCTACGGCCACTAGCAATTATAGGGCGGCCGCAGTATTCACGGTCACACAATGTAGCAGTCACATAGTTTTATTTTTGGGTAGCCGCACGGGGTATTTAGAAATTGTGAGACCAAAAACGTGGGGGTACCGTAGGTCTTTGATTTGATGTCGCACGGTGACCTTAGGGCGTCCCTGCGGCGGCCATAGAATTTTCAAGGCAGACGCAAGGTAGCCTCAAGGTGCCCACAAAGGCGACCGCAGGGGGACCAAGGCGAACGTGGAAATAGTGCGGCCGCCGTAATTTTTTGGGGGTTGGCAAAATTCATTTTTCATTGATAAAGGCCTATGGAAAACTCACGATAACGCAAGCCCACCGTACGCCCTACGTACGGTCGACGTGGAACACATCTACGTCATGGCTACGGCTTGTCGAATTGCTACGGCCAACCTAGAAATGAAAAAAGTTATAACTCCGCGCTTTAATTCCACAGAGACCCCTACGGCCTGTAAAAGATAGCCATACGGCGTAGGCCACCCTGAGGCCACCTCAGAAACTCTGCGGCCACCGCACGTTTTGTCAATTCAGGGTGGTACGGCGCCGTATCCTAGCCGTAGAGCAAATGCGACTATGCTTTAGTGCACGATTAAACATAACTTAAGATATTTCATATTTAGTTCAGAAATTTTATGAATATAATGCATGGCTTTTTGTGTAGAGGCATTGTGGGAGCTGCCAGGTTCTGTTAGTAGTGGTAGTCAATGTAAAGTTGTTCTTTATAAACCTGAGAACGTGCCAAAGTAATGATTCACCCCTTGATCTGTATAACTGTCTGTACCTCAGACCTTGAGGGGCTGTCTCTTTTCTGATTGCCTGTACTTTGGGCCTTCCCAACTGGAACCAACATTGTTTAGAATGTTTTCACTCTTTCCCAGTAGCAGAAAGTTATTTGATTTTGAACTGTGGGAATAGTTACTCTTTCGCAGATGAGCTGTTTCTCTTTTATCCTGCTTGTTCAATCATTTCCCCCACTTGTCCCCACTCAATATACAAGACTTGGGTTTGGGTTTTTCCTTGAGTTTCATTGATGATTTTTTCTCCCATATGTGCCAGCGGTATATAATTAAACATTCTCCTTTGTATGCTGAACCCGAGTGGAAAAATTGAGTTCATTTTTCCACAGTACTCTTCTTCATTCGTAAACCGTCATTATCCTTCAAACCTAATTCCCAACTCTGCATTCGAACCTTATTGTCAAAACCTTAATTTCCGAGACCCGATTCAAAACCCCCGTTCTCAAACACATTCGCATGCGCTGCTCTCATGAAACAAATCGAGGCGAAGGGATTTATGATGTACAGGTTTAACACACCGATGAGACAGGATTATTCTGGAAGGTGCGAGATGACATCTCGTACCTTTGATCCCCAAGCAGGGAAGATCGTGGTTCAAGGCAAGGTGATTTCAGGATCGTGTTGCCATTCTCGGTTGTGGGTTGTGTAAATGCTGCAGGCGCTTTTGTCGTAAAGCTAATGCTGCTTTTCTGTTTGCTGAATCACCTTCCCTGCTCACCCTCACCCACTCCACAACACCTTTCCCCCTCTAACAGCATCATCCCAAGCTAAATCGTGTGTTTCAATTATGGCAGAGTACAGTGTGGTATGTAATATGTTTACAATCACCCAAAAATTAAAAACTTTCGTTTTTGTTTAATTTACACCGTATTATCTTTTTACAAGTTTACTTCAATGTTAAAATGCTTTATGTACATGTTTATGTGTTTATTTCAATAGTAATGCATTTATATATGGCTAACCCCCCTCTCCCATTGGACCTTGGTTTCCACGATCACGGTTTCAACTACGCGGGATTTTCCAGGACCCTACCCCTGCGATATTAGAGGGTTTCCTGTATTACAAAAAAAAAAAAATTAAAATTAAAAAAGGCACTCTCACCTCTTTTGTTCAATGGCTCTTACGAACACATACACAGATTTTGTGATTTTGAACCTGCAAAATAGTGTGATTACATAATGAAGCTTATTGTAAAGTGGTAGTTCGGGGGAAAGAAAATCATTGGTTAACGAGTATGGACAAGGTACTGCACCTGATCTAAGGGACACAGGGATTGAAGATGCAATGTGCTCTGGAATTCTAATATCTTGTCGAGGAAAAAAAGTTTGGGGTTATTTGCTGAAAATTTCTGCAACAAACAAACAACAAACTGGTCATAAAATAATAAATAAACAAACAAACAACAAACAAATAAATAAATAAAAGCTTCTGAAACAGCTATAGTACAGTATTCACTCGCAATCACCTCTAAAATCTTTGAACTTTTATACAAAGAGCGATCATTTCTACTATAGTAAACCAAAAAAGGTATGATGGCAGCCTCATGAGAACAACGGACTGGCCTTCAGATGATTTGGGTTTAAATTCAGCCAAACAAAGCATTATTGTTATTATTATTATTATTACATAGTTTTATTCCGAGCTTATGGACGCAAAACAGCTCACCTCAAGAGAATAACGATTGGACCATCACAATCCAGCTTGCTCACAAAATGACCTTCAGTTCAGGAAGGTGTTTGACCTGGTCTGTCACCCATGCCATATACCCAATGGTGTGAGAACTGCTGTCCATACGCAACACATTTCTTAATAATAATCCCCTTCTCACAGTCATGCAAATACACTTCGAACAGTGTTTTGGTCGAGTCCGAGTACGAGTCCTTTGCTGAAAGTGTATTGCAAAGTGGCAAAAAAATAGCGAATTTCCGAGGATGGGTTGAAAAGTATCCGCATTGATTTAGTAAAAACTGTTCACTACATGGCTTATTGTACATGCAAGTACAAGCATGAACTGCCCGAGCCATTGTGAAGCAGTTTCAACCTTGAGCAGTCAGTAGTTGTGTCGTTGTAAGGAGTTACCATGACCGCTCTGCTGTACATTTGCACCAAAGAACATCATGCAGTGATACGATTTTTGTGGCTGAAGGTGTACCGGGCAGAAATCGATTGCAGGCTTTCAGCACAATATGGGAACAGTGCTTTACTGCAGTGGAGTGTCTGATTGGTTACCATGTTCAAAAACGGTCGCACAAGTGTCACTAATGAACGATATGGACACCATCCACGTCCACAACAGAAAAAACATTGAACGAGTCCACGCCACGATTCTGGATAACCGACAGTTGATGATTGACAAAGTAGCACATCTGAGCATCAGTCATGGTCTGCACATGAAATAATGAACAACCAACTTGGCGTGCATAAAGTTTCTGCAAGATGGGGTCCAAAACAAATCACAGAAGAGCACAGCACAACCATGTGACAATCTGACAAAGCCTTTTGACTGCTTTCATCATGAAGGGAATGCTTTTTTGAGATGCATTGTCACTGGAGACGAGACGAGACGTGGATCCACCATTACGAGCCAGAGAGCAAACACCAGAGTATTGAGTGGAAACATCCGACATCACCAATCAAAAAGAAGTTCAAAAGTCAAACCATCAGCCACAAAAGTGATGTTCACACTTTTCTGGGATCACAAGGCCCAATTGTTGAATACTAACAAGAGGGGGGGAGGCACAATGGTAAACAGTGTCCATTATTACGCCGCCACGAAGTGAAGGTGGTTATGTTTTAAACCCTTTCTGTGTTTGTTACAGGATATCTCAAAAAGTTGTGACGGATTCGGGATGAACTTGGTATGTGAATGAAACAAGTAAAAGCAGTGGCATGTGTGGCTCGTCACTCAGACAAAAACATTTATTTTTTCTGAGGCATACAGAAACTTTTGAACCAATGGACTAAGTGTTTGAAAAGGAGGGGACTTGGTGGAAAAATGATGCTCTTGTACATGCTCATTAGTAGTTATGTTTGTGGGGGTAGCTCAAATGACTTTAGCTGAGATAGGAATGCATAGCCTTGCATGGACCGTGTGATGCAGTTAGGAGTGACAATGACGTCCAACTAGTCAGTGAACCTGGAGTGCGAATGTGCAATTTTGTCCCCCCCCCCCCCCCATACAGGATGGGGGGGGGGTCGTGATAATTAGCATAGAGATTATGGGTAAGATCCCCTGTTCGCAGCAACCCTTGTAGCCATCCCTGAGTTTGGGAAATGAAAACGGGCTTTGCGATGTTGTAGCAGGCCATGATTGAAATGGAGGCTGTAGTGAGCACAGGATATAACAAAAAAAATGCACCCTGAGGAGGAGAAGGGAGCTTTGGTGCTGAGAGTATCAGGCTGGAGAATGGATTGGAGAATGTTGGCCCATGGAGATAACGGTTGGCCCATGGAGACGAACTAAGAAGGTTCAAGGTGGTACATGATCAGGGGCGATTAAAAACATTTTAAAAATATAAAATAAAGGTCAGCCTGCGCTGGTCACCTCCTCCCCCTCCTTCTTTTACACTTTGCTCCCTCTTTCGCTTCAGCCTCGATGATCGATCTGGTATCATCGTTTGTGTCCCTCCCTCTCCTCACTGACTTCGCTTGACGTCTATCTCCTGGTCGTGCGCACCGCTTCAGCTGTGTCCCCTGGTTCCATTGCCTCACATTTGCTATCTTTGGTGCAGAAGGGAGGTCGGCGTTGGACGTGGAGTGGTGCATCTGAGGAGATTTGGTCAGCACCAAGCGTTTCGCGTCAAGGGCCGGTGGACATTTTCCTGCCTTCCGCTCGCAAGGACCTTTGCCTGCTCACCAGACAGATAAGCCTGGCCTCTGGGGGATTTTCTGGGTGTCTTGTAGCTACCCCTTTGTTTGTCGAGGTTGTTTGTGGAGCGTTCCATTTAGGCTTTGTTTGTTTATTGGTGCCGTCCATTTGCTTTTGCTGGATTCCTTTCCTTGTACATAATTGTTGAACATTTGATTCTTTTATTTATTGTTGTATTTCCTGCATTATTTACATTTTCTTGGTTCGGGTGGTTAAACCCATAAAATCCAGTCACAGTCTCCCGTTTCTTTGCAATTTTGCTTTGGTTGGGCAATATTTGCCCATTCTTCTGGACAAAACAGTTCAAGCTCAGTCAAGTTGCATGGGGAGCATTGATGGACAGCAATCTTCAAGTCATGCTGCAGATTTTCGATTGGATTTCGGTCAGGGCTTTGATTGGACCACTCAAGGACATTTACTTTTGTTCCTTAGCCACTCCAGTGTAGCTTTGGCTGTGTGGTTCGGGCCGTTGTCATGCTGAAAGGTGAACTTTTGTCCCAATTTCAGCTTTCTTGCAGAGGGCAGCAGTTTTACTCTCAGATTTGCTATTTTGCTCCATCCATTTTCCCTTCTATCCTGACCAGTGCCCCAGTCCCTAATGAAAACATCCCCATAACATGATGCTGCCATAACCATACTTCACAGTAGGGATGGTGTTCTTTGGGTGATATGCTGTGGTTGGTTTGTACCAAATGTAACATTTTGCATTTAGGCCAGAAAGTTCCATTTTGGTTTTGTCAGACCACAAAGCTTTTTGCCACATGGCTTCAGAATCACAGTGGTTTTTTTTGCATACCAAAAAAACAGGACTCAAGGTGAGATTTTTTTTTGAGTAATGGCTTCCTTATTGCCACCCTTCCATACAGGCCAGACTTGTGGAGTGCTTGGGACATTGTTGTCACATGCGTACAGTGACCAATCTTCCATAAAGGCTGTCGCTGTTCAAATTGCCATTGGCCTCTTGGTGGCCTCTGATCAGTCTTCTCCTTGCTTGGTCATCCAGTTTGGAGGGACGGTCTGATCTAGGTAGGATCTTGGTGTACCATACACCTTCCACTTCTTAACAATTGTCTTGACTGTGCTCCAAGGGATAAGTGAAGGCCTTGAAATATTTTTTTATACCATCCCCTGATGTGCCTTTCCACAACTTTATCCCGGACGTCTTTTGAAAGCTCCTTGGTGTTCATGGTTGAGTCTTTGCTGGAAATGCACTACCCAGCAGACACTTACAGGAACAGCTGATATTATTCTGAAATAATCAGAATCGCTGCAATTTAATACAGGTGGAGGCCAATTAACTTGGTGTGTGATTTTGAAAGCGATGGTTACACCTGAGCTAATTTACAATTGATATTAGGGGGTGGACACTTATCCCACCAAGATATTCTGGTTTTGTATTTTTAATGAATTATTTTTTAATCTGAGGAATATGTTTTTCACTTGGAAAGTTGTGGGTTATGATGTGTACATAAAGGTGGGTGGGGCGGGGGGGGGTAATTATACATATATATATTATATGATTTGATGCAATTGAATTGCAGGAATAATGCAATAGGTAAAAAATTTTGAAAGGGTGTAGACTTTCTGCAGGCACTGTTCAGAGGACTTTGCATGGTGTGCATGTGTTATAATTCATAGGAAATCAGATCTTGAACCTCCAACATGCAGATAAATGCACGCGTGAACTTGAAATCCAGTATGATAATGCAACAAATACTCTAAATTTTGCTGGACTTGAGCGAATCTTGAGCCCTCACGACCCGAGTGAGTCTGAGTAAAAGTCCGCAGCAAATGGACTCGAGTCCCACATCAATGACTTCTGGAGGTTTTTTGTTGTTGTTGCCCACCCCCTTCCACCCCCAACTAATGAGTTACAAACAACACCCTCCTTTCCAAATAAGTGTTTTTATCTACTCTCCCTCCACCCATTTAGTTTTGTTTCATCACGATCCCAATTTCTCTTAGTCTTCAATTATTCCCGTGTCTTTCTGTCCCTCCCATTCTGCATCCAAGTGCCCCTCTCCCCCGCTGTTGTGCATTTTGTGTTCGAGCTCTTCCACGAGCCAGTTCACATTTTAAAAATTTCACTGAAATGTATTTCATTGAAAAACATCTTCCCAACTCTTACATTGTACCAATTTTTGTCAATGTGGCCACTTCCTTGAGGAAGAATGTAGAACTAGTCATGCAAGTGAGTCCACATGGATCTGCATCTGGGTTAGGTAGACAATGTAATCCACTTGGTTCATACTTTAGTACAAACCAAATTATCAACACATCGAATATTGATGAGTTCGACTAACCACCATGGGAAAATATGGAGAAACTGACATTTCAGACATTAATATTAAGAGGCGTTAACATTGATACCAGAAGTCAGTTTGTCTTTGCTTCCCAAGCAGTTAAGAAAACTTTCATCAAGATTTGTTGATTTATGCATTGTACTTCCCTTTGAGGCAATACAATTTTTAAAAATCAAATTAGAACAACGAATTTGGCATGAATGCCGATACGAAAAACAAGCAGGTGGATCACATACAAACAACTCGAAAATAATGCATCTGGCCTTCAGCTACGGAGACATAATTCCTTGATGCTCTTCTACTTACTGAGACACGACGAGGCTGAGATTCCTGTATCAGCGCTTATCTCGGCCCTTCGTAAAATCTCCCCCCCCGATTCTGCCGGATCGATGGACCTGTTAAAAGTACAGAAATGCAGTCACCAACTGGCAATGTGGGGTTTAAACAAATATATCTCCAAACATAACGTGTCATGATAAATTTTAATAAAGCAGCACATTCCAACAGTCTGAGCTTACTTAAATAATTAATTTGAAGGTTGGCCAAGCACAGAATTTGCAAAATTACGATATGATGAAGCCTTCTCAGGATTCATTTAATAACCAGTGTAAAATTTGGAGAGAACCTCGTAAAAGACAACCAAATTTGCAGTTATTCAAATTACTTCGTCCGCAAAGGTTATGTTTCACCACGGTTTGTCTGTGTTTATGAGCAGATTCGACGAAACTTGACAGGTTGGGTGTGTGACAAGGATGAATTGTTTGATTTTGGTGAAAGATCTGGATCCAATAATGTTCTTAATTTTCAAGTGGTTCTTCACCATTGAGAGATGGGTGCTAAAAACTAGTAAACACAATATTTTGAAAAAGTTTGTGGACAGGGATGACAAAACTTTAC
>CM068962.1:39374990-39385009 GCA_035128595.1 Eptatretus atami | reverse complement strand
ATCGTGTTTGCTAAAGCCGTTTTGCCGTAAAATTGCAAACAGACAAACAAACCGGACGATTACAATATCCCGCTCCCTCCCTCCGGGAGGGGGCGGGATAATAATAAAAAAAAAAAAATAAATAGCACCCAAAGTGGCGTAACCCTCAGCCCCTTGACGCAAACCAATTTCAAGATGGTGGCCATATTGAAAAATCGCAGCACGCCCATTTTCAAAAGGAACCTTCTCTACTCAACCCCAACACACCCAGCAAAAATGGATTTAATCGGACAAGGCGTTCTCCTCGAAATTGACGGAAACCAATTTCAAGATGGCTGCCGTGGCGGCCACAGTGAAAATCGCAGCATGCCCATTTTGGAAAGGAACCTTCCTCTGCTCAACCCCATTATACCTCGCCAGAATAAAATCAATGTGTGAAGCCGTTCTCAAGTTATTGTCTGGAAACCAAATTCAAGATGGCTGCTCTAGCCGCCATATTGGATATCGGATTGCACTGAATATCGAAAGGAACCTTCCTCTAAACACCCCCATTATATCACACAAAAATGAAATCAATAAGTCAAGCCGTTCAAGTTATTGACCGAAACCAAATCAAGATGGCTGCCCTAGCCGCCATATTGGATATCAGATTGTGCTGTATATCGAAAGGAACCTTCCTCTAATCACCCACATTATACCCCCATGAAAATAAAATCAATCTGTCAAGCCGTTCTCAAGTTATTGACTGGAACAAATTCAAGATGGCTGCCCTAGCCGCCATATTGGATATCGCATCGCACTGAATATAGAAAGGAACCTTCCTCTACCCAGCCCCAACACACCCTTGCAAAAAATGGATTTAATCGGACAAGGTGTTCTCCTCGAAATCGACGGAAACCAATTTCAAGATAGCTGCCACGGATGCCACATTGAAAGTCGCAGCGCACCCATTTTCGAAAGGAACCTTCCTCTACTCAACCCCAACACACCCTGCAAAAATGGATTTAATCGGACAAGGCGTTCTCCTCAAAATCGACGGAAACCAATTTCAAGATGGCTGCCATGGAGGCACACATTAAAATCGCAGCGCGCCCATTTTCGAAAGGAACCTTCCTCTCCTCAACCCCAACATATCCTGCAAAAATGGATTTAATCAGACAAGGCGTTCTCCTCGAAATTGATGGAAACCAAAAGTTGACAGACGCCGGACGGACGGACGCCCGGACAACGCCTGTGACGACAATATGCCTTAGCCCAATTGGGCTGAGTGGTAAAAAGGATCGGATCCAGATTTGGATCTTCACCAAAATCGAATCGATTCTTCCTTGTTACATACCCAACATGCCCACCAAGTTGTCCGAATCCGTCCATAACTTTTTGAGATATCCCGCTCATAACTTTTGAGACTAACTTTTGAGACAGACAAACATGGGTGAAAAACAACCTCTTTCCACCTTTAGTGGCAGAGGTAAAAATAGAGCAACACACTTTCAAGTCTTGAGACAGCACATCAGGGTCTCAACACGTGCTGGGATTGTTTTGCTGAAAATACACATATATCAAAAAAAAAATAAAAAATTATGAACCGCAGATCAGCGTGAACCACATCACTGAATTTTTCCGACATGCATCAGATTTTGGTGGAAGTAGGTTAACCGCACAACTCTGAATCCACAGATAGAGATTTGATTGTACAGTACATTGAAAGTCAGGACTTCTTGGACTGATGAATCTCATTCTGAAAAAAAGATCACCACCCCTTGAATAAAGAATTCAGCTTACCTTGCTTCAAAAACTTGACAAAACAGAACAAATATTTCAAGCAAACACTTTTTTTTTTAAATCAATAAAATAGTCATACCTCAACTCCAGAGCATAGCTCAAAACAGCTTGGTTAATCATTATAATCCAATAAAATAAAGTGTTGTTAAAGGTGAATGAAGCACATCAAGGGTAGCAGGATACTTTTACAGCTTGACCATCCTTATTTCTTCCACAATCCCCAAACACCCACACTGGACTCACCGGTACACAAGATCATTGTCTGCATGGCTATCAAATACGTAGTCAAAGCGGAACTTCACGTTTTCCAGGTATCGAGTGAGATCTACTTTCTGCCGTGGCTCATGAACCACTATGCAATTCTGTGTTGCTACTGTGATGATGTCCACTTCCTTGGCTCGAACGTCTGAGGTGTGAAGGAAAAAAAGAAAAAGACTGAAGAGGGCTTGGATGTGGAGCTGGTAGGAAATGTTAAACACCACATATCAAAATTCAAACCCCTTGACTGTTATGGAACTCAACACATGCCACACTGGCTGTTGCTGCACAAATCCTGACCAACAGGATGAATCTACAACAATCCATACAAAGATCTGGAGTAGTAGCCAGGAAAATTACAGTAAACAGAAGGATAAACTTCTAGCATGTGCACAGTTTAAATAAATGAATAAATAAATAAAATAAAATAAAAACCAGGTACTGCCACTCACTGGCCTTGCAGGGTAGGCCACACTGCAGTGCATTTGCTACAAGAATACTATATTCTCAACCCGATTGCGAAAGTCATCAGGATTGTGTGCCAAATACGCTGCAGTCTAACCGACCTTGCAAAGGGCCGTACCCGACTCATCAACAAGGTTTCCCAAATACCTGCTCACAGCAGCACCTGCTTTTTAGTTTGTGCATTGTTGGAGGTTTATACTCTTAACTGTGTCACTATTGCAATCATTATAAACAGCATTTCACAATGAATAAAACTCCAAACATTAGTACAGTCAACCCTCTAAAATCGAGGGTTCTACTATCACGGGCAACCGAATGAGTTTCGATTCCGTTATCGCAGGATTTCATTTTGACCAATCGTGGTTTTTGAGCTGAGACGAGTCATCGTTTCTCCCACACCGTTTTTAATGAGCCCAAACGTAAAGTGATGGACAAGAGTTGTACCACAAGGCAAAGAAAGGTTATGACATTGGGTGAAAAGATAGAGTTGTTCGGTTGGTTCAAGGATATAATACAGCATCTGTACGGTCCGCCATTACGGGTTCAATGATTGGAGGTATAACATTCCCCATTGTACTGTCAAAGATTTCTTCTTTAAGCATTTGTAATTGGTGTTGCCAGTAAGTGTGAATAAATAGACATTGTTACTCACTCATAAAATATAATTTGAACTTTGGTAAAATGCCGCAGTTGAGAGGATTCCATTGTGAACATTATTATCTATGTATACTGGTGCATTTGCTCTCTGTAAAACATACATCTGCCTTCAATTGATAATGATTTGTCATTATTTTGATTAAAACGATGTAACAACCTGGAAATGTTGCATAAGTTCCAGGATGACGCAAGTGTATCAATAATGCTTCAGTCACATTTGGCTCGGCGGCCGTAGGGTCTAAAAAAATCTACGGCCACTAGCAATTATAGGGCGGCCGCAGTATTTCCACGGTCACACAATGTAGCAGTCACATAAGTTTTTATTTTTTGGGTAGCCGCACGGGGTATTTAGAAATTGTGGAGACCGAAAACGTGGGGGTACCGTATGGTCTTTGATTTGATGTCGCACGGTGACCTTAGGGCATCCCTGCGGCGGCCATAGAATTTTCAAGGCAGACGCAAGGTAGCCTCAAGGTGCCCACAAGGCGACCGCAGGGGGGAACCAAGGCGAACGTGGAAATAGTGCGGCCGCCGTAATTTTTTGGGGGTTGGCAAAATTCATTTTTCATTGATAAGAGCCTACGGAAAACTCACGAATAACGCAAGCCCACCGTACGCCCTACGTACGGTCGACGTGGAACACATCTACGTCATGGCTACGGCTTGTCGAATTGCTACGGCCAACCTAGAAATGAAAAAAGTTATAACTCCGCGCTTTAATTTCACGGAGACCCCTACGGCCTGTAAAAGATAGCCATACGGCGTAGGGCCACCCTGAGGCCACCTCAGAAACTCTGCGGCCACCGCACGTTTGTCAATTCAGGGGGGGTACGGCCGCCGTATCCTAGCCGTAGAGGAAATGTGACATGCTTTAGTGCACGATTAAACATAACTTCAGATATTTCATATTTAGTTCAGAAATTTTATGAATATAATGCATGGCTTTTTGTGTAGAGGCATTGTGGGAGCTGCCAAGGTTCTGTTAGTAGTGGTAGTCAATGTAAAGTTGTTCTTTATAAACACTGAGAACGTGCCAAAGTAATGATTCACTCCCTTGATCTGTATAACTGTCTGTACCTCAGACCTTGAGGGGCTGTGCTCTTTTCTGATTGCCTGTACTTGGGCCTTCCCAACTGGAACCAACATTGTTTAGAATGTTTTCACTCCTTTCCCAGTTGCAGAAAGAGTTATTTTGATTTTCAACTGTGGGAATAGTTACTCTTTCGCAGATGAGCTGTTTCTCTTTTATCCTGCTTGTTCAATCATTTCCCCCACTTGTCCCCACTCAATATATAAGACTTGGGTTTGGGTTTTTCCTTTGAGTTTCATTGATGGATTTTTTCTCCCATATGTGCACAGGTATATAATTAAACATTCTCCTTTGTATGCTGAACCCGAGTGGAAAATTGAGTTCATTTCTTCCACAGTACTCTTCTTCATTCGTAAACCGTCATTATCCTTCAAACCTAATTCCCAAATGTTAATTTCCAACTCTGCATTCGAACCTTATTGTCAAAACACTTAATTTCCGAGACCCCGATTCAAAACCCCGTTCTCAAACACATTCGCATGCGCTGCTCTCATGAAACAAATTGAGGCGAAGGGATTTATGATGGTACAGGTTTAACACACCGATGAGACAGGATTATTCTGGAAGGTGCGAGATGACATCTCGTACCTTGATCCCCAAGCAGGGAAGATCGTGGTTCAAGGCAAGGTGATTTCAGGATCGTGTTGCCATTCTCGGTTGTGGGTTGTGTAAATGCTGCAGGCGCTTTTGGCGTAAAGCTAATGCTGCTTTTCTGTTCGCTGAATCACCTTCCCTGCTCACCCTACACCCACTCCACAACACCTTTCCCCCTCTAACAGCATCATCCCAAGCTAAATCGTGTGTTTTCAATTAATGGCAGAGTACAGTGTGAGTATGTAATATGTTTACAATCACCCAAAAATTAAAAACTTTCGTTTTTGTTTAATTTACACCGTATTTATCTTATTTACAAGTTTACTTCAATGTTAAAATGCTTTATGTACATGTTTATGTGTTTATTTCAATAGTAATGCATTTATATATGGCTAACCCCCCTCTTCCCATTGGACCTTGGTTTCCACGATCAAGGTTTCAACTACCGCGGGATTTTCCAGGACCCTAACCCCTGCGATATTAGAGGGTTTCCTGTATTACAAAAAAAAAAAAAATTAAAATTAAAAAAAGGCACTCACCTCTTTTGTTCAATGGCCTCTTACGAACACATACACAGATTTTGTGATTTTGAACCTGCAAAATAGTGTGATTACATAATGAAGCTTATTGTAAAGTGGTAGTTCGGGGGGAAAGAAAATCATTTGGTTAACGAGTATGGACAAGGTACTGCACCTGATCTAAGGGACACAGGGATTGAAGATGCAATGTGCTCTGGAATTCTAATATCTTGTCGAGGAAAAAAAGTTTGGGGTTATTTGCTGAAAATTTCTGCAACAAACAAACAACAAACTGGTCATAAAAATAATAAATAAACAAACAAACAAACAAACAAATAAATAAATAAAAGCTTCTGAAACAGCTATAGTACAGTATTCACTCGCAATCACCTCTAAAATCTTTGAACTTTTATACAAAGCAGCGATCATTTCTACTATAGTAAACCAAAAAAGGTATGATGGCAGCCTCATGAGAACAACGGACTGGCCTTCCAGATGATTTGGGTTTAAATTCAGCCAAACAAAGCATTATTGTTATTATTATTATTATTACATAGTTTTATTCCGAGCTTATGGACGCAAACAGCTCACCTCAAGAGAATAACGATTGGACCATCACAATCCAGCTTGCTCACAAATGACCTTCAGTTCAGGAAGGTGGTTTGACCTGGTCTGTCACCCATGCCATATACCCAATGGTGTGAGAACTGCTGTCCATACGCAACACATTTCTTCAATAATAATCCCCTTCTCACAGTCATGCAAATACACTTCGAACAGTGTTTTGGTCGAGTCCGAGTACGAGTCCTTTGCTGAAAGTGTATTGCAAAGTGGCAAAAAAATAGCGAATTTCCGAGGATGGGTTGAAAAGTATCCGCATTGATTTAGTAAAAACTGTTCACTACATGGCTTATTGTACATGCAAGTACAAGCATGAACTGCCCGAGCCATTGTGAAGCAGTTTCAACCTTGAGCAGTCAGTAGTTGTGTCGTTGTAAGGGAGTTAACATGACCGCTCTGCTGTACATTTGCACCAAAGAACATCATGCAGTGATACGATTTTTTTGGCCTGAAGGTGTACCGGGGCAGAAATGGATTGCAGGCTTTCAGCACAATATGGGAACGGTGCTTTACTGCAGTGGAGTGTCTGATTGGATTACCATGTTCAAAAACGGTCGCACAAGTGTCACTAATGAACGATATGGACACCCATCCACGTCCACAACAGAAGAAAACATTGAACGAGTCCACGCCACGATTCTGGATAACCGACAGTTGATGATTGACAAAGTAGCACATCTGAGCATCAGTCATGGTTCTGCACATGAAATAATGAACAACCAACTTGGCGTGCATAAAGTTTCTGCAAGATGGGGTCCAAAACAAATCACAGAAGAGCACAAGCACAACCATGTGACAATCTGACAAAGCCTTTTGACTGCTTTCATCATGAAGGGAATGCTTTTTTGAGATGCATTGTCACTGGAGACGAGACGAGACGTGGATCCACCATTACGAGCCAGAGAGCAAACACCAGAGTATTGAGTGGAAACATCTGACATCACCAATCAAAAAGAAGTTCAAAAGTCAACCATCAGCCACAAAAGTGATGTTCACACTTTTCTGGGATTCACAAGGCCCAATTGTTGAATACTAACAAGAGGGGGGGGGAGGCACAACGGTAAACAGTGTCCATTATTACCGCCGCCACCGAAGGTGAAGGTGGTTATGTTTTAAACCCTTTCTGTGTTTGTGTACAGGATATCTCAAAAAGTTGTGGACGGATTCGGATGAAACTTGGTATGTGAATGAAACAAGTAAAAGCAGTGGTGCATGTGTGGCTCGTCACTCAGACAAAAACATTTATTTTTTCTGAGGGCATACAGAAACTTTTGAACCAATGGACTAAGTGTGTTGAAAAGGAGGGGGACTTGGTGGAAAAATGATGCTCTTGTACATGCTCATTAGTAGTTATGTTTGTGGGGGTAGCTCAAATGACTTTAGCTGAGATAGGAATGCATAGCCTTGCATGGACCGTGTGATGCAGTTAGGAGTGACAATGACGTCACCAAGTCAGTGAACCTGGAGTGCGAATGTGCATTTTTGTCCCCCCCCCCCATACAGGGATGGGGGGGGGTCGTGATAATTAGCATAGAGATTATGGGTAAGATCCCTGTTCGCAGCAACCCCTTGTAGCCATCCCTGAGTTTGGGAAATGAAAACAGGCTTTGCGATGTTGTAGCAGGCCATGATTGAAATGGAGGCTGTAGTGAGCACAGGATATAACAAGAAAAATGCACCTGAGGAGGAGGAAGGGAGCTTTGGTGCTGAGAGTATCAGGCTGGGAGAATGGCATTGGAGAATGTTGGGCCCATGGAGATAACGGTTGGGCCCATGGAGACGAACTAAGAAGGTTCAAGGTGGTAACATGATCAGGGGCGATTAAAAACATTTTAAAAATATAAAATAAAGGTCAGCCTGCGCTGGTCACCCTCCTCCCCCTCCTTCTTTTACACTTTGCTCCCTCTTTCGGCTCAGCCTCGATGATCGATCTGGTATCATCGTTTGTGTCCCTCCCTCTCCTCACTGACTTCGCTTGACGTCTATCTCCTGGTCGTGCGCACCGCTTCAGCTTGTCCCCTGGTTCCATTGCCTCACATTTGCTATCTTTGGTGCAGAAGGGAGGTCGGCGTTGGACGTGGAGTGGTGCATCTGAGGAGATTTGGTCAGCACCAAGCGTTTCGCGTCAAGGGCCGGTGGACATTTTCCTGCCTTCCGCTCGCAAGGGACCTTTGCCTGCTCACCAGACAGATAAGCCTGGCCTCTGGGGGATTTTCTGGGTGTCTTGTAGCTACCCCTTTGTTTGTCGAGGTTGTTTGTGGGAGCGTTCCATTTAGGCCTTTGTTTGTTTCTTGGTGCCGTCCATTTGCTTTTGCTGGATTCCTTTCCTTGTACATAATTGTTGAACATTTGATTCTTTTATTTATTGTTGTATTTCCTGCATTATTGTACATTTTCTTGGTTCGGGTGGTTAAACCCATAAAATCCAGTCAAGTCTCCCGTTTCTTTGCAATATTTGCTTTGGTTGGGCAATATTTGCCCATTCTTCTGGACAAAACAGTTCAAGCTCAGTCAAGTTGCATGGGGAGCATTGATGGACAGCAATCTTCAAGTCATGCTGCAGATTTTCGATTGGATTTCGGTCAGGGCTTTGATTGGACCACTCAAGGACATTTATCTTTTTGTTCCTTAGCCACTCCAGTGTAGCTTTGGCTGTGTGGTTCGGGCCGTTGTCATGCTGAAAGGTGAACTTTTGTCCCAATTTCAGCTTTCTTGCAGAGGGCAGCAGGTTTTACTCTCAGATTTGTCTATTTTGCTCCATCCATTTTCCCTTCTATCCTGACCAGTGCCCCAGTCCCTAATGAGAAACATCCCCATAACATGATGCTGCCATAACCATACTTCACAGTAGGGATGGTGTTCTTTGGGTGATATGCTGTGTTGGGTTTGTACCAAATGTAACATTTTGCATTTAGGCCAGAAAGTTCCATTTTGGTTTTGTCAGACCACAAAGCTTTTTGCCACATGGCTTCAGAATCACAGTGGTTTTTTTTTGCATACCAAAAAACAGGACTCGAGGTGAGATTTTTTTTTGAGTAATGGCTTCCTTAT
Source organism: Eptatretus atami (assembly GCA_035128595.1). Taxonomy (NCBI): domain Eukaryota; kingdom Metazoa; phylum Chordata; class Myxini; order Myxiniformes; family Myxinidae; genus Eptatretus; species Eptatretus atami. The sequence continues at coordinate 39,375,994 of CM068962.1, read as the reverse complement.
TGCCACCCTTCCATACAGGCCAGACTTGTGGAGTGCTTGGGACATTGTTGTCACATGCGTACAGTGACCAATCTTCCATAAAGGCCTGTCGCTCTTTCAAAGTTGCCATTGGCCTCTTGGTGGCCTCTCTGATCAGTCTTCTCCTTGCTTGGTCATCCAGTTTGGAGGGACGGTCTGATCTAGGTAGGATCTTGGTGGTACCATACACCTTCCACTTCTTAACAATTGTCTTGACTGTGCTCCAAGGGATAGTGAAGGCCTTTGAAATATTTTTTTATACCAATCCCCTGATGTGCCTTTCCACAACTTTATCCCGGACGTCTTTTGAAAGCTCCTTGGTGTTCATGGTTGAGTCTTTGCTGCGAAATGCACTACCCAGCAGACACTTACAGGAACAGCTGATATTATTCTGAAATAATCAGAATCGCTGCAATTTAATACAGGTGGAGGCCAATTAACTTGGTGTGTGATTTTGAAAGCGATTGGTTACACCTGAGCTAATTTACAATTGAATATTTAGGGGGGTGGACACTTATCCCACCAAGATATTCTGGTTTTGTATTTTTAATGAATTATTTTTTAATCTGAGGAATATGTTTTTCACTTGAAGTTGTGGGTTATGATGTGTACATAAAGGTGGGTGGGGCGGGGGGGGGTAATTATACATATATATATATATATGATTTGATGCAATTGAATTGCAGGAATAATGCAATAGGTAAAAATTTTGAAAGGGGTGTAGACTTTCTGCAGGCACTGTTCAAGAGGACTTTGCATGGTGTGCATGTGTTATAATTCATAGGAAATCAGATCTTGAACCTCCACATGCAAGATAAATGCACGCGTGAACTTGAAATCCAGTATGATAATGCAACAAATACTCTAAATTTTGCTGGACTTGAGCCGAATCCTTGAGCCCTCACGACCCGAGTGAGTCTGAGTAAAAGTCCGCCAGCAAATGGACTCGAGTCCCACATCAATGACTTCTGGAGGTTTTTTGTTGT
>CM068962.1:39346905-39370945 GCA_035128595.1 Eptatretus atami | reverse complement strand
TAAAATGCAAAAAATCAAAATGGCCACCAAATTTACCCACTTTTCAGGTAAAATTTCATAATTATGGCTTAATAGGGCATAAAATAATATTACATGCCCTAGTAAGACATAATTATCAAATTTTACCTGAAAAGTGGGTAAATTTGGTGGCCATTTTGATTTTCCTTCATTTACCCAACCTAAGACCGGATTGGGCCACCACATCCGACTTTTTCTCTGTTGTCCCGTTGAAAGGAGTTTTTTTATGGCCATTTTTCACGCTGATCACGAATCCGTTGAAATTTTGACCTAGGATGATGTCTTAGGTTGGTAAAATGCAAAAAAATTTACCCACCTTAGTAAGATTTACCTTTAGTAAGACATCATCCTAGTCAAAAATTTCAACGGATTCGTGATCAGCGTGAAAAATGGCCATAAAAAACACTCCTTTCAACGGGACAACAGAGAAAAAGTCGATGTGTGCCCAACCCTAATATTAATGCCCTTGTAAGCCATAATTATCAAATTTTACCTGAAAATGGGTAAATTTGCGGCCATTTTGAATTTTTGCATTTTACCAACCTAACACATCATCCCTATGTCAAAAAGTTCAACTGATTCGACATGAGCGTGAAATTTGCCCATAAAAAACACTCCTTTCAAAAAAGTATGGTTGTATGCCCAACTCTACTGCAGGCAAGTCGGTGGTATTTCTGTCTTCTACAGTCTCGTCTGGCCTTGACCCCATCCCCACTCTGTCTGGGTTGTCCTCCCTATATTTCCATAGGGAGTGCAAGGTCCGCCAAAATGAGAATTATTGCTCACCTTCACTTTTTCATTCGTCTTTTTTCCCGCCTTTGGAACAAACTCCCACACACTCTTCAATCCCACTCCTCCCTCCAGGTCTTCAAAACTGCTCATCACCACTTCTTTTCCACCAAAAATTAGATAGCCCCACCCCGGCCCCTCATACACACACACACACATAATACATTACAAATTACAATTACAATCACACACACACATATACACAAATATAATTGAAAGTACACTAACACAAACACAGTGAATGTCCTCCACAACATTCAAATCAACAAGACAAAATACATACATTCATGCATGCCCCTCCCCTTATGCCCCCCCCCCCGAATGAAAAAGCAGTCCCGACCATTAACACCAGAATTAGATGGGCTCCCTTCTAGCTTCTATGGATTGTCACCTGTTTAGATCCTAGATGTGTCAGTCCAACCACACCAATAATTTAAATCTTTGATATAACCTACTTCTAAAACCTAGTAGGTTTACGTTAGGGAGATTAGGTTTAGGATCATAGGTTAGGGAAGGATACGCGGTCAAATTAGGTAGTTTACCCCCAAGCCTCCTTGTTGAAGAGTGCCTTTAGCCCTTGGGCCGATTAGCCCAATCCGTTCTCCGTTCATTCTCTTTGTTTACGTTGAACTTTGGAACATGATCGAGACCCTAATAATTATCTAGCTCGAAGACCTCTAACTAAACTAATTTTAAAATAAATATCCTTCCCACTTCAAGTGCTAATTAACCACGAGCAATGGATAACAAGCCTGAAAGCCAACCAAAAAGCCAGTCTACTCGCAGCACACAAATATACCATATGACCATTGACCACCATCACATGACCTGGGCAGATAAACTGACGAAGAAGTTGCTTCCATTCCAACACGATCTGACTTTCTCCCGATTTCCTCTTTTTAGCATCTGATGAAATCATAACATCTTGAATCCCTTCTCCATTCTATTTGTGCGCCAAGGCCGCAACAATCCTTCATTTGCGTTAAAATCGATGTAAAAACACGAATGAGAACGCGCGTCTCACAACGTTAAAACTCGCCGTATGCGTTCCATCCTGCCCGATGACTCAAAATGGCTCCAGCAATCACTGACTAGATTTTTCCGACCCCTCCTATGTCTGCTACTCTCTCTATAAAGGACTCTAGCAGTAACCTTGGATCTTATTTGCAATCTCCACCGTCTCTTTCTTTCCCCCACCCACTTTCCTCTCTCCCCCCCCCTTCCCTCCCTCTCCCCATCTCCCCTCCCCACCTTCTCTGTCCCCTCTCGAGTATTCAATCAGCAAAGCGACATTGTATGCTATTCTAATTAAACAAGGACCATCAAAACCCTGCCTGCATACCTTGGATTCACTATACATTAACTTTCAGAACCCCTGTTAATATCCACATTCCCCACTTGTAAAAATCCTTCAAAAAAACTGAATGAGAAAGGGACCATAAAACTGGCTATGCGGCACCTGTAATCCAGCTACTCGGAGTTTGGTTGAGATCCTTGAGACGACTCTGCCCTGGCCGCGCTATGAAGTGTTGTAGCACCCCTGAATCATCGAACCCAATCCTAATCCCTGTGTCGTAAGACGAAACAGGTTTGCTCAGGAAGGCATCGCGTAAAAACCTATGCCCAAATCAGTATGCGTATCATAACGGATGATCCCGTGCACCCCTAACGGAGCAGGCAGCCGAAACGAAACAAACAACAACAGAAAGACACAAAATTAAAAATTAAAAAAAACGGACTGATACCGTAGAAGCACAAACCTCCCCAGGCTGAACATACAAAAAAAAAAATACTTTTGTATCCCGCTACAGCGATCTGATTCACCTCAACTAAAATTAATGCTTGTTCTCATCACCTTAACCAACCATCCACCAATTTTTCGTCCGAATTAATCCACAACATTTTGAGATATCGTGCTCCATATTGCTTTTAGCCCCATCACTCAATGGGAAGAATCATTGAAACACAATAATAACAAAATGTCCAGCAACAACAAATCCCCCACCCATCAAGCATAAATATATTTTGGGAGCCAAATTTAAATTTATATAATCCTTACCCTGAATGTTGAAAAAAATAGAATTTAGGAATATTTTAGTTCTGTTTGAATCAATTAAACCATTTTGACGAATATGACCGTAAAATGATTGACCTTTCAAGCCACGTAAGGTCAAAGGTCATGTGATCAAATAAAGCCAATAAAGAACTTCATATTCTTCCATAGTAAACACCATATTCCGAACCTTTTTTGATCATAATGGAAAATATGTAATTTTTACCAATGACCATTGGACCCCCAAAAATTTCAGACCCCTACATCTTCACAAATGCAATTTTCACTATAGAATGGGTAGATTATAAGTGACAAATAGACATAAGGTTCACTAAAGCTTAGTTTGAAGTAAATCGGATCATTTGACGAAGTTTATGACGAAAAAAACGATTTTATCTTTTCGAATGACCTGACCATGACCTTTGATCCAATTGACCAAAAAAAGTTTAATAGGGTCTCCAAGGTTCATGCCCACCTGTGATTTAAATTTGATCTGTTGCTAAACGCCGTTTTGCCGTAAAATTGCAAACAGACAAACAAAACCGGACGATACCCAATATCCCGCTCCCTCCCTCCGGAGGCGGATAATAATAAAAAAAAAAAAATAAAAAATAGCACCTTCAGTGGCTAAACCCTCAGCCCCTTCTGACGCAAACCAATTTCAAGATGTGCCACATATGCAAAGAAAATCGCCAGCACGCCCATTTTTCAAAAGGCAACCTTCCTCTACTCAACCCCCAAACACACCCAGCAAAAAATGATTAATCGGACAAGGCTTCTCCCTGCGAAATTACGAAACCAATTTCAGATGCTGCCGTGCGGCCACAGTGAATAACGCAGCATGCCCTTTTGGAAAGAAACCTTCCTCTGCCTCCAACCCCATTATACCTCGCCAGAATAAAATCAATGTGTGAAGCCGTTCTCAATTATTGTCTGGAACCAAATTCAAGTGGCTCTCTAGCCCGCCATATTGATATCGCGATTGCACTAAATCGAAAGGAAACCTTCCTCTAAACACCCCCATTATATCACACAAAAAAATGAAATCAATAAATCAAGCCGTTCAAGTTATTGACCGGAAACCAAATTCAAGAGTGCCCCAGCCGCCATATTGGATATCAGATTGTGCTGTATATCGAAAGAACCCCTCTAATCACCCACATTATACCCCCATGAAAATAAAATCAATCTGTCAAGCCGTTCTCAAGTTATTGACTGGAAACCAAATTCAAGATGGCTCCCTAGCCGCCATATGGATATCGCATCGCACTGAATATAGAAAGGAACCTTCCTCTACCCAGCCCCAACACACCCTGCAAAAATGGATTTATCGGACAAGGTTTCTCCTCGAAATCGACGGAAACCAATTTCGAATAGCTGCCACGGATGCCACATTGAAAGTCGCAGCGCACCCATTTTCAAAAGAACCTTCCTCTACTCAACCCCAACCACACCTGCAAAAATGGATTTAATCGGACAAGGCGTTCTCCTCAAATACGGAAACCAATTTCTGAGTCAGGCAATTGAAAATCGCACGCGCCTTCAAGACCTCTCTCCTCAACTTTCCAAAGTATCAAGGCTTCGATATGCACAAATTAGCCAAAGGTTTATTCCGCTGCACACGATTTGTCATCACCCTTACTACTAACCGACACCGATACTGAATGCAAAAGTTACGGCAAACCCGACCCAAAGGTAAAGCAACAAATTCCATCTCCTCTAAACCCCAATATTTGGCCCAAAAACTGATTATGAAGATGGGCAAAGATTCATCCTCAAATGATGAAAAGTACAGACCGAAAACGGACGGACCCGACAACTTACACATTACCTATGCCCATGGGCTGATGGTACAAAAAAATGCACGGCATCCAGATGGATCTTACGCCGAAAATCGAAAATCATTCTCTTCGTCACAAACCAAAAACATTATGCAACCAACAAGTTATGATGACACCGTTACCATAACTTTTGAGAACCGCACTTTAGACTAATCTTTGGAGACAGACAAACATGGGCCGTGAGATATAAAACAACAAAACATCCTTCCACCTTTAGTGGACCAATGAGGAGATAAAAAACCAGCAGCCCAACACACTTTCAAAAGTATTCACACAGCACATCAGGACCTCAACACGTGCTGAATTGTTTCGCTCGAACACATATATCATATAAAACAAAATAAAAAATTATGAAACGCAGATCAGCGTGAACCACATAACACTGCCAAATCTTATTTCCGACATGCATAAACAATTTCTGCCGTGAAGTAAGGTAATAAGACACCACACACACTTCTGAACTCCCACAGTAGAGATTATATCTGAACCTACGACATGAAAGCACTCAGGACTTCATTGGAACTAAGCACGAAATCCTCTGTAAAAAAGATCACCACCCCTTGAAATAAGAATAATCAAAGCTACCATTGCTTCAAAAACTTACACAAACAGAACAATTAATTTCAAGCAAACACTATTTTTTTTAAAAAATCAATAAAATCAGTCAGTACACCGCACCAACTCCAGAGCATTAGCTCAAAACAGCCCTGCGTTATATCATATAATCCATAAAATTAAAGTGTTGAAAGGTGAATGAAAAGCACATCAAGTAGCAGGATACTTTTACAGCTTGACCACCTATTTCTATCCACAATCCCCAAACACCCACAACGACTCACCGGTACACAACGATCATTGCGCATGGCTATCAAATAGCGTTAGTCAAAGCGGAACTGTCACGTTTTCCAGGTATCAGATGAGATCTACATATCTGCCGTGGCTCATGAACCACTATGCAATTTGTGTTAGCTACTGTATGGATGATGTCCACTTCCATTGCTCGAACGTCTAGAGTGTGAAAGCGAAAAAAAGAAAAAAGGACTGAAGAGGCTGATGGATTGTGGAGCTGGCTAGAAATGTTTAAAACACCACATATCAATTCAAACCCCTACGTATGGAACTCAACACTCCACACTGGCTGTTCTCTGCACAAATCTCTGACCACAGGATGAACTATCAAGCAATCCCATACAAAAACTCTGAACGCATAGGATAAAAGCCAACAGGACAAAAATGATACAAGTAACGAACAAAAGTTGAATAAAACTCTAGCGAATCCTGCCACCAAGCGTTTAAAGTAAAAACATCAAACAACCAAATAATAATAAAATAAGAGAAAACCACCGCCGTAACTCCGCCATTCACTGCCTATGCAAGGCCACCAGTTAGAACCACACTGCAGGCATTTGCACTAGCCACCGAATATTACTATTTATTCATACAACCCCCACATTAGCGAGAAGCATCAGATAGTAGTCGCCAAATACCTGCCTGAACAACCCGATTCTAACACGGACCGATCGCAGATCAAAAGACACCGGCACTACCAACCCGATAAACACTCCAACCAAACGACCGAGCTCATCAACAAGTTTCCCAAATACCTGCTCACACGAAAAACCGGAGCACCACTGCCTTTATTATTAAAGCCTTGTGCATGCTTGAGCCTTATATTTCTACTAATAACCCGTTTCCCAGCCCACAATTGTGCAATCTCCTTTTGCATGACCCTGCAATTACACCATCTCCACTAACCACACTACCTACACCAACACTATAGTAAAACAAAGCAACAACAGCCCCAAATCTCTCAAACGCACATCTCAAAATCGAACGAGGAGTTACGTAACAATCTACTATCCGCGCACCTCAAACAAAGCTCCGAAGAGTTACGCTGAATTGTTCCCATAAATCGCTAGCGAAATCTCACTATCTATTTATTAAACACGAATCAAAAACCAAACAAACAACACGTTTATTTCGCAGCTCGAGAACCCAACAGATCCTCAGTCTTTACTCCCACACCGTCTCACTAATAGAACCACCAAACAGTTAAAAGAATAGCATGACAAAAAAAGCTAAAAGACACAAACTTGACCATACCTCACACATGCAAAATAAAATGGCAATCAAGGCACAAATTTGCCCACCGTTGAAAACGATAAGTTGTTCGGTGTATTCTAAGAAATCCTAAATATTACTAATCATCACTTTGTTACATGGTCCGCTCAAATAAATACCTCAATGAGTGGACCTCTAATACACTACCCGGCACCTATAAACACAATATCTCCAACTATCCCCCCACCGAACAATTAAACTCTCAGACAGACATATCCCAATTCTATAAAACGCAACCTAAGATCATTTCCTCGTCAACCGTTGCCAGTAAGGTGAATAATATAAAATAAGACTTCAACTCATTCATAAAAACTTTAAATCTACCTAAATCTTTAGGAAAATTATAACTTCTGCAGCCTAACTCCACAAGTCAACCCATTCACCCCTGAACATCCTCCAATATCCTGTCTGAATTATACTACCCGAAAACCGCATCCAGTCCATTACCCTAAACTCTGCTACTATAACAACAAATTACAAAATCCAAATTCAAAAGCCTTCAAATGAATATTATTCATTTAAATTGAATTAAACTATGTAACAACCTGAAAATAAGTCCTGATCCATAATTTTCCAGAGACCTTAATACGGCAAACGGGACTCCAAAAACCTGCCCTTCAGTACACATTCTGCGCCCGAGTCTAAAAAAATCTACCCACTAGCAATTATAGGCGGCCGCAGTATTTCCTACAGTCTCACACAATTGCCTCTATCACAATACCCATCTTACTACTATTTTTTATTACTATGTAGCTAGTTAGCGAGAGTAAGTGCCACACGCGAATGATTTAGACCAATTCTCAGCACAGAAACTCCAATAAAAACGATAGCCCGAATCAACGCTCCCCGTACCCGAAGATCTCCCTTTGATACTGCACCTGTCGCAACACAACTAATAACTACCTGTAATCACCAATTCAGTAGGGCGTTCCATGGCCCATCAGAAGCATCCAATTATCACAGAATGATAGACAACTACTCTCAAAGGACAGCCCACCAACGAGGAGTTCTCTCCCAATCAGGCACCCAAACGCGTCCCCTATACGTTTTTAGCACCTCATTTTCTCCAACCTTATACCGAAAACCACCTCCTCTAATAACCATTCGTCACCTCACTCCAGATTAAACTCCCACAGATAGGTCACTGCCTCTCATCCCGAACATCCAACACTTTCTTTTTCACAATCAAGTCATCAGGCAGCCAGTCTCGACCCGTAAATTTTTTCATTTTTTAGAGAGGATCTCCCCTTCTCAACCAGCGCCTTTAGTTCTCCACAGTGCCATACAAAACCCCTCGACCTTATTTCCTACTACTACTCAATCAAAGTATGCCCATGAAAAAACGTTCAATCGAATTGTAACGATCAAGTCACCCACTCTCAGAAGTCACAACCTCCAATTCCAACATGCCAAATCACACCTCCATCCTACATACCCCAGCCCCTTACCCCATATGCCATTCCATAGTCCTACGGTATTGCGGAACTTTTACCTTCACCCAATTGCTATGTAACATCCCCCTACATATCCCATCCACCAATGTCCCGTACGCTGTTCGAAGTCCACAAAAATATCATTCCTCCACCAATTAGCGAATCGGAAAGACCAAATCCCCAACCCTCACCTAGAAATGTTTGGAAAAAATTTATAATAATCTCCGCGCATACCCGATTTTATTCCACCAGAGACCCCTACACCTTACCGCCATCTAAATAGTATATCCATTACTCCTACCGAGCAGACCTGTAACCAACACGATGATTGCCACCTTCGCACCTTCTCGATACCAAAGGTCCCCCGCCTAGGACCACCTCCAAAACCTCCACAAGCACCACGTTTCTCGTCACAAATCTCCACGTACCTCCCACACAATCTTACACGGAAACCCCGCCCGCCAAAATGCAGCCAATACCGGGGGCCCAAGCCCACTCGTACCATACCAGATAACAAGAATGCCCCGGATGCCATAATTCGACTCATGCTCTTATGGTCCCGGCGTACAGAACAAATACATAAACTTTCAAGTATTCATATTTCATTCAGTATAACGGATCATCTATGAATCAGCTGATAAAAATCTGATGACTTTGTCGCTCTGGCCGACCCCGCCAGCATTGTCCGGTGAGCCTGACAGCCAACGGTCCTCGGTTGACCGAGTGAAAATGGCTCCAGTCAATGTAAATTATTCTTTTATAAACGCTGAGAACGTCCAAGATAATGATTCCACTCTTCGCTCGCCCATTGGATCTGTTATAACTGTACTGTACTAAAGACCTATTTCGAAAAGGAGCTCCAACCCCTAACATAACTCAACCTATCTCCCGACCCATGAAATACCTTCGCTCTATCACTCTCAAAACTAGCACCCACCCAACGCAAACCGCTTAGAGAATTTTTCACTCCCTCCTTTTTAACCCCCCTAGTAGCAGAAGAAAATCTACCTTTTTGATATCAATTCTTGAACAACACGGGGAAAATTATCTCCTTCACAATAGAGACACTGTTTCTCCTATTTTTTATCCTGCCGTTCAAACATTTCACCCCATTTCCCCAGCTAACCCATAGCTCATTCTACCCAACAACTCTGAAGGCTATGGTTTTCCTCTGAGTTCTCATTCGATAGATTTCTTCATCTCCCATTATGATGCAGCCAGGATATATAACCGCCTTAGAAACATGTCTGCAACCTTTGACCTATGCTGAACACCCGAGCCCCGCGAAAACATATGAGCTTCTATTAGTCTATCCACATCACAACTCCTCTCATTCCAGCTACAACCGTCATTATCCTTCAAACCCTAAAAATTCCCAACTCGCCCCATCCCCCCGATAGCCTATATAATCCTCAAAGACACTTAATTTCCAGACCCCGATTTCAAAAACCCCTTCTCAAACCACATCCTCGCAATTCTCGCTGCTCTCCCCATGACAAACACATCGAGCAGCGAATGTGACTTATTCTCTAAATGTTACAACCGCCTCTAACACATCTACCCATCTTTAACACGGCCCTAATTAGTTCTAAGAATACCTCCCAGTAGTCCATTTTAAATGAACATCTCGTACTCAATATCCCCACAGCAGGAATCCAGTATTCCCAAAAGAAAGTTTCATCCCAAAGATTTGATTCACCATCGTGATTCCCATTCCCTGGTCATTGTCTGGCCTTGAAATAACCGTAAACATGCCTGCATACCCCTTTTTCGTACCCAAAACCCTCAATGCTGAAACTTTCTTGGTTTGTCTCAGATTCACCCAATTCCCCACCTCTCACCCCGCCAACGCCAATCCACCCGAGCCCACCAACCAAAGCGTTTCAATCCACCCCCTCTAACAGCATCCATCCCAAACCCACACATCGTATGTTTCAATAACTGCTCCGGCAGTACGTCAGTCGGACCCGTAGAAGCCCCCGCTTCTAAAAAACCATTCATTTACAAACCTACCCAAACCACTATTAAAAACATCTCTCTCTCGATTTGCTTAATTTACACCGAATTAATATCTTATTATAAGCGGAAAGCCGATACTGCTCCAAATGTTACAAACGCATTATACATTGTTTGATGCCCCTAATTTCAACTATACGCACTACAGTCTTAAACCACCCCTCTTCCCATTTCACGACCTGGTTGTCCACCACGTCAAACTGACACGCCCCAGCGAGTTCCAACCCTAACCCCGCATATAGAGTTTTCCATGTATCCACAAAAAAAAGATAAAACAGACTTAAACCTCAAAAACCATCGCTGCAGCTCACCTGTCCCTTCCTCTTCCGAGGTTCCACCTCAACCTCTTACGAACACAGACCACAGATTTTTGATTTGAACCTGCAAAAAGGCGTGTATTACATAATAAGCTATTTAATGTAGTTCGGGAAAAAAATCATTTGAACCCAGTAATGGGACAGTACGCACCGACTAAGGACACAGGATTGAAGATGCAATGGCTCTGTAATTTAATATTCTTGTCGAGGAAAAAAAACTTTGTGTTATTTGCTGAAAATTTCTGCAACAACAAACAACAAACTGAGTCATAAAAAATAATAAATAAACAAACAAAACAAACAAATAAATTAAATAAAGCTCTGGAAACGCTATAGTACAGTTATTCACTCGACCAATCACCTCTAAAATCTTGAACCTTATACAAAAGCAAATGACGCGATCCCATATACCTATAGTTAAAGCCCAAACAACCGAAGTAAATGAGCGCTAGCAACATCAAATTGAGAAACAACCCGCCTAATCCTCCAGGATGATTTGTTTTACACATCCTCAGAACAACCGAAACAAAGCCAATATTTTATTTATATTATAATAGTGACATCATTCTTAATCCCTTCCAGCATGGACGCAAAACACTCACCTCAAAGAATAACGAAATCCCGACCTATCACACCATCCACTTGCTCACAATTGATCCTCCTATCCAGGAAATAAGTAGAATATGTTTGACCTGGCCCTCTTCACCCAGCCATAGAGCCCCAATCTAAGTAATCCGCCACAAACAGCCCGTAAGTCCATACCAACAAACAATTCTTCTCAATACCGTATCAATCCCCCTTCTCACCATCATCCAAATACACTTCAAACATTTTTTACCGTCGAGTCCGATACGATCCTTTGCGAAACTTGTATTGCCAGGAATATTGCAAAAAGAATTAAGCCCGACATCTTCCCGGATGAGGTGGAAACCCAGTACCTCCGCATGTTCCATTTGTAACCAGAGTAAAACCCCAGATCTCCCACTACCCATGGCCTTTATCCTAAAAACAACCCAATCAACTCACAAGCACCATCGAAACTAGCCCAACCGGATCCCAAGAACAGTTAATCAACCCCTGAGCAGTCTTCAAGTTTATAATGTCACCTCTGTGGAAGCAGGCATTACACAGAAAGCCCGCTCCTCGCGTACATATTCACAAAGAACATATGCAGTGATTACAATTTCAAGCGCTGAGCCCTCTACCGGCAGAAATCGCATTCCAGCTCTTCAGCACAATATAATGTCGAAACCTAGTGCATTTTACTAGCAGTAACAGGCGTCCCCCATAACCCAACCAATCTATTTCTCTACTACCTCGAATCGTTTCAAAACTACGAACCTAGTCCAACAAGTAAATCACTAATAACGATATGAGACACCCATCCTATCACCGTCCACAACCAGATGATATAACACACCTGAACCGAGTACCACGCCCCAACGATCCCATGATAACGACAAGTCTTAATCATGAACAAACAAGATTGAGCCAAGTTCTGGAGCATCAGTCAGGATTTGCGAACATGCAAATAATGCAACCCTAGACAAAGCCATCCAACTCGAGCCCCCCTGCACAAATTCAAAGAAGCGAAGATGGCCTGCCGTCCCAAAACAGCCCAATACTCTACACAGAACCACGAACCGACAAGCAAGAAGACAACCAAACCACCTCAGTACAATACTCTGCCCACATCAACCTTGATAATCGACTGACGTACAATCAATAGGAATCTTTTGAGATCATTCTGTCACTGAGCCCTAACGAGACTGGTCAAGCCATCAGCGCCAGCCCCAAGAGAGCAAAACAACCAGAAGATATAATGAATTCCGAAACCCTACGACTCCACCAAAAATCAAAAAGAACTTCAAAAAGAATGCAACCAACCCCCCACAAAATTAAAATGCCCTTGCACCACGCCGCCCCCGCCTCCTTTCCTGGCATTTCCACACACAAAAGCCCAAATTGTTGAATATCTAACAAAGGGGAAGAGGCAACACCATTTAAACAGCTTCCATTAGTTACCCCACCGAAGGTGAAAATGGTGCCCTTGTTTTAAATTACAACTCTTCCAAGTTTAGTGTACAGGATATCCAATTAACAACCTGGACGTCAATCCGCGATAAACTTGTATTGAATAAACAAGTAAAATCAATCATGGTTCGATCTAAAGTGCCTCTGTACAACAACAAACAACATTTATTTTTTCTGAGGGCATACAAACAACTTGTGAACCAATTCACTACAGAATTCGATCTGAAGCCCTATCCGCATCGGTACTTCGCCCGGAAAAAAATATCATCTCCTTACCATGCTCGTCCTATAGAATAGTCCTATGTTTGTGCCGGGTAGCACAATAGAAACTTTACCTGAGGATTAAACCATTCGTAATCCTGCTGATGTTAACCGTTTGGAACCATCAGCCATACACTAATACACTTATCTCCCCTACAAATACGTCCCAATCTGAACCTCATAGAACCCTAACGACCGAATAAAAGCCCATATGGGACATTTAATGTCTCCCCCCCCCCCCCCCCATACAGGTAAAAGGGCTGGTCGACAAAGCGCTCTTTCTATAAATTAGCACATTATAGCCAATTAATGCGGTAAGATCAAAACCCTGTCCTCCAAGCACCACCCTTTACCACCCTAGAGAAATTAGAGTATAATTAAACACAAGACTTTACGCATGTCACCACCCCAATACTTTATGGTACAAAGCCTATGATAAATGATAACTTCCGTAGAGCACAAAAATAAACAACCCAAACTAAATCACCCTGAACCCAGCCGAGACAGGAGCCCATATTGGCTAGGCCAACCTGCTCCGAGAATTTCAAATGCTGTAAACCAGATAATGGACGTAGTGATCTAATTCCTGGCCCATTGAATAAACGTTGCCCATGGAGACGAACTGAAGCCAAGGTCTCAAGTACCACAATCCGCAACAACAGGCCAATCAAAGAGGGCGAAGTATTATAAAACTTACCAAAATATACACCAACATACAAGAGCTCACGCCTCGTGGTCACCCTGTCCTACCCACTCACCCCTATACCATCTTACCCACTTTCTCCCTCTCGCTCAGCCTCGACATAAATCGACATCAAGATTTCCATCATCCCTTTGAATTAACCCCCTTCCCTCTCACATCCCATCTGAGACTTCGCTTGACGAATCTATCCCCAACTGCATGAGCGCGATCACCGCAAATCAGTCTTTTCCCCACTGCTTTTCCCATTGACCCCTCACAACATATGACCTTAATCTCTAACGGTTCCAAAAACCTGAACAGAGTCGGACTATGGACGTCTATAATCAGCATCCACATGCCAGTTGATATTTATGGATCTGAGCACATAACAGAAATTCGCGTCACTATCCACACCGAGGAGATCCGCCATTTGCGCCGCTGCTCCCCGACTACTCCCAGGGACTCTCTTCCTCTCTCTACCAACTAGTACCCCTGCCTCTGAGGACCTTGCGGTACCAAACTTCTTCTTAATATCCTACTCCCTGTATTAAACGAAAGACATTTGATTCTGTCCCGAGAGCCCTTCCATTTAATGCCTAATACTGCTACTACCACGTTTATGTGCCTCCCTCTGCTCGCATGCGCAAACCTTGCCTTTCCCACCCTAGTGACCATTACAATTTGTTGAACATATGATTCTTTACCATTCATTTGTTTCATACCGGCGATATGTACATTTTCTTGTTCGGTGTTACGACCAGAACAACACTCCCAGGCATTCCTTAAGATACTACATCACCCTTTCTAAATGTCAATCCCTAAACCTTCTCTGGACCTGGACGAAGTACCTTTATCCCATTCACTTCTCGGAGCAAAACAATAATCCAAGACACGTTCAGTCCAAATCCAATATTATCCACCCAAGAACACATAAAATGAAAACAAAGACAACTTCCACCCATAGCTAACAACCATTTCGCAGAAAATCTTGCAAATCAGTCAGCCGTCTCCCTTGATTGCGGACCACTCTGACAAGACTCACTTACCTTACTCTTTCCAAGACCCCCTCCAAAGCACCCTGTAGCCACACCCCTCTGCCTCCAGCCACCCTGTAGGTCTCGACGACCCATTCATACCTGAACGGACTGAACTTTACCTATCCCAATTTCAGCTTCACTGCACCAGAGAACACGGCAGCAAGACATTTTACCTCTCAAATTTGTCATATTTAGCTCCATCATTTCCATGTTCATATCAAGACGCCTGCCTCCAGTGCCCACCCTCACCTAAGACAATCCACTCACTGCCGAAAACTCCCAAATGATGCTGCATAACCTATCTATCACCAAGAGGATAAAGACTCTCCTGGTCGAGTATAATGCTGTTGCCCGATATCAACAACTCTAACCAAACCCCGAACCAACAAAACTTTTGCAAATCTAATAGAACCACACAAACACTTCCAATTCTCCTGGTCCTTTTCAACCACAAAAGCTTCTTCACAACATAGGACCTCCAACGAATCAACAGTGCAGACTTTTTTTGCACATAACAAAAAAACAAGAAACTCAAGTAACCTTACTTTTTTGAAAAGTAATGCTCCTTATTCACCCTTCCATACTGCCGACTTTGGAGTCTGGGACAATGTTCACATCGTACAGGACCAATCTTCCATAAGCCTGTCGCTTTTCAAAGTCCATTAGCCTCTTGTCGCCTCTTTTCTCAACACCACAAACGCCCCTATCATTCCCACCTAATCACAAACTATCATACGCTCATACTGAAAATTATCTATTCTTACAATACAATTGTCTACCCCTACTACACGTATGCCACGGTTAACATCAAAACTACCATAACGACTGACGCCAGGCTATTCGCAAATTTCATACGTCTGCATACCTTTCCCATAATAACCTCAATAACAATCTTAGCCTCACACTTCATGCGTCTATGACTTATAACGCCATCGACAACGCCATCCTCTTACTAGACCTACCCACTCTATAACGGACAATTCACCTGGCCTCGCTCTATGCCACTAACCTATCTTCTATACTGTTGAACGCCCCAAAACCAAGCATGCTTATAATATCAAACTTCACACAATACTATACATAGCCCAACTTGAGTACCCACAAAATTAAAAAAAGAAACATACCAATAGGCATAAGCCTTTAACCAATATCATACTATACATTTATACTTCCATACACCTAACTTCAATATACTGCCACAAGCCCCTCTTCACCTTCCACATAAACGATCCCTCGACTCCGTGATATCTCTCCATCAATCATCCACCACTACGAACCCACATTCTCCTAATCGGATACCCAGACCGTACCCACCTATTGACCCCAAATTATCCAGATGAGGCTGCCCTTCAGAGCTGCTCCCAAAAAAGACCGCTAAAATTCATCTGCAAATCACTACCCAGCCAGACACACAGAAACAGTAATATTATTCTGAAATAATCAGAATCCTCCCAATTTAATACAGTGGAGCCAATTACTTGGGTGGTATTTGTGAAACATGGTCTTACACCTTTAGCTAATTACAATTGATATAGGGGGTGGACACTTATCCCACCATATCTGGTTTTATTTAATAATTATTTTGGTAATCTGACAGGAATATGTTTTTCACTCGAAGTTGGTTTATCAGTTACAAAAGGTGGGGGGCGGGGGGTAAATTATACATATTGATATATTTATAATGATTTGATCGCAATGAATTGCAGAATAAATGCAAATAGGTAAAAATTTTGAAAGGAGATAGGAATGCTTCAACTTATACCCTGCACCCCACGTCAAGAAAACGACCAACATTTCCTCAGGCCGCGCCATATAGCATTGTTCACCACAATACAACATTATCGATAGAAATCAGATCCTTTGAACCCACTGGCCACATCGCCCAAATATTTACCTTAAACCCAATGGAATCTATATCCGACTCAAATCCATCGGCCAACATTCGAAAAGCAACCCCCAGCCTTCTATATAATTCCAACAGAATATACTCAAATTTTGCCTGGCAACTATGCTAGACCCAAGATCTCTGACCACTCATCCACTCCACCGAAACTCCAGTGCTGAGTTAAAACCGTCCGCCAACCCAATTGCAGCACACTCTGCAAAAGTATCGCCACAAGTCTCACCCCAGTAGACAACTCGAGTTTTTGTTTGGCCCACCCCTATTCATATCCAACACTCCCAAACTGAATGATTTTACATAATATGACAAACAACCCACCTCCCAAATGATATCAAAGCCTTGCATTTCCGACTATTCCCCCCTTCTCTACCGCCACATCCTTATTTTTGCGATCTTCAAGTACACGCCATATACCTTCCCCTATTAACGTTCTCTTAGGCATCTTCAGACTTGAATTCCCAGCGTACATTTCTTTCCCTACCCCAATCTGCATCCAAGTGCCCCTCTCCCCCGCTGTTATGCATTTGTTTCGAGCTTCTTCCACGAGCAAGTTCACACTTTAAGAATCCAAAGTCACTCAATACAAAATACAGCCTCATTTTCCATTTGAAAAAACCTAAGTCTTTTCTGCCCCAACTAAACTCTCGTACATTGTACCAAGAATTTAATGCTCCAATTTTATACAAATAAAGACCACCTGATCTCTATTGAGCCAAAATAGAAATATAATGTACACCTAATACCAACAACGTCACTATTACACTATCCTTAAAATACACCACACGATGAAAAAATGAAAAAGTCCTAATGGATTACCTGCATCGCTGGGCCTAATGGCTGCAAAGCCACCCCTGTTAAACCTCGTCACTATAAAAATTCTAAACTTATCTTTATACAAACCAATACTCAAATTAACTTACATCCACAACACCCGCGACATTATCATTGGATTGAGATTACTAAACTACACTTACTAACCACTCAACCCACTGGCGATAATAAATCAATAACCTTGAAAAAAAACCTAACCACCTTCCAACTCCCCACAATAAACCATACAAGATTTGGCAAAATCGAACAATGTTAACATGATACCCAGATCGAGTTCAGAGCCGCATACTACACTAGATCTACTCAGACACTACTCCCAAAAGCAGCTAAAAAACTTTACAACAGATATATTTGCACCCTTAGCAATCTAATAAGCAATCTTACGAATCCACACTAAAAATCTATTTGAAATGAAGACAAATAATGCACCCCACAATTCCTTGAACCCATTTATCCCAAACTAAGTAATACAACCGAATTTAAAATCTGCGCATGAATCACCCACCAATAACAATACTAACTACCCAAGAACATTGCACGACCAATCACACCATAACAATAAAACACTCCAATCAAATAATTGCATCTGCCACTCCTAACCACAGCTTCTACCGACACATAATCCTCATCCCCTTTTCACTCATACCCATATAGAACCCACCCGAAAAGCTAAGCCTTCACTAACCATTATCAGGCGCTATATACTAACTCGTCAGCCCCTGCGTAGAATCATTTCCCCCTCCCCCAACATAAATGCCTTCGCGATACGTGAATTATGATTGCTCTGTTAAAACCAAAGATGCAATCACCATACTTAAGTCGCCAATCGTTCATATGTTAAT
Source organism: Eptatretus atami (assembly GCA_035128595.1). Lineage (NCBI taxonomy): Eukaryota > Metazoa > Chordata > Myxini > Myxiniformes > Myxinidae > Eptatretus > Eptatretus atami. The sequence continues at coordinate 39,352,767 of CM068962.1, read as the reverse complement.
ATCAAACCACACAATAATTCCAGACACGTTCTATACCCAAACATAATACGTGAAACTTCAATCCACATAAACTAATCAATATCATCCAGACACGAAGCACAACATGCTCCAAACTCCTCAACAAGCACAAAATCACCATACTACATAACAACAAAAATATTAACTTGTAACTCGAACAGACCCAACACCGCCATAATCCTACAAATTTCACTAGTTGACATCTATTCAGCGAGCACCTATCCCCTATGCCGATTCATTCAGAATAGGCAACAGAGTTGTCCAAGATTTCGGCGCAGCCGACTATACCACCCACTCGTGAATAACACAAACGCCAGAATTTTACCTTATTACTATCAGACTACTTCGCTCGCCAAAGTACACTCATTGTTTACCCACTCCACCGCGACGCTTCCCGTCCTTTATCCCATGACAACTCCCTAGAAGCGCAGATTCAGCACGAAAACATTCTCCGAAAGTCTGACCTCGTTTTCCACTAAGAGAACCACTCTAATCTCCTGAACTACTGACCTCTCTGGTGAAAATACAGCGCCTAACCCACTAGAAATCATAATTTCTTTACAAATTCCTATATAACCCTTCAGAGCCACTCGCATAGGAGCCATGCACCTACACTTAACACCTATAACAAACCCCACTGAACCCACCTGAAATCTTCGAGCACACGCGATCCGACAAAACTAATCGCGCATAGAGTTCGCTCCGAAGTTCCACACAGACTCACATCCTACAACCCACTAAACCCCCTGGATCCGGCCACGAACTTACTGATTCCTTATGTCAAACTCACAACCGCTTCCCGGTCGCAATCATCCACGAACTCACCATCTATGACCTAACCAAAATACCCCATCACTGTACCCTCTGAAGTCAGCACGGCCACTACGCCTCTCCTCCCCCCTTAGCCCCCTCATCCCCCACAACTCGCCCGTCTTACTAACCCCGAACCACCATCTATCACCATAACCCCCTAAGACCGCCTAAATCCCGCACTGATCACCACATCTGAACGTCCCAACTCTAAATACACTGCATCTCTAGCCCTATACCACCCACTACCTCGCGGAGACCCAACCTCGCCCCCCAGGTACCCAACATCCAACATCGTCTTCCACATAACCCGAGATACACGCCTAACGACCTGGCCTACTAAAGCCACCGATCCCGACAGCACGATACTCCAAAACCCCGGCTCACACTATCACACTCCTGCCTTATAACCTCCTAACACTTCCAGACCACCACCTAGACATGAGATCAGATCACCGCCGCTGCCCCCCTCTGTCACCACCCTACAACGCACCTAGCCATAGAACCCCTCACCCCCAGCAAAACGCCACGCCTCCAGAACCCTCTGACCCCTGATCCACCCATACCCTAACCCGAGCCCCCACACCACACCTCCTCCCCGACCACTGACCACCACTACCTCCATAACCCTACCCCCGACCACCACTACCGCAGCCGAAGCTCACTACTTCCGACCCCCTACCCACCCCCAATCATCCTTACTAATACGCAAACAGCGATCCCCTATGAGCCCAACACTCCGGACCCCAATCCACCTGGTATCACCACCATGCTCGCACTAATAAAAACCCCTAGCCCCGCCTGGTAGTCCTCAACAAACACCACTCGAGAACCGCCAAGATTTTCAACCTATCCTCTAACAGCGTTAAGCAAAAGACCAACGCCCCACGAAACAACCAGCAATCGAACAGCAAAAAAAAAGAAACGCTGTCGTAACAACCGAGCACAAGATCTTAAACCTAAAAAAAAAAATAATATAAAAACACCAAAACGTACAAAACCATGAATATGATAATACTATTATTTGAAATAAGTATGTCAATATAAGGTTGTTAAGACACTAAAATCCAAAGAAACACACAAAATGCGTAACCTCCGCAGCATTATATCACAGGTTACCGTGATAGGAGCAGCAAGCAGAAAACCCCTACTAAGGTTGCAGAGCCCAGAATAAACATAAAGAAATTGAGCTAATATTTCGCTAGGATTTTATTAGATCCTGATTATATAAATTTAACTTCGCCCTACACAATCTTAGGAGCCCCATATGGAGTAACATCCCATAAAAACACATTCTTGAATATCGTCAACGACCCCCTCACTAAGTAAAAATGTCCAACCCCCTATATCACCATCTAATCTCCCGACTCACCATCATCCACTATGGACAACGACTATTACAACCTCGAGCCACACGCAGCAAGACCTTCGAACCGTTCACACAACAAAATATGACCCTCCCACTCTAATCCTACGGCCGCGCTACACACCCCGCAAAAAAGCGTATACCCTACGCGCCCAGTAAAAAACCAGTCGCCAACCAACTAAGCGCTCAGAATGACATAGCTTGGTGCGCACATTATAACAATACCCACCACCCGTAGCCGACCATCCCCAAAATAAAACAGTATATGTACGAAGTTTCACCAATGAGATTCTAATACACCAGTTGTCATAAGTAAAGACACCCAAACAAAGATTATACCATATTAAGATATATAGGTTGTAAAGTAAAATTTCCCCTTACGTTGTATCAGATAATCCGTTTCTCGAGAACTAAAAATATTGATTTCGGGTCTAGACTCATCCCTCAACGAACTTACACCAAGATTCCTCACACCTATAAAATATATAGAAAAATGTCCTCGTTAATACACAGAACTACAAAAAAACTCAATGACCAACAACCAACCACATTTTTCTAGCAACAAAATACAATTCAAAGACCGCACAACTTCCACCTTACCAGAATTAATCACCACCATGAGAAATATAGAATTATTCAAAACCAAATTTACACCGCCATCGCCCAAATAATACACTCAATATTTGGGATTTCGATCGAAATCGACCGCATGTGCTGAGAAAGGGGACACCCAGGTGAATCCCCCACCCTAGATCCCTCCATTCTAATAAAGCCGTACCATGCGTACTGCAGATTCACCGCACTAAATAGAATCTTCCTGGACCCACCAGTCATACCCTAAAATTCCAAAAAGATCACAGGAATATGAGTTTATCGGACCAAGCCCCGTTAAAGCCCACCGACCCAGTCCACACGCAGAAAACCATAAACATCATTAACCAACCCCATCACTCCTCTCAGTCAGCCGAACAAGAAACACAACCCATTTTAGTCATACAAACCCTTCAAACCCTGCACCATATAAATGGTGAGAAAATCCCCAAGAGTGACCAAGCCCCGTCACAACTACCAACCAAGCCCAACGAATGATAGAAAATCAACAACGTACTCGCAATGCTCGCGAAGAACCTCTCACCGCTATGAGAAAACTGAAGCACATAGAGGGAAAGACCAAAACTCTTACTTGCCGTTTTCTGAGCGACAATTACAGGCATACCTACCTTACCTCACCTGATTCCAACTGAAATAAAAGGTGAACAACAGAACAACCCAATTGCCGCCCAACTCATGTATCGAGAGCTGACAGCAAAGAGTTGACCCAGAGCTCCAAGGCCAACTGCTTGCTCCTAGCCACATCTCACCTTTATCTGGTAGATTAAGCAGATGCCCGATTTTAAGAATGCTGCATGCTCAATTACCAGACCGCACTTTCACACGAAAAGACAAACAACATATCCTGGACCTAATTGAGCAATGTCAAACGATCCAACCATGAGCCGATCTTCAGGCTCACTAAGTATTGTACTTGAATCCACTCCAACCGCACTTCCAAGCACCAACCTATTCGGCCAAAAATGAAGAAGAGATTTGTCACCCCAATGGACGCCCTATAACCTAACAGCCTACAACTGGCTTTAAACTGACTTATTTTGAGCGCAAACCGCACCCCACTAGCACATAAGAGAAAGTAATGATCCAAATAAAGTCTCCACACTCAAGCTACACAGACCATCCTCCTACCTCACGCACAGACACAACACCGTACTAACGCTCCCCAACGCGCTCTCATATCTTCTGTCCAGCAGCTGACAGCGACCTCTCACTCACCAACACAAAATGGTCATGGTCCCCTGTCAGCCCTTTCTCTCCCGTGTTTTCCTTATTAAAATCAATGATAAACTCTGCTCTAGCCCCGCCCGCACCTAATCCCCCTCTCATGCATGATAGACTCCACCCTCCATGCCCGAGCCACCCTACTCACTTATCCATAAACGATCAAACAAGCAGCAAGCCTCCGCTGCACTCACCTAGTCAGATTGCCTGAAACATACAAATCACAGCTGTCGCCCACACGTGACCCACATGTACTGTCCATAGCCTAAACAAATAAACTCCTCGACAACATCTTGCAACTCCCAAATGACCGATAGTCGAAGCGAACAATATATCCCCCACCCCCGCCCACTTCTCTAACAAACGCTGTCCACGATAGACACAAATTACCATTCAAATTAATCAAAACTTTTAGGCAACCTCCCTCTCACCTCCGATGCCATTCAAAGTACTTTCTGGGGAAAAGCCAACGCCACCTGGCCGGCCACCACGGCACCCAACCCGTCCTGCAGGACCTTGTCGGCGAATGCCTATTCAGCAGAACCTCCTCCTTGCAGACCTTGAAATTCCTGACCACATACAAGCTTCATCCTCAGTGCTGCGAATTCCCTACTCTTCACTTCCACCAATAGACAGAGTACTCCAGCTCATCATCTAGCATACAAGGCTCCGAGGTCTTTGTTTCTCACTCTCTCACAGCAGGCATACGCGTCTGGAGCGCAACATCAAGACTAAATATATTCTGTTGGCCCCATAGAAAGGATGTAAATCATTTTACCTCCCACCTTATCACGCTGATCACGAACCGTTCTGAAGTTTTTGACACTAAAGTAGGATGTAGTCTATTACCGTAACTCAATCCGCAAACCAAATAATTCATAAAATGAAATCATGCACCAAATTTACCAAAACCACTTTTCAGGTAAAATTTCATATATATGTCCTTCATATCAGAGCATATCAAATAAATTAATTACCCGTAGTAAACAAAAAACACCCTTATACTACCATTAATTACCTGAAAAAATCTGTGAAATGCGTGCCATTTTGATTTTTTCATTTACCAACCTAACCGGACCATTCGCACATCCATCGAACTTTTCTCTGTTGTCCCGTTGAAAGGAGTATTTTTATGGCCATTTTTCACGCTGATCACGAATCCGTTGAAATTTTTGACCTAGATGATGTCTTAGGTTGGTAAAATGCAAAAAAATTTACCCACCTTAGTAAGATTTACCTTAGTAAACATCATCCTAGGTCAAAAATTTCAACGGATTCGTGCATCAGCGTGAAAAATGGCCATAAAAAACACTCCTTTCAACGGGACAACAGAGAAAAAGTCGATGTGTGCCCAACCCTAATATTACATGCCCTTGTAAGCCATAATTATCAAATTTTACCTGAAAATGTGGGTAAATTTGGCGCCATTTTGAATTTTTGCATTTTACCAACTAACACATCATCCTATGTCAAAAAGTTCAACCGATTCGTGATGAGCGTGAAATTTGCCCATAAAAAACACTCCTTTCAAAAAAAGTATGGTTGTATGCCCAACTCTACTGCAGGCAAGTCGGTGGTATTTCTGTCTCTACAGTCTCGTCTGGCCTTGACCCCATCCCACTCTGTCTGGGTTGTCCTCCCTATATTTCCATAGGGAGTGCAAGGCCGCCAAAATGAGAATTATTGCTCACCTTCACTTTTTCATTCGTCTTTTTTCCCGCCTTTGGAACAAACTCCCACACACTCTTCAATCCCACTCCCCCTCCAGGTCTTCAAAACTGCTCATCACCACCCTCTCATATCTTCCACCATTCAAAATCACTTTCTACCTCCAT
>CM068962.1:39323119-39340931 GCA_035128595.1 Eptatretus atami | reverse complement strand
ATCGCCGGTATTTCTGTCGCGCGACTAATTAGGTGCATCGATTAATTCGGCGATCAACCCTGTCGCGCGTGGACAGAATAATTGGCTAGTTTTATGATGCGTTAACGGCATCCGTGACTGGATTTCGGCGTTGGTCCGGAAAGTCACGAACTGATTCGGCCTTTGGTGGGCGCGCGACCGCGATTTGGCTAGAACGGTCGTCTGCACGCCGAACGCGGCGGCACCGTAACAAATATTTATATTGTTGCGGGCCGGCGTGGGTGAGAGACCACGGGGGGGGGGGGGGGGCGCTCTATCCGGCTCCCACCAAGACTCCCGCGGAATTGTAGGCCGTCGCACACAGATATTTTGGCGCGGCGGGTCGCTAACCGCCGTGAACGCCAAAGAACTCAACCACGTAACCTCAGGTCCTCCCTTCTATGGTTACGCGGGTTACCTAAGTAATCACGTGATTTAATTACCGGGGAACATGCCCTCGGTATGCCTTGTCCGAACCAGATCACTTATCCGGATCGGATCACTTTACCGGATCGGATGCAGCGAGCGACATCTGCCAAGGACGTACGGCTAAAAGGAACGGATCGTTGGGAATAAAGTCCTGGCTAAGCTAGTATTCGGACAATGCTGGATCAATGCAAATAGACAAAAACGAGCTGGAAACATTTCTAATAATTTATGTACAAGCAGGTGAGGAAAGTTGAGTGGTGCAGTGATTAGTTTATTGGTGTGTGTAATGCAGGGATGAAAGAGTGTGAGGTGCAACAATAATACAAGCAACTTACAAAAACAGACACATAGCAGACTTAACCCAAAATAATAATAATCTTCTGCAATCTTAACTTACGAGGACAAGTGTGCAAGGCCAGCCACGCACACACGCACACGACGCGCACCACGCACACACGCACACATATACACACATAATTAGCACCAAAGCAGCCACCACCTGTGAAAGACTCACACATGAACAAAGACGCTGCCCGCGCACGCATGGTGCGCCCTTTCACTCAAATCTGCATGCGGTTTACAGCGGTGTCTCACCTTGCTTCAAACTTCGCTCACCAAAACTCACCACCTCAACCACCAACATCTCCTGCACACGGGAAAAATCATCCCACGCTCCTCGCACTTCTGCATCGATACAATTTGCACTAAGCAGAGGCGTGCTGCACGGCTCAGGTACTCGGACCTTGTGATGCGGGGACAAGCCAAGCATGTTGACAGCACCAACCGCATCTCGCCGGGGGATGCCCCCCCTCCCGAATGGGCACGCAGGACCGATACGACCCTCGTCCAGTCGCCAGAATATGGCAGGGCGGGTGTGCGGCTCGGGACCGTGGGGGGGGGGGGGGGGGTGGGGGTGTCGGCCCGAGAGTTTGGTTGTGGGGCTCCGGGCCGTGTTACGCCGGATGTGTGAATGAGACCGCTTCCGGCCCGAGGAGTCTGGCAGGGCGGGGCTATGACCGCCAGGCCCCTATGTGGAAGCGCGATTCGGGTCACGGTGTGTCCGCTTTGGGTCGTCTCCTCACCCTTCACCCGGGGCTTAGCATTTTGCATATCAGGTCACTGAATTCAACACCTATTAATTTTGAGATCAACTTAGGCCAAAAGGGTGTCCTTTAACACCCAAGCTTTGTATCTTGGGCCAATTTTCTAAAATCCTCAATTTTCATCCGATTGACTTGAAATTTGAAGAGCATTTTCATGTCGGGTCGCTGAATTCAGCCACCAATTAATTTTAAGGTCAACACAGGCCTAATTTCTAAATTGATAGATAGGACCATAAACTAAATATATCGCTATACTGTATCTCAAAAAGTTGTGGACGAGTTATGACAAAAAGATGGATGAGTTGAATAGGTGACAAGAACAAGCGGATTGGGTTTTGTTTGGATCCAGCCCATCGGTGGGATACAAAACGTAAAATGTTCCACGTGGCAGAGGTTACACTCTACTGAGTGCCATTCTACTTTGTGCTGTTTTGCCAAGTTGTCACTGAGTGATTTTCATTTTATTTGTTTATTTGTATAAACCATGTCGAGGCTCTTGTAAGAGCGAATACACAGAAATGCCATAACGGTGGGATAGTGAAGCACAAAATAGTATGGAACACACATAGGAAATCTATGGAAGGGGAGAGGGATGGAATGGGGTGGTACACAGGGTAAACAATGTGGTACTCCAGGGACCTTTCAGAAGGAAAACAGGGAATTTGAAGGAGTTGGTTTGGGTGGATTAAGGGGTAGAAAGATGATTTTGAATGGTGGAAGATATGAGATGGTGGTGATGAGCAGTTTTGAAGACCTGAGGGAGGAGTGGATTGAAGAGTGTGTGGGAGTTTGTTCCAAGGCGTGGAAAAAGACGAATGAAAGTGAAGGGAGCAATAATTCTCATTTTGGCGGACCTTTGCACTCCCTATGGAAATATAGGGAGGACAACCCAGACAGAGTGGGGATGGGGTCAAGGCCAGACGAGACCTGTAGAAGACAGAAAATACCCACGCGACTTGCCTGCAGTAGAGTTGGGCATACAACCATACTTTTTTGAAAGGAGTGTTTTTTTATGGGCAAATTTCACGCTCATCACGAATCGGTTGAACTTTTTGACATAGGATGATGTGTTAGGTTGGTAAAAATGCAAAAATTCAAATGGCCGCCAATTTACCCACTTTTCAGGTTAAAATTTGATAATTATGCTTACAAAGGGCATGTAATATTAGGGTTGGGCACACATCGACTTTTTCTCTTTGTCCGTTGAAAGGAGTTTTTTATGGCCATTTTTCACGCTGATCACGAATCCGTTGAAATTTTTTGACCTAGGATGATGTCTTACTAAGGTAAATCTTACTAAGGTGGGTAAATTTTTTGCATTTTACCACCTAAGACATCATCCAGGTCAAAAATTTCAACGGATTCGTGATCAGCGTGAAAAATGGCCATAAAAAACCTCCTTTCAACGGGACAACAGAGAAAAAGTCGATGTGTGCCCAACCCTCTTAGGTTGGTAAAATGCAAAAATCAAAATGGCCACCAAATTTACCCACTTTTCAGGTAAAATTTGATAATTATGTCTTACTAGGGCATGTAATATTATTTTTTGCCTTATTAAGCCATAATTATGAAATTTTACCTGAAAAGTGGGTAATTTGGGTGGCCATTTTGATTTTTTGCATTTTACCAACCTAAGACATCATCCTAGGTCAAAAATTTCAACGATTCGTGATCAGCGTGAAAAATGGCCTTAAAATACACTCCTTTCAAGGGCAACAGAGAAAAAGTCGATGTGTGCCCAACCCTACCTGCAGTGAGAGAGTGGAGAAACCCAAAGACTCAGCTGAGCTAGATGTGAGGCTGGAGCACACTCCATTTGGAAGAACAGTACTCCATCAGACTGAGGATGAAAGCTTTGTATGTGGTCAGGAATTTAGGTGTGCCAAGGAAGGACTTTGCATGACATAGGATGCCCAGTCAGCAACTGGCTCTGGAGGGCCAGCTTGGAGACGTGGCTTTCCAGAAAGATTGTGGCAGATAGTGAGGCCTAAAAGCTTGAATGAAATGGAATTCTTCTCGGGGATTGTTGAGAAAGTAAATTGGGGGGGGGGGGGGTGGGGGAATTTCCAGACTATCCTTTTGGAGAGATGTTGTGAGAGATTTGTTAGGATTGAAAACATGTTTCCAAGTGTTTGACCAGCTTGTTGATTTTACCAGGCCTACAGAGTGAAGAGGCGCTGCTGCTTGCGATCAGAGGAATGAGAGATGGTATGGCAGAGGGTGGAGTCATCAGCAGAGAGAGGATTCTCCAGTCAGAGAGATCATTGATTAAAAAAACAGAAAAAAGCACAGGGCCCAGAACACTTTTTGTGAGGAACTCCAGCCTCGACAGGAACAGAAGATATGAGAGCGCCGTTAAGAGTCACGTGTTGATTGCGAGAGGAGAGGAGGTTCGTGAAGCCATGAGTGGAGATTATCTGGAAAATATCTTTTGCACTTCCAAAACAGTCAGTTTAGCAGTACTTGGGCAAAGCTTTATGCCATTTGACAAAATCAATTTTGCCGCATGCTCTGATGGTGGAGTAACAGTGAATTCAGACAAAATAGCACACCTAGGTCGGTCGTATGCTTTGCTAACTTAGTCCACATATGGTTTGTTTAGTGAAATCTTTTTCTCAGATTTTCAAAATCGTCAGCTTCTCTAAAATGAGTTGGCAAGAAGGTTCAGCTCTGGCCTACTCCTGACTTGTCAGCTTCGTATGGTTGCCATTTCGTCTGTTGTTCAAAGTTCAGGAACAAAGCTAGTCTTGATTGTGGCTCAGAAACGCAAAGTAAGAGTTTAAAAGATCCTTCCCATGTCCTTTTTCTCAAAGATTGCATGGAGTACGTTGTTCTATGAAGTCTCTAGTTTGTATTGTGAGGGTTGTACTCTTGAGAAAATAACATTTATCAGTTGAAATTTGTTTTAAACATTTGAGTTTTGTGGGATAAGGTGGGGTGTAATTGTCTTGCGTGTGATGGCTCTTGCTTACTAAAACTATATTCCTAAATTTTGGAATTGTATGACTGACCAGCATTACTGTGCAGTGAAATCTCATGTCCATGGTACCACTTGAGGGGTTCAACTGGGTGTCCCCTTTCTCACACATGCTTGTACGAGAGCCATCCCAAAACTGATGTAATATACAGTAACATTGCCGAACGTTTTCATGGCCGCATTATCTGTACATCTGCAATCTTTAATGCATTTGTCCAGCTGTCCACTATTTTTTTCTTGGCACAAGGCTTTCAATATTAATGTGAAACTGATGCAGGAGACAGTCGACCACATCAGTTTTTCTTCCAGAAAGGATTACTGAAACAAAAGTGTGAAACTATTTACCAAGGTTATCTTTGTCTTGGTGCCATGACCGAATCTCATTCAGGTGACCCTCGTATACGCATTTTCGCTAACGGCGTGGATTTAATTCAACGACAACCACCACGCTATGTCATTCTGAGCGAATATTCACTCACTGCGTACGCTTTTGCGTGCCCCGTCATTCTGAGGCGAGCCATTCATGATGACACGATCCCGACTTCATGAGAAGTTGCAAGGTGCGGAGGGAGATTGAGATGTCCTGAAATGTTACAAGGAGGTCTACAACACACAAAATGTCAGACAGCCACTCAAGTCTCCATGATGAAGTTAAAAAAAAAATATAAAAAATCCCTAGCGAATCAGCCTCAATTTCATTTTCTGAGCCTTCAACCTAACTGGACAGCCTGCCCACACCTGATAATGCCTCACAAGCAATTTGTACTTGTATCCAACCCCAATGACAACACTTATTAAAAGTATTTCATATATGTTTTTATTTGTTTTATATGTTTTATTTATGCATTTTAAACTGCTTTGTTGAGGGTTTTTTGTTTGTTGTGGTCTTCAACCTGAAAAGGTTGAAATCTTCCCCATTTTGAACATAACTCAGATTTTCACATGTTAAATATTGCCCCATAACACGTTTTCGAATAACACAGCGTTTCACGGGAACTCATCCCCTGCGTTGTACGAGGGCCACCTGTATCTCATCTGTATCTGAATGCTGAATAAGCATAAGAGTTGATACTTACCTTCAAGATCCTTACTGGTCTAAACTTTTGTGGAAAACTTGGACTTGAATGGCGAGTTTCCCATTATGAGATCCCAGATCAAGGTTCTGAGTTGGTTCAATCATTCCTGAAATAATTAGAATGGCACTCAGTCGAGGGCATACCTCTGCCAGCTATAAGGTTACATTTTGTATCTCAAGATGGGTCGGATCTGCACCCGGACCTGAGCAAAATCTAATCCGCTTGTTGTCACTACCCAACTTCTCCAAGTTTTGTCATCCGTCACAACTTTTTCAAATATTGTGTTTATAGTTTTTAGCCCCATCTCTCAATGGTGAGAACCACTTTGAAAATTAAGAACATTATTGATCCAGATCTTCACCAAAATCAAATCAATTCATCCTGTCACACACCCAACCTGTCCAAGTTTCGTCTGATCTGCTCATAAACACAGACAAACCGTGGTGAAACATAACCTTTGGCGGAGCGAGTAATTTGAATAACTGCAAATTTGGTTTGTCTTTTAAACGAGGTTCTCTCCAAATTTTACACTGGTTATTAAAATGAATCCTGAGAAGGCTTCATCATATCGTAATTTTTGCAATTCTGTGCTTGCCAACCTTCAAATAATTATTTAAGTAAGCTCAGACTGTTGGAGATGTGCTGCTTTAATTAATTTATCATGAACACGTTATGTTTGGAGATATATTTGTTAAACCCACATTGCCAGTTTGTGACTGCATTTCTGTACTTTTAACAGGTCCATCGATCCGGCAGAATCGTGGGGGGGAGATTTTACGAAGGGCCGAGATAAGCGCCTGATACAGGAATCTCAGCCTCGTCGTGTCTCAGTAAGTAGAAGAGCATCAGGAATTATTGTCTCCGTAGCTGAAGGCCAGATGCATTATTTTCGAGTTGTTTGTATGTGCATCCACCTGCTTGTTTTCGTATCAGCATTCATGCCAAATTCGTTGTTCTAATTTGATTTTAAAATTGTATTGCCTCAAAGGAAGTACAATGCATAAATCAACCAAATCTTGATGAAGTTTTCTAACTGCTTTGGGAAGCAAAGACAAACTGACATCTGGGTATCAATGTTAACGCCCTCTTAATATTAATGTCTGAAATGTCAGTTTCTCATTATTCCCATGGTGGTTAGTCGAACTCATCAATATTCGATGGTGTTGATAATTTGGTTTGTACTAAAGTATGAACCAAGTGGATTACATTGTTCTACCTAACCCAGATGCAGATCCATGTGACTCACTTGCATGACTAGTTCTACATTCTTCCTCAAAGGAAGTGGCCTACATTGGACAAAATTGTACAATGTAAGAGTTGGGAAGATGTTTTTCAATGAAATACCATTTCAGTGAAATTTTTAAAATGTGAACTTGCTCGTGGAAGAGCTCGCACACAATGGCATCAACAGCGGGGGAGAGGGGCACTTGGATGCAGAATGGGAGGGACAGAAAGACACGGGAATAATTTGAAGACTAAGAGAAAATTGGGGATCGTGATGAAACAAAAACTAAATGGGTGGAGGGAGAGTAGATAAAAAACACTTATTTGGAAAGGAGGGGTTGTTTTGTAACTCATTAGTTTGGGGTGGAGAGGGGTGGCAAACAACAACAAAAACCTCCAGAAGTCATTGATGTGGGACTCGAGTCCATTTGCTGGCGGACTTTTACTAAACTCACTCGGGTCGTGAGGGCTCAAGGATTCGGCTCAAGTCCAGCAAAATTTAGAGTATTTGTTGCATTATCATACTGGATTTCAAGTTCACGCGTGCATTTATCTTGCATGTGGAGGTTCAAGATCTGATTTCCTATGAATTTATAACACATGCACACCATGCAAAGTCCTCTTGAACAGTTGCCTGCAGAAAGTCTACACCCCTTTCAAATTTTTACCTATTGCATTATTCCTGCAATTCAATTGCATCAAATCATATATATATATATATATATATGTATAATTACCCCCCCCCGCCCCACCCCACTTTATGTACACATCATAACCCACACTTCCAAAGTGAAAACATATTCCTCAGATTAAAAATAATTCATTAAAAAATACAAAAACCAGAATATCTTGGTGGGATAAGTGTCCACCCCCCTAATATCAATTGTAAATTAGCTCAGGTTGTAACCAATCGCTTTCAAAATCACACACCAAGTTAATTGGCCTCCACCTGTATTAAATTGCAGCGATTCTGTTATTTCAGAATAATATCAGCTGTTCCTGTAAGTGTCTGCTGGGTAGTGCATTTCGCAGCAAAAGACTCAACATGAACCCAAGGAGCTTTCAAAAGACGTCCGGGATAAAGTTGTGGAAAGGCACATCAGGGGATTGGTATAAAAAAAATATTTCAAAGGCCTTCACTATCCCTTGGAGCACAGTCAAGACAATTGTTAAGAAGTGGAAGGTGTATGGTACCACCAAGATCCTACCTAGATCAGACCGTCCTCCAACTGGATGACCAAGCAAGGAGAAGACTGATCAGAGAGGCCACCAAGAGGCCAATGGCAACTTTGAAAGAGCGACAGGCCTTTATGGAAGATTGGTCACTGTATCGCATGTGACAACAATGTCCCAAGCACTCCACAAGTCTGGCCTGTATGAAGGGTGGCAATAAGGAAGCCATTACTCAAAAAAAAATCTCACCTCGAGTCCTGTTTTTTTGGTATGCAAAAAAAACCACTGTGGATTCTGAAGCCATTGTGGCAAAAAGCTTTGTGGTCTGACAAAACCAAAATGGAACTTTTCTGGCCTAAATGCAAAATGTTACATTTGGTACAAACCCAACACAGCATATCACCCAAAGAACACCATCCCTACTGTGAAGTATGGTTTATGGCAGCATCATGTTATGGGGATGTTTCTCATTAGGGACTGGGGCACTGGTCAGGATAGAAGGGAAAATGGATGGAGCAAAATAGACAAATCTGAGAGTAAAACCTGCTGCCCTCTGCAAGAAAGCTGAAATTGGGACAAAAGTTCACCTTTCAGCATGACAACGGCCGAACCAACACAGCCAAAGCTACACTGGAGTGGCTAAGGAACAAAAAGATAAATGTCCTTGAGTGGTCCAATCAAAGCCTGACCGAAATCCAATCGAAAATCTGCAGCAATGACTTGAAGATTGCTGTCCATCAATGCTCCCCATGCAACTTGACTGAGCTTGAACTGTTTTGTCCAGAAGAATGGGCAAATATTGCCCAACAAAGCAAATATTGCAAAAGAAACGGGAGACTTGACTGGATTTTATGGGTTTAACCACCCGAAACCAAGAAAATGTACAATAATGCAGAAATACAACAATAAATAAAGAATCAAATGTTCAACAATTATGTACAAGGAAAGGAATCCAGCAAAAGCAAATGGACGGCACCAAGAAACAACAAAGGCCTAAATGGAACGCTCCCACAAACAACCTCGACAAACAAAGGGTAGCTACAAACACCCAGAAAATCCCCCAGAGGCCAGGCTTATCTGTCTGGTGAGCAGGCAAAGGTCCCTTGCGAGCGGAAGGCAGGAAAATGTTCCACCGGCCCTTGACGCGAAACGCTTGGTGCTGACCAAATCTCCTCAGATGCACCACTCCACGTCCAACGCCGACCTCCCTTCTGCACCAAAGATAGCAAATTGTGAGGCAATGGAACCAGGGGACAAGCTGAAGCGGTGCGGCACGACCAGGAGATAGACGTCAAGCGAAGTCAGTGAGGAGAGGGAGGGACACAAACGATGATACCAGATCGATCATCGAGGCTGAGCCGAAAGAGGGAGCAAAGTGTAAAAAGAAGGAGGGGGAGAGGGTGACCAGCGCAGGCTGACCTTTATTTTATATTTTTTAAATGTTTTTAATCGCCCTGATCATGTTACCACCTTGAACCTTCTTAGTTCGTCTCCATGGGCCCAACCGTTATCTCCATGGGCCCAACATTCTCCAATGCCATTCTCCCAGCCTGATACTCTCAGCACCAAAGCTCCCTTCCTCCTCCTCGGTGGCATTTTTCCTTGTTATATCCTGTGCTCACTACAGCCTCCCATTTCAATCATGGCCTGCTACAACATCGCAAAGCCCTGTTTTCATTTCCCAAACTCAGGGATGGCTACAAGGGGTTTGCTGCGAACAGGGAATCTTACCCATAATCTCTATGCTAATTATCAGGACCCCCCCCCCATCCCTGTATGGGGGGGGGGGACAAAAATGCACATTCGCACTCCAGGTTCAGCTGACTTGGTGGACGTCATTGTCACTCCTAACTGCATCACACGGTCCATGCAAGGCTATGCATTCCTATCTCAGCTAAAGTCAATTTGAGCTACCCCCACAACATAACTACTAATGAGCATGTACAAGAGCATCATTTTTCCACCAAGTCCCCCTCCTTTTCAACACACTTAGTCCATTGGTTCAAAAGTTTCTGTATGCCCTCAGAAAAAATAAATGTTTTTGTCTGAGTGACGAAGCCACACATGCACCACTGCTTTTACTTGTTTCATTCACATACCAAGTTTCATCCGAATCCGTCCACAACTTTTTGAGATATCCTGTACACAAACACAGAAAGGGTTTAAAACATAACCACCTTCACCTTCGTGGCGGCGGTATAAATGGACACTGTTTACCGTTGTGCCTCCCCCCCTCTTGTTAGTATTCAACATTGGGCTTGTGAATCCCAGAAAAGTGTGAACATCACTTTTGTGGCTGATGGTTGACTTTTGAACTTCTTTTTGATTGGTGATGTCGATGTTTCCATCAATACTCTGGTGTTTGCTCTCTGGCTCGTAATGGTGGATCCACGTCTCGTCTCGTCTCCAGTGACAATGCATCTCAAAAAAGCATTCCTTCATGATGAAAGCAGTCAAAAGGCTTTGTCAGATTGTCACATGGTTGTGCTTGTGCCTTCTGTGATTTGTTTTGGACCCCATCTTGCAGAAACTTTATGCACGCCAAGTGGTTGTTCATTATTCATGTGCAGAACCATGACTGATGCTCAGATGTGCTACTTTGTCAATCATCAACTGTCGGTTATCCAGAATCGTGGCGTGGACTCGTTCAATGTTTTCTTCTGTTGTGGACGTGGATGGGTGTCCATATCGTTCATTAGTGACACTTGTGCGACCGTTTTTGAACATGGTAATCCAATCAGACACTCCACTGCAGTAAGCACCGTTCCCATATTGTGCTGAAAGCCTGCAATCCATTTCTGCCCCGGTCAAACCTTCAGGCCAAAAAAATCGTATCACTGCATGATGTTCTTTGGTGCAAATGTACAGCAGAGCGGTCATGTTAACTCCTTACAACGACACAACTACTGACTGCTCAAGGTTGAAACTGCTTCACAATGGCTCGGGCAGTTCATGCTTGTACTTGCATGTAAATAAGCCATGTAGTGAACAGTTTTAACTTAAATCAATGCGGATACTTTTCAACCCATCCTCGAAATTCGCTATTTTTTGCCACTTTGCAAACACTTTCAGCAAAGGACTCGTACTCGGACTCGACCAACCACTGTTGAAGTGTATTTGCATGACTGTGAGAAGGGGATTATTATTGAAGAAATGTGTTGTGTATGGACAGCCAGTTCTCTCACACCATTGGGTATATGGCATGGGTGACAGACCAGGTCAAACCACCTTCCTGAACTGAAGGTCATTTGTGAGCAAGCTGGATTGTGATGGTCCATCGTTATTCTCTTGAGGTGAGCTGTTTGCGTCCATAAGCTGGAATAAAACTATGTAATAATAATAATAATAACAATAATGCTTTGTTTGGCTGAATTTAAACCCAAATCATCTGGAAGGCCAGTCCGTTGTTCTCATGAGGCTGCCATCATACCTTTTTTGGTTTACTATAGTAGAAATGATCGCTGCTTTTGTATAAAAGTTCAAAGATTTTAGAGGTGATTGCGAGTGAATACTGTACTATAGCTGTTCAGAAGCTTTTATTTATTTATTTGTTTTGTTGTTTGTTTGTTTATTTATTATTTTTATGACCAGTTTGTTGTTTGTTTGTTGCAGAAATTTCAGCAAATACCCCAAACTTTTTTCCTCGACAAGATATTAGAATTCCAGAGCACATTGCATCTTCAATCCCTGTGTCCCTTAGATCAGGTGCAGTACCTTGTCCATACTCGTTAACCAAATGATTTTCTTTCCCCGAACTACCACTTCTTACAATAAGCTTCATTATGTAATCACACTATTTTGGCCAGGTTCAAAATCACAAAATCTGTGTATGTGTTCGTAAGAGGCCATTGAACAAAGAGGTGAGTGCCCTTTTTTAAATTTAAATTTTTTTTTTTTGTAATACAGGAAACCCTCTAATATCGCAGGGGTTAGGGTCCTGGAAAATCCCGCGGTAGTTAGAAACCGTGATCGTGGAAACCAAGGTCCAATGGGAAGAGGGGGTTAGCCATATATAAATGCATTACTATTGAAATAAACACATAAACATGTACATAAAGCATTTTAACATTGAAGTAAACTTGTAAATAGATAAATACGGTGTAATTAAACAAAAACGAAAGTTTTTAATTTTGGGTGATTGTAAACATATTCATAACTCACACTGTACTCTGCCATTAATTGAAAACACACGATTTGCTTGGATGATGCTGTTAGAGGGGGAAAGGTGTTGTGGAGTGGGTGTAGGGTGAGTCAGGGAAGGTGATTCAGCGAACAGAAAAGCAGCATTAGCTTTACGCCAAAAAGCGCCTGCAGCATTTCACAAACCCACAACCGAGAATGGCAACACGATCCTGAAATCACCTTGCCTTGAACCACGATCTTCCTGTTGGGGGATCAAGGTACGAGATGTCAATCTCGCACCTTCCAGAATAATCCTGTCTCATCGTGTGGTTTAAAACCTGTTCCATCATAAATCCCGTTCGCCTGCAATTTGTTTCATGAGAGCCCGCATGCGAATGTGTTTGAGAACGGGGTTTTGAATCGGGGTCTCGGAAATTAAGTGGTTTTGACAATAAGGTTCGATGCAGAGTTGGGAATTAACATTTGGGAATTAGGTTTTGAAGGATTAATGACCGGTTTACAAATGAAGAAAGAGTACTGTGGAAAAATGATCCAATTTTCCACTCGGTTAGCATAAAAGGAGAAATGTTTAAATTATATACCTGTGCACATATGGGAGAAAAATTCCATCAATGAAACTCAAAGGAAAAACCCAAACCCAAGTCTTATATTGAGTGGGGACATAGTGGGGGAAATGATTGACAAGCAGGATAAAAGAGAAACAGCTCATCTGCCGAAAGAGTAACTATTCCCACAGTTGAAAATCAAAATAACTCTTTCTGCAATGGGAAAGGAGTGAAAACATTCTAAACAATGTTGGTTCCAGTTGGGAAGGCCCAAAGTACAGGGCAATCAGATAAGAGCAACAGCCCTCAGGTCTGAGGTTCAAGCAGTTAAATACAGATCAAGGGAGTGAATCATTAACTTTGCACGTTCTCAGTGTTTATAAAGAACAAGCTTTAGCATTGACTACCATACTACAGAACCTTGGCACTCCACAATCCTCTACAAACAAAAAGCATGCATTATAATTCAATAAAATTTCTGAACTAAATATGAAATATCTGAAAGTTATGTTTAATCGTGCACTAAAGCATGTCACATTTCTCTACGGCTAGGATACGGCGGCCGTACCCCCCCTGAATTGAACAACGGTCGGTGGCCGGCAGAGTTTCTGAGGTGGGCCCTCAGGGTGGGCCCTAACGCCTATGGCTATCTTTACAGGCCGTGGGGTCTCCGGAAATATAAAGCGGCGGAGTTATAAACTTTTTTTCATTTTCTAGGTTGGCCGTACAATTCGAAGCCGTAGCATTGACGTAGATGTGTTCCACGTCGAACGCGTTACGAGGGCGTACGGTGGGCTTTGCGTTATTCGTGAGTTTTCCGTAGGCTCTTATCAAATGAAAAATGAAATTTGCAACCCCAACAAAATTACGGCGGCGCAACATTTCCACGTTCGCCTTGGTTCCCCCCTGCGGTCGCCTTGTGGGCACGCTTGAGGCTACCTTGCGTCTGCCTTGAAATTCTAATGGCCGCTCGCAGGGAAGCCCTAAGGTCCCGTGCGACAATCATATCAAAGACCATAAACGGTACCCCACGTTTTCGAGTCTCCCACAATTTCTAAATACCGCCGTGCGGTCTACCCAAAATATAAAAACTTATGTGATGCTTACATTGTGTGACCGTGGAAATACTGCGGCCGCCTATAATTGCTAAGTGGCCCGGTAGATTTTTTAGACCCTACGGCCGCCGAGGCAAATGTGACTGAAGCATTATGATTCACTGGATCATACTGGCTTATGCAACATTCCAGGTTGTTAACGTGTTTTAATCAAAATAATGACAATCATTAATCAATTGAGAGGCAGATTGTAATGTTTTACAGAGAGCAAATGCACCAGTATAACATAGATAATATGTTCACATAGGAATCCTCTCAACTGCGGCATGTTTACCAAAAGTTCAAATATAATTTTAATGAGTGAGGTAACATGTCTATTTATTCACAGCTTACTGGCAACACCAATTACAAATGCTTAAAGAAGATCTTTGACAGTAAGCAATGGGGAATGTTATACCTCCAATCATTGAACCCGTAATGGGAGCCGTACAGATGCTTGTATTATATCCTTGAACCAACCGACACACTCTATTTTTACCCAATGTCATAACCTTTCCTTTGCCTGTGGTACAACTCTTGTCCATCAACTTTACGTTGTGGGCTCATTAAAAACGGTGTGGGGAGAAACGAATGAACTGCTATCAGCTCAAAACCAGAACCTTGTCAAAATGAACATCCTGCGATCGATCAAGCTCATTGGAATCGAAACTCATCTACGGTTGCCCGCGTGATTAGTGAGAACCCTCGATTTTAGAGGGTTGACTGGTACTAATGTTGGAAGTTTTAATTCATTGTGATGCTGTTTTAATGATTGCAGAATAGACACAGTTAAGAGTAATTACCTCCACAATGCACAAACTAAAAAGCAGGTGCTGCTTGTGAGGCAAGGTATTTTGGGTAAACTCTGCTCTTGATGAGTCGGGTACGGCCCTTTGCAAGGTCGGTTAGACTGAGCGTAACTTTGGCACACAATCTGCTGATGACTTTCCGCCAATCGGGTTTGAGAATATAGTAATTCTCTTGTAGCAAAATGACTGCAGTGGTGGCCTACCACTGCAAGGCAGTGAGTGGCAGTAACTGGTTTTTTTTTATTTTATTTATTTATTCATTTATTTAAACTGTGCACATGCTAGAAGTTTTATCCCTTCTGTATTACCTGTAATTTCGAGCTACTACTAGATCTTTGTATGGATTGTTGTAGATTCATCCTGTGGTCCAGGTATTTGTGCAGAGCAACAGCCAGTGTGGCGTGTTGAGTTCCATACGTCAGAGGGTTTGAATATTTGAAGTAGTGTGGTGTTTAAAGCATTTCTAGCCAGCTTCCACATCCAGCCAAGCCCTCTTCAAGTCTTTTTCTTTTTTCCTTCACACCTATGACGTTTCAGCAAGGAAGTGGACATCAATCACAGTGCTAACACAGAATTGCCATAGTGGTTCATGAGCCACGAGCAGATATGTAGATTCTCACTGATACCTGGAAAACGTGCAGTTCCGCTTTGACTACGTATTTGATAGCATGCAGACAATGATGCTTGTGTACCGGTGAGTCCAGTTGTGGGGTGTTTGGGGATTGTGGAAGAAATCAGGATGGTCACTGTAAAAGTATCACTGCTACCCTTGATGTGCTTTTCATTCACCTTTCCAACACTTTAAATTTTATGATTTAATAATGATTAACCAGCTGTTTTTTGAGCTATGCTCTGGAGTTTGAGGGTTAATGACTATTTCATTGATTTAAAAAAAAAGTGTTTGCTTGAAATATTTGTTCTGTTTTGTCAAGTTTTTGAAGCAAGGGTTAGCTGAATTCTTTTATTCAAGGGGTGGTGATCTTTTTTCAGATGAGGATTCCATCAGTTCCCAAGAAGTCCTGACTTTCATGTACTGTACAATCAAATCTCTAATCTGTGGATCAGAAGTTTGTGCGGTTAACCTACTTCACACCAAAATCTGATGCAGTGTCGGAAAAATTCAGTGATGTGGGTTCACGCTGATTGCGGTTCATAATTTTTATTTTGTTTTTGATATATGTTGTATTTTCAGCAAACAATACCAGCACGTGTTTGAGACCGCTGATGTTGCTGTGCTCAAGACTTTGAAAGTGTGTTGCTCTATTTTACCTCTGCCACTAAAGGTGGAAAGAGGTTGTTTTTCATCACACCCATGTTTGTCTGTCTCAAAAGTTGTCTCAAAGTTATGAGCGGGATAATCTCAAAAAGTTATGGACGTTGATTCGGACAACTTGTGGGCATGTTGGGTATTGTAACAAGGAGAATCGAATTCGATTTTGGTGAAGATTTCCAAATCCTGGATCCGAATCCTTTTTTTACCACTCAAGCCCATTGGGCTCAGGCATGATTGTTCGTCACAAGGCGTTGTCCGGGGTCCGTGCCGTTCCGGCGTCTGTCAAACTTTTGGTTTCCATCAATTTCGAGGAGAAGCCTTGTCTGATTAAATCCCATTTTTTGCAGGATATGGTTGGGGTTGAGAAGAGGAAGGGTTCTTGTGAAGGGCGCAGTGGCGATTTCAAAATGTGTGCCTCCATGGCAAGCCATCTTGAAAATTGGTTTCCGTTCGATTTTGAGGAGAACGCCTTGTCCGATTAAATGCCATTTTTGCAGGGTGTGGTTGGGGTTGAGTAGAGGAAGGTTCCTTTTCGAAAATGGGTGAGCTGCGACTTTCCCAATTGGCATCCTGCAAGCTATCTTGAAATTGGTTTCCGTCGCGATTTCGAGGAGAAACACCTTGTCCGATTAAATCCATTTTTGCAGGGTGTGTTGGGGCTGGGTAGAGAAGGTTTTCCTTTTATATTCAGTGCGATGCGATATCCAATATGGCGGCTAGGGCAGCCATCCTTGAATTTGGTTTCCAGTCAATAACTTGAGAACGGCTTGACCAGATTGATTTTATTTTCATGGGGGTATAATGTGGGTGATTAGAGGAAGTTACTTTCGATATACAGCACAATCTGATATCCAATATGGCGGCCTAGGGCACGCCATCTTGAATTTGGTTTCCGGTCAATAACTTGACCGGCTTGACTTTTTTTATTGGTTTTTCATTTTTTGTGTGATATGAAATGAGGGGTGTTTAGAGGAGGTTCGCTTTCGATATTCAGTGCAATCGCGATATCAATATGGCGGGCTAGAGCAGCCATGCTTGAATTTGGGTTTCCAGACAATAACTTGAGAACGGCTTCACACATTGATTTTATTCTGGCGAGGTATAATGGGGGTTGAGGCGAGGAAGGTTCGCTTTCCAAAATGGGCATGCTGCGATTTTCACTGTGGCCGCCACGGCAAGCCATCTGAAATTGGTTTCCGTCAATTTCGCAGGAGAACGCCTTGTCCGATTAAATCCATTTTTTGCTGGGTGTGTTGGGGGTTGAGTAGAGAAGGTTGCCTTTTGAAAAATGGGCGTGCCCTGGGCGATTTTTTCAATATTGGCCACCATCTTGAATTGGTTTGCGTCAAAGGGGCTTGAGGGTTAGCCACCTTTGAAGGTGCTATTTTATTTTTTTTTTTTTATTATTATCCGCCTCCGGAGGGAGGGGAGCGGGATATTGTATCGTCCGGTTTTGTTTGTCTGTTTGCAATTTTACGGCAAAACGGCTTTAGGCAACACGATCAAATTTTAATCCACAGGTGGGCATGAAACCTTGGAGACCCTATAAACTTTTTGGTCCAATTGGATCAAGGTCATGGTCAAGGTCATTCGAAAGATCAAAATCGTTTTTTTTCGGCTCATAACTTCGTCAAATGATCCGATTTACTTCAAACTAAGCTTATATGAACATTATTCTATTTGTCACTTATAATCCTATCCCATTCCTATAGTGAAAATTGCATATTGTGAAGATCGTAGGGTCTGAAATTTTTGGGGGTCCAATGGTCATTGGTAAAAATTACATATTTTCATATGATCAAAAAAGGGTTAAGTCGATACCTCGACGGGACCTGTACGAAACCGAGCCGCTTAAGCGGATCGTTCCGTGTGCAAAGCCGAGCGGTTATATATCAGCAAGTCCAGTCAGACCAAATGATCACTTTTATCGGCCTTAAAAGCCAGTTAA
>CM068962.1:39309191-39322913 GCA_035128595.1 Eptatretus atami | reverse complement strand
CACAGACTTTCATACAAAAACCCAAGAAAGAAAAGACACGGGCTCGTAAGCCTTTAATATTCCTCAGAGCTGGGATGACCGAAAGGCTCTGAGAGTCCGGGCAGGTTACCTCGCCGCCCTGGTGGCGGCGACCTCTTCGGATCGGCGACCCTTGGTGTCTCCATTTGGTCCGATGCGTCGCGAACGCGCCAGTCGCTTGGGTGGCTTGACGAGCAGCTTGTACGGCTGCTTGGTCGGCCTCGGCAGGAGCCGATTCAAAACCCGTTCTCAAACACATTCGCATGCGGTGCTCTCATGAAACAAATTGCAGGGAAGCGAGGATTTTGATGGACAGGTTTAAACCACACGATGAGACAGATATTCTGGAAGGTGGAGATTGACATCTGCGTACCTTGATCCCACATCAGGGAGATCGTGGTTCCAAGGCAAGGTGATTCAGGATCGTGTTGCCATTCTCGGTTGTGGGTTTGTTGTAAATTGCTGCAGCGCTTTGTCGTAAAGCTTAATGCTGCTTTTCTGTTCGCTGAATCACCTTCCCTGCTCACCCTACACCCACATCCACAAACACCTTTCCCCCTCTAACAGCATCATCCAAGCAATCGTGTGTTTTCAATTAATGGCAGAGTACAGTGTGAGTATGATATGTTTACAATCACCCAAAATATTAAAAACTTTCGTTTTGTTAATTTACACGTTTTATCTATTACAAGTTTACTTCAATGTTAAAAATGCTTTAATGTACATGTTTATGTGTTTATTTCAATAGTAATGCATTTATATGAGGCTAACCCCCTCTTCCCATGGACTTGGTTTCCACGATCACGGTTTTCAACTACCGCGGGATTTTCCAGGACCCTAACCCCTGCGATATTAGAGGGTTTCCTGTATTACAAAAAAAAAAAATTAAATTAAAAAAGGACTCACCTCTTTGTTCAATGGCCTCTTACGAACACATACACAGATTTTGTGATTTTGAACCTGCCAAAATAGTGTGATTACATAATGAAGCTTATTGTAAAAGTGGGTTTCGGGGGAAGAAAATCATTTGGTTAACGAGTATGGACAAGGTACTGCACCTGATCTAAGGGACACAGGGATTGAAGATGCAATGTGCTCTGGAATTCTAATATCTTGTCGAGGAAAAAAATTTGGGGTATTTGCTGAAAATTCTGCAACAAACAAACAACAAACTGGTCATAAAAATAATAAATAAACAAACAAACAAACAAACAAATAAATAAATAAAAGCTTCTGAACAGCTATAGTACAGTATTCACTCGCAATCACCTCTAAAATCTTTGAACTTTTACATACAAAAGCAGCGATCATTTCTACTATAGTAACCAAAAAGGTATGATGGCAGCCTCATGAGAACAACGGACTGGCCTTCCAGATGATTTGGGTTTAAATTCAGCCAAACAAAGCATTATTGTTATTATTATTATTATTACATAGTTTTATTCCGAGCTTATGGACGCAAACAGCTCACCTCAAGAGAATAACGATTGACCATCACAATCCAGCTTGCTCACAAATGACCTTCAGTTCAGGAAGGTGGTTTGACCTGGTCTGTCACCCATGCCATATACCCAATGGTGTGAGAACTGCCTGTCCATACACAACACATTTCTTCAATAATAATCCCCTTCTCACAGTCATGCAAATACACTTCGAACAGTGTTTTGGTCGAGTCCGAGTACGAGTCCTTTGCTGAAAGTGTATTGCAAAGTGGCAAAAAATAGCGAATTTCGAGGATGGGTTGAAAAGTATCCGCATTGATTTAAGTAAAAACTGTTCACTACATGGCTTATTGTACATGCAAGTACAAGCATGAACTGCCCGAGCCATTGTGAAGCAGTTTCAACCTTGAGCAGTCGTAGTTGTGTCGTTGTAAGGAGTTAACATGACCGCTCTGCTGTACATTTGCACCAAAGAACATCATGCAGTGATACGATTTTTTTGGCCTGAAGGTTGTACCGGGGCAGAAATGGATTGCAGGCTTTCAGCACAATAGGGAACGGTCTTACTGCAGTGGAGTGTCTGATTGGATTACCATGTTCAAAAACGGTCGCACAAGTGTCACTAATGAACGATATGGACACCCATCCACGTCCACAACAGAAGAAAACATTGAACGAGTCCACGCCACGATTCTGGATAACCGACAGTTGATGATTGACAAAGTAGCACATCTGAGCATCAGTCATGGTTCTGCACATGAAATAATGAACAAACCAACTTGGCGTGCATAAAGTTTCTGCAAGATGGGTCCAAAACAAATCACAGAAGAGCACAAGCACAACCAGTGACAATCTGACAAAGCCTTTGACTGCTTTCATCATGAAGGGAATGCTTTTTTGAGATGCATTGTCACTGGAGACGAGACGAGACGTGGATCCACCATTACGAGCCAGAGAGCAAACACCAGAGTATTGAGTGGAAACATCGACATCACCAATCAAAAAGAAGTTCAAAAGTCAACCATCAGCCACAAAAGTGATGTTCACACTTTTCTGGGATTCACAAGGCCCAATGTGTGAATACTAACAAGAGGGGGGGAGGCACAACGGTAAACAGTGTCCATTATTACCGCCGCCACCGAAGGTGAAGGTGGTTATGTTTTAAACCCTTTCTGTGTTTGTGTACAGGATATCTCAAAAAGTTGTGGACGGATTTCGGATGAAACTTGGTATGTGAATGAAACAAGTAAAAGCAGTGGTGCATAGTGTGGCTCGTCACTCAGACAAAAAACATTTATTTTTTCTGAGGGCATACAGAAACTTTTGAACCAATGACTAAGTGTGTTGAAAAGGAGGGGGACTTGGTGGAAAAATGATGCTCTTGTACATGCTCATTAGTAGTTATGTTGTGGGGGTAGCTCAAATGACTTTAGCTGAGATAGGAATGCATAGCCTTGCATGGACCGTGTGATGCAGTTAGGAGTGACAATGACGTCACCAAGTCAGTGAACCTGGAGTGGCGAATGTGCATTTTTGTCCCCCCCCCCCATACAGGGATGGGGGGGGGTCGTGATAATTAGCATAGAGATTATGGGTAAGATCCCTGTTCGCAGCAAACCCCTTGTAGCCATCCCTGAGTTTGGGAAATGAAAACAGGGCTTTGCGATGTTGTAGCAGGCCATGATTGAAATGGCAGGCTGTAGTGAGCACAGGAATTATAACAAGAGAAAAATGCCACCTGAGGAGGAGGAAGGGAGCTTTGGTGCTGAGAGTATCAGGCTGGGAGAATGGCATTGGAGATGTTGGGCCATGGAGATAACGGTTGGGCCCATGGAGACGAACTAAGAAGGTTCAAGGTGGTAACATGATCAGGGGCGATTAAAAACTTTTAAAAAATATAAAATAAAGGTCAGCCTGCGCTGGTCACCCTCCTCCCCCTCCTTCTTTTTACACTTTGCTCCCTCTTTCGGCTCAGCCTCGATGATCGATCTGGTATCATCGTTTGTGTCCCTCCCTCTCCTCACTGACTTCGCTTGACGTCTATCTCCTGGTCGTGCGCACCGCTTCAGCTTGTCCCCTGGTTCCATTGCCTCACAATTTGCTATCTTTGGTGCAGAAGGGAGGTCGGCGTTGGACGTGGAGTGGTGCATCTGAGGAGATTTGGTCAGCACCAAGCGTTTCGCGTCAAGGGCCGGTGGAACATTTTCCTGCCTTCGCTCGCAAGGGACCTTTGCCTGCTCACCAGACAGATAAGCCTGGCCTCTGGGGGATTTTCTGTGGTGTCTGTAGCTACCCTTTGTTGTCGAGGTTGTTTGTGGGAGCGTTCCATTTAGGCCTTTGTTTGTTTCTTGGTGCCGTCCATTTGCTTTTGCTGGATTCCTTTCCTGTGTACATAATTGTTGAACATTTGATTCTTTTATTTATTGTTGTATTTCCTGCATTATTGTACATTTTCTTGGTTCGGGTGCGTTAAACCCATAAAAATCCAGTCAAGTCTCCCGTTTCTTTGCAATATTTGCTTTGGTTGGGCAATATTGCCCATCTTCTGGACAAAACAGTTCAAGCTCAGTCAAGTTGCATGGGGACATTGATGGACAGCAATCTTCAAGTCATTGCTGCAGATTTTCGATTGGATTTCGGTCAGGCTTTGATTGGACCACTCAAGGACATTTACTTTTTGTTCCTTAAAGCACTCCAGTGTAGCTTTGGCTGTGTGGTTCGGCCGTTGTCTATGCTGAAAGGTGAACTTTTGTCCCAATTTCAGCTTTCTTGCAGAGGGCAGCAGGTTTTACTCTCAGATTTGTCTATTTTGCTCCATCCATTTTCCCTTCTATCCTGACCAGTGCCCCAGTCCCTAATGAGAAACATCCCCATAACATGATGCTGCCATAAACTACTTCACAGAGGGATGTGTTCTTTGGGTGATATGCTGTGTTGGGTTTGTACCAAATGTAACATTTTGCATTTAGGCCAGAAAGTTCCATTTTGGTTTTGTCAGACCACAAAGCTTTTGCCACATGGCTTCAGAATCACAGTGGTTTTTTTTGCATACCAAAAAACAGGACCGAGGTGAGATTTTTTTTTGAGTAATGGCTTCCTTATTGCCACCCTTCCATACAGGCCAGACTTGTGGAGTGCTTGGGACATTGTTGTCACATGCGATACAGTGACCAATCTTCCATAAAGGCCTGTCGCTCTTTCAAAGTTGCCATTGGCCTCTTGGTGGCCTCTCTGATCAGTCTTCTCCTTGCTTGGTCATCCAGTTGGAGGACGGTCTGATCTAGGTAGGATCTTGGTGGTACCATACACCTTCCACTTCTTAACAATTGTCTTGACTGTGCTCCAAGGGATAGTGAAGGCTTTGAAATATTTTTTTTATACCAATCCCCTGATGTGCCTTTCCACACACTTTATCCCGGACGTCTTTTGAAAGCTCCTTGGGTTCATGTTGAGTCTTTGCTGCGAAATGCACTACCCAGCAGACACTTACAGGAACAGCTGATATTATTCTGAAATAATAGAATCGCTGCAATTTAATACAGGTGGAGGCCAATTAACTTGGTGTTGTGATTTTGAAAGCGATTGTTACACCTGAGCTAATTTACAATTGATATTAGGGGGGTGGACACTTATCCCACCAAGATATTCTGGTTTTTGTATTTTTTAATGAATTATTTTTAATCTGAGGAATATGTTTTCACTTGGAAGTTGTGGGTTATGATGTGTACATAAAGTGGGGTGGGGGGGGGGGGGAATTATACATATATATATATATATATAATATTTGATGCAATTGAATTGCAGGAATAATGCAATAGGTAAAAATTTGAAAGGGGTGTAGACTTTCTGCAGGCACGTTCAGAGGACTTTGCATGGGTGCATGTGTTAATAATTCATAGGAAATCAGATCTTGAACCTCCACATGCAAGATAAATGCACGCGTGAACTTGAAATCCAGTATGATAATGCAACAAATACTCTAAATTTTGGCTGGACTTGAGCCGAATCCTTGAGCCCTCACGACCCGAGTGAGTCTGAGTAAAAGTCCGCCAGCAAATGGACTCGAGTCCCACATCAATGACTTCTGGAGGTTTTTTGTTGTTGTTGCCCACCCCCCTTCCACCCCAAACTAATGAGTTACAAAACAACCCCTCCTTTCCAAATAAGTGTTTTTTACTACTCTCCCTCCACCCCATTTAGTTTTTGTTTCATCACGATCCCCAATTTTCTCTTAGTCTTCAAATTATTCCCGTGTCTTTCTGTCCCTCCCATTCTGCATCCAAGTGCCCGCTCTCCCGCTGTTGATGCATTTGTGTCGAGCTCTTCCACGAGCCAGTTCACATTTTAAAAATTTCACTGAAATGGTATTTCATTGAAAAACATCTTTCCCAACTCTTACATTGTACCATTTTTTCCAATGTAGGCCAACTTCCTTTGAGGAAGAATGTAGAACTAGTCATGCAAGTGAGTCACATGGATCTGCATCTGGGTTAGGTAGAACAATGTAATCCACTTGGTTCATACTTTAGTACAAACCAAATTATCAACACCATCGAATATTGATGAGTTCGACTAACCACCATGGAATAATGGAAGAAACTGACATTTCAGACATTAATATTAGAGAGGCGTTAACATTGATACCCAGAATGTCAGTTTGTCTTTGCTTCCCAAAGCAGTTAGAAAACTTCATCAAGATTTGGTTGATTTATGCATTGTACTTCCTTTGAGGCAATACAATTTTAAAATCAAATTAGAACAACGAATTTGGCATGAATGCTGATACGAAAAACAAGCAGGTGGATGCACATACAAACAACTCGAAAATAATGCATCTGGCCTTCAGCTACGGAGACAATAATTCCTGATGCTCTTCTACTTACTGAGACACGACGAGGCTGAGATTCCTGTATCAGGCGCTTATCTCGGCCCTTCGTAAAATCTCCCCCCCCACGATTCTGCCGGATCGATGGACCTGTTAAAAGTACAGAAATTGCAGTCACCAACTGGCAATGTGGGTTTAACAAATATATTCTCCAAACATAACGTGTTCATGATAAATTAATTAAAGCAGCACATCTCCAACAGTCTGAGCTTACTTAAATAATTATTTGAAGGTTGGCCAAGCACAGAATTGCAAAATTACGATATGATGAAGCCTTCTCAGGATTCATTTAATAACCAGTGTAAAATTTGGAGAGAACCTCGTTTAAAAGACAAACCAAATTTGCAGTTATTCAAATTACTCGCTCCGCCAAAGGTTATGTTTTCACCAACGGTTTGTCTGTGTTTATGAGCAGATCAGACGAAACTTGGACAGGTTGGGTGTGTGACAAGGATGAATTGATTTGATTTTGGTGAAGATCTGGATCAATAATGTTCTTAATTTTCAAAGTGGTTCTCACCATTGAGAGATGGGGCCTAAAAACTATAAACACAATATTTGAAAAGTTGTGACGGATGACAAAACTTGGAGAAGTTGGGTAAGTGACAACAAGCGGATTAGATTTTGCTCAGGTCCGGGTGCAGATCCGACCCATCATGAGATACAAAATGTAAACCTTATTAGCTGGCAGAGGTATGCCCTCGACTGAGTGCCATTCTAATTATTCAGGAATGATTGAACCAATCAGAACCTTGATCTGGTATCTCATTAATGGGAAACTCGCCATTCAAGTCCAATGTTTTCCACAAAAGTTTTAGACCAGTAAGGATCTTGAAGGTAAGTAGTCAACTCTTATGCTTATTCAGCATTCCAGATACAGATGAGATACAGGTGGCCCTCGTACACGCAGGGGATGAGTTCCCGTGAAACGCTGTGTTATTCGAAAACGTGTTATGGGGCAATATTTAACATGTGAAAATCTGAGTTATGTTCAAAATGGGGAAGATTTCAACCTTTTCAGGTTGAAGACCAACAACAACAAAAAAACCCTCAACAAAGCAGTTTAAAATGCATAAATAAAACATATAAAACAAATAAAAACATATATGAAATACTTTTAATAAGTGTTGTCATTGGGGTTGGATACA
Organism: Eptatretus atami; assembly: GCA_035128595.1. Taxonomy (NCBI): domain Eukaryota; kingdom Metazoa; phylum Chordata; class Myxini; order Myxiniformes; family Myxinidae; genus Eptatretus; species Eptatretus atami. The sequence continues at coordinate 39,315,420 of CM068962.1, read as the reverse complement.
GTACAAATTGCTTGTTGGCAGCTTATCAGGTGTGGCAGCTGTCCAGTTAAGGTTGAAGGCTCAGAAAATGAAATTGAGGCTGATTCGCTAGGGATTTTTTATATTTTTTTTTAACTTCATCATGGAGACTGAGTGGCTGTCTGACATTTTGTGTGTTGTAGACCTCCTTGTAACATTTCAGGACATCTCAATCTCCTCTCCGCACCTTGCAACTTCTCATGAAGTCGGGATCGTGTCATCATGAATGGCTCGCTCAGAATGACGGGGCACGGCAAAAGCGTACGCAGTGAGTGAATATTCGCTCAGAATGACATAGCGTGGTGGTTGTCGTTGGAATTAAATCCACGCCGTTAGCGAAAATGCGTTATACGAGGGTCACCTGAATGAGATTCGGTCATGGCACCAAGACAAAAGATGAACCTTGGTAAATAGTTTACACTTTTGTTTCAGTAATCCTTTCTGGGAAGAAAAACTGATGTGGTCGACTGTCTCCTGCATCAGTTTCACATTAATATTGAAAGCCTTGTGCCAAGATAAAAATAGTGGACAGCTGGACAATATGCATTAAAGATTGCAGATGTACAGAATAATGCGCCATGAAAACGTTCGGCAATGTTACTGTATATTACATCAGTTTTGGGATGGCTCTCGTACAACATGTGTGAGAAAGGGGACACCCAGTTGAACCCCTCAAGTGGTACCATGGTACATGAGATTTCACTGCACAGTAATGCTGGTCAGTCATACAATTCCAAAATTTAGGAATATAGTTTTAGGTAGCAAGAGTCCATCACACGCAAGACAATTACCACCCACCTTATCCCCAACAAAACTCAAATGTTTAAAACAAATTTCAACTGATAAATGTTATTTTCTCAAGAGTACAAACCCTCACAATACAAACTAGAGACTTCATAGAACAACGTACTCCATGCAATCTTTGAGAAAAAGGACATGGGAAGGATCTTTTAAACTCTTACTTTGCGTTTCTGAGCACAATCAAGACTAGCTTTGTTCCTGAACTTTGAACAACAGACGAAATGGCAACCATACGAAGCTGACAAGTCAGAGTAGGCCAGAGCTGAACCTTCTGCCAACTCATTTTAGAGAAGCTGACGATTTTGAAAATCTGAGAAAAAGATTTCACTAAACAAACATATGTGGACTAAGTTAGCAAAGCATACGACCGACCTAGGTGCTGCTATTTTGTCTGAATCTCACTGTTACTCCACCATCAGAGCATGCGGCAAAATTGATTTGTCAAAATGGCATAAAGCTTTGCCCAAGTACTGCTAAACTGACTGTTTTGGAAGTGCAAAAGAATATATTCCAGATAATCTCCACTCATGGCTTCACGAACCTCCTCTCCTCTCGCAATCAACACGTGACTCTTAACGGCGCTCTCATATCTTCTGTTCCTGTCGAGGCTGGAGTTCCTCACAAAAAAGTGTTCTGGGCCCTGTGCTTTTTCTGTTTTTTTATCAATGATCTCTCTGACTGGAGAATCCTCTCTCTGCTGATGACTCCACCCTCTGCCATACCATCTCTCATTCCTCTGATCGGCAAGCAGCAGCCTCTTCACTCTGTAGGCCTGGATAAAATCACAAGCTGGTCAAACACTTGGAAACATGTCTTTCAATCCTAACAAATCTCTCACAACATCTCTCCAAAAGGATAGTCTGGAAATTCCCCCACCCCCCCCCCCCCCAATTTACTTTCTCAACAATCCCCGAGAAGAATTCCATTTCATTCAAGCTTTTAGGCCTCACTATCTGCCACAACTCTTTCTGGAAGCCACGTCTCCAAGCTGGCCCTCAGAGCCAGTTGCTGACTGGGCATCCTATGTCATGCAAAGTCCTTCCTTGGCACACCTAAATTCCTGACCACATACAAAGCTTTCATCCTCAGTCTGATGGAGTACTGTTCTTCCAAATGGAGTGGTGCTCCAGCCTCACATCTAGCTCAGCTGAGTCTTTGGGTTTTCTCACTCTCTCAGCTGCAGGTAGGGTTGGGCACACATGACTTTTTCTCTGTTGCCCTTGAAAGGAGTGTATTTTTAAGGCCATTTTTCACGCTGATCACGAATCCGTTGAAATTTTTGACCTAGGATGATGTCTTAGGTTGGTAAAATGCAAAAATCAAATGCCACCAAATTTACCCACTTTTCAGGTAAAATTCATAATATGGCTTTATAGGCATAAAATAAATTACATGCCCTAGTAAGACAATAATATCAAATTTACCTGAAAAGTGGGTAAATTTGGTGGGCCATTTTGATTTTTGCATTTTACCAACCTAAGAGGGTTGGGCACACATCGACTTTTTCTCTGTTGTCCCGTTGAAAGGAGTTTTTTATGGCCATTTTTCACGCTGATCACGAATCCGTTGAAATTTTTGGCCTAGGATGATGTCTTAGGTGGATAAAATGCAAAAAATTTACCCACCTTAGTAGATTTACCTTAGTAAGACATCATCCTAGGTCAAAAATTTCAACGGATTCGTGATCAGCGTGAAAATGGCCATAAAAAACCTCTTTCAACGGACAAAGAGAAAAAGTCGATGTGTGCCCAACCCTAATCATTACATGCCCTTGTAAGCATAATTATCAAATTTTAACCTGAAAAGTGGGTAAATTGGGGCCATTTTGAATTTTTGCATTTTTACCAACCTAACACATCATCCTATGGTCAAAAAGTTCAACGATTCGTGATGAGCGTGAAATTTGCCCATAAAAAAACACTCCTTTCAAAAAAGTATGGTTGTATGCCCAACTCTCTGCAGGCAAGTCGGTGGTATTTTCTGTCTTCTACAGTCTCGTCTGGCCTTGACCCCATCCCCACTCTGTCTGGGTTGTCCTCCCTATATTTCCATAGGGAGTGCAAGGTCGCCAAAATGAGAATTATTGCTCCCTTCACTTTTTCATTCGTCTTTTTTCCCGCCTTGGAACAAACTCCCACACACTCTTCAATCCCCTCCTCCCTCCAGGTCTTCAAAACTGCTCATCACCACCATCTCATATCTTCCACCATTCAAAATCATCTTTTCTACCTCCTTAATCCACCCAAACCAACTCCTTCAAATTCCCTGTTTTCCTTCTGAAAGGGTCTCTGGAGTACCACATTGTTTACCCTGTGTACCCCACCCCATTATCCATCCCTCTCCCTTCCATAGATTTCCTATGTGTGTTCCATACTATTTTGTGCTTCACTATCCCCACCGTTATGGCATTTCTGTGTATTCGCTCTTACAAGAGCCTCGCATGGTATACAAATAAACAATAAAATGAAAATCACTCAGTGACAACTTGGCAAAACAGCACAAAGTAGAATGGCACTCAGTAGAGTGTACACCTCTGCCACGTGGAACATTTTACGTTTTGGTATCCCACCGATGGGCTGGATCCAAACCAAAACCCAATCCGCTTGTTCTTGTCACCTATTCAAACTCAATCCATCTTTTTTGTCATAACTCGTCCACAACTTTTTGAGATACAGTATACGATATATTTAGTTTATGGTCCTATCTATCAATTTTAGAAATTAGGCCTGTGTTGACCTTAAAATTAATTGGTGGCTGAATTCAGCGACCCGACATGAAAATGCCTCTTCAAATTTCAAGTCAATCGGATGAAAATTGAGGATTTTAGAAAATTTGGCCCAAGATACAAAGCTTGGGTGTTAAAGGAACACCCTTTTGGCCTAAGTTGATCTCAAAATAATAGGTGGTTGAATTCAGTGACCTGATATGCAAATGCTAAGCCCCGGGTGACGGGTGGAGGAGCGGGACCCAAAGCGGACACACCGTGACCCGAATCGCGCTTCCACATAGGGCCTGGCGGTCATAGCCCCGCCCTGCCAGACTCCTCGGGCCGGAAGCGGTCTCATTCACCACATCCGGCGTAACACGCCCGAGCCCACACCAAACTCCTCGGGCCGCACCACCCCACCCAAACCCCCCCCCCCACGTGCCCGAGCCGCACACCCGCCCTGCCATATTCTGGCGACTGGACGAGGGTCCGTATCGGTCCTGCGTGCCCATTCGGGAGGGGGGGCATCCCCCGGCGAGATGCGGTTGGTGCTGTCAACATGCTTGGCTTGTCCCCGCATCACAAGTCCGAGTACCTTGAGCCGTGCAGCAACGCCTCTGCTTAGTGGCAAATTGTATCGATGCAGAAGTGCGAGGAGCGTGGGATGATTTTTCCCGTGTGCAGGAGATGTTGGGTGGTGAGGTGGTGAGTTTTGGTGAGCGAAGTTTGAGCAAGGTGAGACACCGCTGTAAACTGGCATGCAGATTTGAGTGAAAGGGCGCACCATGCGTGCGCGGGCAGCGTCTTTGTTCATGTTGTGAGTCTTTCACAGTGATGGCTGCTTTGGTGCTAATCATGTGTGTATATGTGTGCGTGTGGTGCGTGGTGCCGGTCGTGTGCGTGTGTGGGCGTGGTGGCCTGGCACTTGTCCTCGTAAGTTAAGATTGCAGGAATATTATTATTATTTTGGTTAAGTCTGCTATGTGTCTGTTTTTGTAAGTTGCTTGTATTATTGTTGCACCTCACACTCTTTCTATCCCTGCATTACACACACCAATAAACTAATCACTGCACCACTAAACTTTCCTCACCTGCTTGTACATAAATTATTAGAAATGTTTCCAGCTCGTTTTTGTCTATTTGCATTGATCCAGCATGGTCCGAATACTAGCTTAGCCAGGACTTTATTCCCAACGATCCGTTCCTTTTGCCGTACGTCCTTGGCAGAGTCGCTCGCTGCATCCGATCCGGTAAAGTGATCCGATCCGGATAAGTGATCTGGTTCGGACAAGGCATACCGAGGGCATGTTCCCCGTAATTAAATCACGTGATTACTTAGGTAACCCCGGTTACCCATAGAAGGGAGGACCTGAGGTTACGTGGTTGAGTTCTTCGGCGTTCACGGCGGTTAGCGACCCGCCGCGCCAAAATATCTGTGTGCGACGGCCTACAATTCCGGGGAGTCTGGTGGGAGCCGAGATAGAGCGCCCCCCCCCCCCCCCCGTGGTCTCTCACCCACGCCGGCCCGCAACAATATAAATATGTTACGGTTCCGCCGCGTTCGGCGTGCGACGACCTGTTCTAGCCAAATCGCGGTCGCGCGCCCACCAAAGGCGCAATCAGTTCGTGACTTTCCGGACCAACGCCGAAATCCAGTCACGGATGCCTTAACGCATCATAAACTAGCCAATTATTCTGTCCACGCGCACAGGGTTGATCGCCGAATTAATCGATGCACCTAATTATCGCGCGGACAGAAATACCGGCGAGTCGATACCTCGACGGGACCTGTACGAAACCGAGCCGCTTAAGCGGATCGTTCCGTGTGCAAAGCCGAGCGGTTATATATCAGCAAGTCCAGTCAGACCAAATGATCACTTTTATCGGCCTTAAAAGCCAGTTAATATCCCAAGCGCACCATGGCAGTCAATACAGGAAGGACGCATCGAGCAGGTTGACATTCAACAATGGGGTGGTTTATTTTCACACTCGGCACGTAAGCAGTCAATGGGGAATGGGGACAAGACACGGAGCAAAAGCCTACAGCCGAGTTCTATTCGGAATGTACAAGCACGTACTTGCTCACAATTCTACTTTAGAGACAAGCACCACAGACTTTCATACAAAAACCCAAGAAAGAAAAGACACGGGCTCGTAAGCTTTAATATTCCTCAGAGCTGGGATGAACCGAAAGGCTCTGAGAGTCCGGGCAGGTTACCTCGCCGCCCTGGTGCGGCGACCCTCTTCGGATCGGCGACCCTTGTGTCTCCATTTGGTCCGCATGCGTCGCGAACGCGCCAGTCGCCTTGGGTGGCTTGACGAGCAGCTTTGTACGGCTGCTTTGTCGGCCTCGGTGGCCGGGCTTCATCGCGGCCCCTTTTTGGCGAGCTGGCCGGCGACGCTTCGGAGGAGCGAACGGGTCCCTTGCTCTTCAGAGTGATGCTCCTCTAGACCCCATTCACTCCTCGGCGTCGCCCGACCGTATCAGGGCTGTCTGCCTGGAACCCCCACGCTCCGATGCTGCCGCTAGCTCCGACGACTCAAGCTCCTCCGGTGAACGACGAACAACCACCTCCGCTCGCCAGCTTCACCACCAACTGCTCTTCGCGTTGTCAAAGCGGCTTTTTATAGCCCGGGGGGTGAAACCGCTGGAGTTTCGCCACCCGAAATCGGCGCTTCCCCCTTCACCTCAGGCTGGCTCCG
>CM068962.1:39285272-39302979 GCA_035128595.1 Eptatretus atami | reverse complement strand
AGAGAATCTGGTGAGCAGGATCAGCATCAGGAAAACGAGCCACATGTCCATACAGCTGCAGCTCACGCTCACTGACTATGCAGGTAACAAATGTCATTTGAGTCACTCTCAGCAACCGCTCGTTGGACACAAAGTCTGACCAGTGATAGTCAAGGATTCTCCGAAGAGACCTGGAACCAAAGGAGTTAAGTCTCCACCTCAGACCCCTGGAAAGAGTCCAAGTCTTACATCCATAGAGCAAGACTGCAAGCACCAAGGACCTGAAGACTCAGACTTTTGTCCTCCTGCACAGGTACCGGCATCGCCACACCCCATGATCTAGTGAATCCATGACTCCCCAGGCCGACCCAGACGTCTGTTGACCTCTGGCTCACAGCCAGCAAAGACATGAATATCACTGCCAAGGTAAGCGATTCTCTCCATGACCTCAACATCCTTGCCACAAACAGGTACAGACAGGATAGCAGCATCCAAGATGCCAGTGAAAGCCTGGATTAGTTTTGACCCAGCAAACTCATAATCCCAGCGGCTCCGATTCCTCATTCAGCACCTTGAGGGCCCCCAAAAGGATATCTAGAGTCTCCGCAAAGATGACTGCATCATCTGCGAAATAAAGTCAGAGATCTCGACATTCCCAAACAATGACCGCAACTTGATCTCTCCGACAACCTCCCCAGAATCCAGTCCATACAAATGCTGAAAGTATGGGGACCAGAACACACCCCTGACGAACTCCAGTAACAACTGGAAATAAGTAAGATGGTATCACCACATCTCACAGCACTCTCAGTACCAGAGTATAGTTCAGACATCAGATTGATCAGTTTTGGTGGCACCTCACGAAGACAAAGAATCCTCCAGGAGGGCATCCTGATTCACTGAATCAAACGCTTTACAGAGATCAACATAGGCCGCAAGCAGCCCCTGCCGAAACTCTCGTCTGCGTTCGGTGAGGACCCAAAGAGCAAGGATACGGTCAATCGGTGACCTCTTTGTGTAAAGCCTGACTGCTCTGGACGCTGGTGCTCAAGCATATGGTGGCGAACACCATCAATAATTATCCGAGCAAAGACCTTACCCGGCACTGAGAGCAGTGCCACCCCTCGGAATTTGTTGGTCTTGGCGATCACCCTTCCCTTTCCAGAAAGGAACAACAAGGCCCCTCTTTCCAGTCAGTTGGGATGATGCCTGTGTTCCAGGCAGAGCACAGCACTGCATGCAGTGCCACGAGTGCAGCATTTCCACCAGCCTTGAGAAGTTCAGCTTGGATGCCACAGATCCCTGGAGCTTTATCCCATTTCAACCGGTTCATCGCAGCCTGTGTTTCCACAAACGAAGGTGGACCACAGTTGATTGGAGGGTCAGCAATAGAGATAGACACACCTGACATCCAACTCAACAGCTGGTAGATCAGACTGGTGCAGCCGTTCAAGGTAACCGGCCCAGCAGGCCTTCACTTCGGACTCTCAAGAGCCCACCACCCTCTGCACCAACTGCAGTACACCGACGGACGGCCTTGGAGGAATGCAATGCGCAAATTCCCCTGAAAGCAGAACGAGAATCACTTGACCACAGGTGATGGCTCTACACCCTCAGATTCCTTGCACAATGGCCTCCTTGTCCACCCTTAGTGCACGTACAGTTTTACACCTCAGCTCACTGAACAGCTCTGCCATTCAGGCTGGCTCTGCACTCTGCTCAATGGTATCCAGTGTCCCTCGAGACAAAAATTCTTCTTCGCCCTATGGTGAGTTCCAAGACATCCACCGGCAACATCAAGCCAGTAGTCTTGAAGGCACTCCACAACTCTTCAGGATTCCCCAAAGCACCCAGACCCTCCCCAAATCTCAACTCAGCCTGTTCACAAACTCCTCAGCTACTCTCCAATCCTTGAGCTTGCCAACATTCAGCCTAGGTTGGGATGGTACCATTCTCCTGGATTTAAGCTGCAACTTCAGGGTTGCTACAACAAGCCTGTGGTCAGTATTGACGGAATGAGCACTCCGGTAGACCCTGCAGTTCTGGATTATCCTCCAGTGACCATCAATGAGCACATGGTCAATCTCCTTTGCCACACCACCAGCGTTGGAATACAAAGTCCAGCAATGAGCCTGTGGGCATTGAAACAATGAAGCAACCACCACAAGTCCATGACTTCTTGCAAAGTCAAGGAACTTGGTGCAATTCTGGTTCACAGTTCCAGACCATGGGAACCAACACATGTTTCATAACCATCGTTATAAGCTCCAATTGATGCATTGAAATCCCCCAAGAGAGAAGAACATCTCGCCTGGGGCACTGATCAACTAGACTCGAGCATGGCATAGAAGGTATCCTTCACGGTGAGATTCACTCGCCTCAGTCGGAGCATTTACAGAGACCAGGGAAACGACACCCAAGGATTGACGAATCCTTAGTCTCAGTATACGCTTGTTGACCGGACCGATGTTACCTCAATTATAATTGGAGTCAGCTTATTGGACACAGCTATAGAAACTCCTTGGGCATGGTAACCATCAGAGCGACCAGACCAGTCGTACGTGTAACCACCCACCATGATCTCACCGCAATCCGGTCTCCGAAACTCAGAGAGTGCTGCAATAACGATGTACAAACACTTGAGCTTAGATAACAGACAGGTGATCATCCTCTCTTAGGGATAGGACATTTCAGGCACTCACCCGAAAGGACCACCTCAGGTTAATCCAAGGAGACCGCCATCTGGTGGATGACAACTCAGCACCACCCCGACACACACGACCACAATCTGACCCTGGAAGTTTGCCCTGTGGTTTTCCTCCTGTGGAAGAGTGGGAGTACCGAAGGATTTGCCCCAACCCCATCATCCGGTGAGCTGCCCTGCAAAGGGTAGCTGCACAGGAGGTACTACCATGGAGTGGGTTTTCACATTTCTTTGTGTTTGTGTGTTTTGCTGAGTGAAGGGTTTTATGGTGGCCAAAGGGCAAATCCTGCCACCAACCTCCTAAAAAAAAGGTAACCCAACTGCAGGAGGTCATCCACAGACAGTTGGGCATGAGATGGATGGCCATTGGCTCACAAGAAGCTCCTCCACCCTTTGTCAGGTTTTGTTTTTAATCCTGCTGGGTGTTTACATCCATACAACCTCCTCACCAGGAAACCTGGTGGGGGAGACCGTTTAGTCACCGACAACTCGACCATGAAACAGGTTAGTACAGGTTTATGTGGTACCTGTAGCAAGTCACAGATCTGATCTGGCCTGACAATAAATTACCCTTCACTGCACAGTTCCCTCAGATGTCAGCACCCTCCCCCCCACAACAAAGGAAACAAAGATGGCAAAAAATTATATATATACACATACATACAAACATGCACATATCTCAGCTGGAAGTGTTGGGGGTCTGAACCACAAGTATTACTATTAAGGTAATGTTCAACTGTCACAACTGACTTAAACAGACCTGTGATCTTCAAGGTTTTGTTCAACTTAATGCATTAATTATTGAAGCCATCTATTACACATTTGACCCCAACCCCTCCAGTATGCTTCCGTACATGCCGACATGCCGACTAGGTTGGGTTTTCAACAAACCAAATTCCAATTTCCCTGCAGCCTGCACACAGGTGTCCTGTTAACTTTACATATTGTTTTCACCAAGGAAAAAGGTTCATTTATGTTGGTTGAAATGGGAGTGGAGTGAGGGGAGGGAGAGGGAGAGTGCAGGGTTGGGGAGAGGTTAGATCCAACAGATCTAACTGACCAAAGACAGGTGCGATGGCAGGAAGATGAAGGGTACTTGTTAATGTACATACTGTACAACAAGACAATCACGTCTCGTCCATAATTGGAAGGAATAACCAATCAGCACTCAGCACTCACCTAATAAACACAGGTGGCTGGGATATCAAATAAATTAACTACATGCTCTTCAAGCCAAAGAAAGCTGCATGAAGCAACCAAAAACGGCTACACAAGGTAAGAAGAGCTGTTCAAACCCTACTAGAGTTCCTCTACAGCCAGAGACCTTCACAAGTAGTACATACATGAGAACCAATGCTACATACGCCCCCTCCCCACCCTCCCCACCTCCTTTTACGCTGTCACTGATCACTACCAACAAGTGATGAAACCAGTCCAGCAGTGAGGGGAGGTGTGTGAACATCATATGAACAAGACAATAGATGCAGAGTACATTGGATCTTTACCATCTCAGACATAAAGGCCCAGAAAGGCAAGTTACGGAATTTTACACCAAGTCAGAGACAGACAAAGCTGCCGACAAGCGCCCCTCTACACAAGCCAAAGATGGAGCAGCTAAGTTCTGAATGAATGGTTTGCTCTCAAGCGTTCAGATGGAGCACCAATCTCAGGACCGATGTTAATGAGAAGGAAAAGTATTTTATGATCAGATGGGATTGACTGATCAATGTGCCTTTTCTGATGGCTGGTTGGCTTGTTTAAAGCCCACAACATGGGATACAGCAGCTTGATTTCAGGAGAACAAAAGTCTGCAGATCACAATCCAGGAAATTTCCATTATGGTGACGCAGCAAGTGACAATAATCTTCAAAGTTTGACCAAAGTCGAAATTGAAGAGTGGCGTGAAATGGAGCCCGTTAAATGACAGACTACGAAATAGTCGACAACGTTGTTAAGAGGATCTGAATAATATAATACAATATTATATAATGTAATATAAGGCTTATATGTATGTTTGACTTCCATGTAATCGGGTGGGGTGCATGGAGGTTTTTTGGGGGGGGGGAACAATCCAGAGTTTAGGGTAGAAAGGAACCATCTGCTCAGTCTCGGAGGTCAGTTATAAGCCAACCTTGGCAGAGTTAGAGCAAAGACTTTATTAAGGAAAAAAAAAAAAAGGGTATGTGCCCTTTTCTTTCTTGGTGGTCAGCATTTAATGATAGAGCATGGACAACACCATGGCTTGGCAAGCATCATAAAACTTGATGTGCCTGATAGATTCCTCCTGTGTTGAAGTTCCTTGTAAGGGAACTCAGGTATATTAAAGCACACCTCAGGATATGCTGTGGTGAACAAGACTATTAAAATCAGACAACTTGTCCAATTTGACATCAAATGAAACGAGAGGTTTTGATTTCTCAGTCGTTGATAATTTGTGAATGGTAAAAATTCTTGCCCTTCATACACACATTTGTGGTTTGCCTTGAAGCAAAGGAGCATCACTCTTCAAGCATGGTGCCAGGTTTGCTCAACAAAATACTCATTCAATTCGAGGATCTGATACAATTCAATCTGAGAAAGAATAATTCATTTAAATTAATAAAAAGTTAAAAATAAAATAAAATTAGTCACGAACATGCAAATATTACATCAATTAAAGAAGAAGCAAAAGGATGTTACAAGCATATATATTATCTTACCATGCTGGGAAACAAATACCATGTAATATTGAGATTAATCTCATCAAGAAATTTAATAAACAGGAATTAATTCCTGTGTGGGGATGGGATGAAGAAATTGACAACCCAGGAATTAAACCCAAAAACTTAATCTGCTTTTGTGGTGACAACCCACTGGGAGATCGAGTCTTCGAGTGAACCTCAGAACTTTCTCACACTAACACTGAAGCAAAAACCAAAAAAAAATAAAAATAAAAAATAAAAACTTTACAACATCGTGCATTACAAGGATGTTCAAAACAGAACAATTTAATATTTTCCAAGAAAGCTTCATTGTCACTAGTCTAAAAAGGAGGTTCAAACCAAAGATTCCAACACAAAGCTTCACAGCAAAGCAGAATTGTTTTTTTTTATCGTGCCATATACAAGCAGCAAGGATGGCTGTTGAAGATGGGTGGCAGGGTGGCCTCAAGGAAACACAAAAAAACACACACACACTTCAGGAATCGGCAGGTTGGAGTCAGTGTGATTGCTGACTACAGTACGTACTGTATACAACCCAAAACCCAGAGTAGCATTCCCCCCCTTGTTTTGGGGGAATTTCACAAAACAAATTATAGAACTAGAAGGGCACTCGAAAGAGCGCATACATCCGCAACATTATGCTTGATCCCCGAGAACATATCGGGCCAATACATTTTTTGAAATATGCTATACAGTACTATTGTTGTGGGCCAGGGTTCGGTGGCGATAAACGACCACTAGGGAGCAGGGGGGTCGTCTCCACGAACACCCAGAATTTAGGTCGTGACTCTCGGATAAGTCCGAAAGGTCACGGGTCCCTTAGCGGACCGTGGTCGCCAATATGTTGACGGCGTGGGGTAGGGTTAATTGCCTAATTTCAATATACCTAAGTACCCACGTTGTCAATTACCGGGGAAGTCACACCCTCAACGGACTCTGTTGAACCGGGTCCGCTCTAGCGACCTCGGTCCAGTGTAACCGAGCGGAATTACCAAAAGTCCGTCGGACCAATGACAACTTACAGCACTGACGGCCTCACTATTTCTCAAGCCCGCACCGTGCTGGGTCAATGGAAGAAACACGGACAACGAACTGGAACATTTAACAATTGGGGGTTTATTTAATAATGGGGCAATAGTCGTGAAGGGAGACACAGAGCAGAGTTACAACCGAATATCAGGCAGGCAATGTACAATGAAAAGAAAACACTCAAACAATTCTCCCTAACAGACTGGCGCGACACACACACACACACACACACAACACACACACAACACACACACGACCCCTGAGTCTTTATTCGGCCCCTCAGCCCAGAGGAAGGCGAGCTGGGGAACAGAGCCTGGCCAGGTACCTTCCCACTTCGTGCGTCACACCGGACTCCAACCACCACGGTGGGACTCGAACCACGTCCCGAAATCCACAGGCCCACGACCCTGGCTGCTCGCCACCACACCACGAGGAGCCCCCAAAGGACCGCAGACCATGACCGAGGACCACACAGACAACAAAAGCAATAGCCGCAATCACTGCAGTACTCTGGTCCTAACAACCACTCTACTCTATCTCTTTCGATGGGACGAACACTTCATCTGGCTGGGCGGAGTCGGCCTGAGAGAGAATGAGCCTCCTGGTTGGACCGGGCGTCTCGGAGACCCGCTCCCCGAAGAGCTTGTTAGTTCCCGGCACTCTCGCTTCCCATTGGCCGGAGCGCCTCGGCCCTGCTCGCCCTTCACCATTGGCTGGAGGAAATGCTCCATGCCTTTCCTCGGAGCGGAGCTTCGATCTGATGCGATGGAGGCTCCGCCCACGCCTTCAGCCAAAAACACATGGGCAATGGAGTTGGTGGTTTGAAGAAGTTAAGGGATTTGTTGGAAAAAAAACTAACTATAAAGAAACTTCACAGCAGACACATGTAATTCCCATTAGACAAAGGGATGGGCCCTAACTACAAACATATACTTATCGAGATAACTGAGCTAGCGGGAACTGCTGTCTGTGTGCAAATGGCTTCCAGATTTGTAACACCATATCGTTTTGGCCCTGTGAATGGTGAAGAATCACTTGAAAAATTAAATAATTATTGTATCCAGATCCGGGTTCGGATATCACCAAAATCGAAACAATTCGTCCTTGCCACACCCCCAACATGTCCACCAAGTTTCGTCCGAATCCGTCCACAACTTTTTCAGATATCGTACTATATATCATTTTGCCGCATCTCTCATGGTGAAGAATCAATTTTAAAAATTTCCGTTTGTCGGATCAGATCTTCACCAATATCTAATCAGTTCGTCCTTGTCACACACCAAACCTGTCCACAAAATTTCATCCGGACCCATCCACAACTTTGAGATATCCTGTACACAGAGACAAACAGACAGGGGTGAAAACAACCTCTTCACCTTTGGTGGCAGAGGTAACAACATTGCATTATAGAGTATAGACGTTTCAGGGAGATGTACATAAACATTAATCTTTAATAAACAGCTGCCAATCAGCATGTGATGGGTGGAAAAAATTGACCTATTTAGAAACATGTGAACATGCAAACGGCTCAGAAATCGGGTGTTATCAAATATATTTGATTTGAACTCAGAGAAACCACATAACCTTTCTAAATCATGTACCTCTTCCTTGTAACAACTGCTGACTGTACATCCCGATCGGGACACGAACTGTACCACTATCGACTGTAGGACGCTCGGTAAATCGCTTAAGCACTCAAGCCAGTATTCAAATTAAATGTTGATAAGGAACGGCTGGCCAGGCTGTGGCTGCATCCCATATAGGATCCCTTTAACGTTAAAGCGTCTTCACCATGCCCACAGCAGTTAAAGAAATTAAATTATTTGTTCAAATGACTTTATCCACAAAAGAGTTTCTGTTTAACGTAGAACACCCTGGAGACATCGCAAAGTTTAATCACCTGTGAAATAAACATTGAGATAATCAGCCACGATGCCTGCTCATCTGTGCACATGTCACGTGGTACATCGGTTCGTGCAAACGTTATAACTTTATTTTGAAATGTCTGTTTTTCACCAGATTTGCTTTGATTCCTTGGAGAACACCTCACAAAACCTCCAAAAAATATGACAGATCTGGCAGAGCTATGGATAGGCAGGCCCTCTGGGACAGGGTGCAAGGTCGAGCAGTGAATGCATTAAATCAAATCGCTCAATGAAGCTGGTTATTTATGGCACGTTACTAAATTTTTGTTCACTCAATACAATTCTCCAAACAGAAGAAAAGATAAGTTTAACACGAGAAATTTCACATTTTCTTCTGTATATATGAAGGAGGGAACATAGCCTTGCTTGATTAAAGTAAATAGGTATATCAGTCTTAGTTAAAGACATTTCTTTCTAAATTATCAGATTTCACAACAGATTTCTACACGTATTTTGTCCAGACAATATCCAATCAAAACTGAATAAATATACTATGATTAGTCCATGAAAGTAGATGATGCAAAATCGTATCATATAATGCAGAAATCGCTCAAAGCTCCTAATATGAAAACTATAGCACTGACAAATGTGATGTATACGATTCGTAGCTATGATGAACAGGCATTCGATAACATGAGTGAGGAAAGTGGAAAAAAAAGAAAAAAAAACTTTCGTTAAGAAATCGTTGCAGCCTGTTCCAAGTCAGGGCATGGTGAGCAGTCAAAAAAACATGGCGGCTTCAGACCCCTGCGAGGTTACCAAGGGAACGCCTTAAGACCCAGAGAGTGAGGTGGCCGATGATATAATTAAAAAAGGCCGTTAATTATCTTCAAAAGGGTGTTTTAATTAACCCAAACACCCAATTTTCAGTCATACACTTCCTTGGAGTTTACTTAAAATGCACGCAAAGATTCAGGCTGCTAGATTTCATGGTTTTTGGAGTTATGGACGAGAGACAAACAGACACGCTCATATAGATACCAGCAGGGGTGCCCGGCATTGCAGGCAACACTGGGTCCCTCTTCCCTCATCCCATTCCTTCCCTGCCTCCTCCCAACACCTCATGAGAGACTGCGACCCTCTTCACCTCCCCCTTCCACCCCACCCCTTTCCCTGCCTCCCTGATTGGTGGAAGTTGGCTTTGGGGCTTCCCTCTGGGATGTGCACAGTGCAAAAATGCAAGTCATCTCCACAGCTGACTCTGCCACCACTACCACCACCACCGGGTGGCGCAACAAGATACACATTTACATAGAGAATTTTGTCGACCTTCACTCCCGAACCCCTGAAACTGCAGATGAAACCAAGTAACCCATGTTTACCATGAGGTCAAACTTGGTGGCAATTGGCGCAGTAGTTTAGCATGATTGGTGTTGCACACAGATAGACAAGGCAGACAAACAGAAAATGAAATGTATTATTCGATGCCATGCATGGTATGTTTTGCTGATACACGTCGGGGTTAGTCAGTGCGGCATGGCGGAATACCAGCCTCCTTGAACTTCCTGTCGATGAGAGGCCCTCGAGCCCCACCGTAAAGCTTTCTTCGGAGTATCAGTGACACCATCGTTCAGAAACATTTTTCTTTTCCCAAATCTAGCAGAGACGATTGGAAAGACCAGGTCTTGGCAAGAAGTCTGTCGGAGGCCTGCACCAGCATCTCGGGAAAATAAAGACGAGCCCATACAGTATACGTTTCTCCACATGGTCCTCACGCACCGGAGATGACGCGCTCGTTTCTCCACGGGACTCAGCCCAACGAACAGGACACAATGTGGGAGTTGAGGAGTGTATTCCACAAGCGTGCTGAGGGTCAAACCGAGTGGCTTTTGAACAGAACAGCGATTTTTGTGACAAGCATTTACTTGCTGTAAGCTGAATATGCATGACTATATGTATTACGGACAGCAGAAAAAAAGGAAGGAGAGGGTGAAGGGTGGGGGGAGGGGGGAAGGAAGAGGAGGAGTGGGGTGGAGCTGGGATGAGTGCCTCAAGGGTGGGGAAAGGATCGGGTGTGAAGGGAGGTGGGGGGGGGGATAGGCGAGTGGATTTAGAGCAGTATGTGTGCATGCACCACAGGATTTTGACAATAGGGTAAGGTAGTGAGTCCAGCAGGTTAGCCTGGACAGCGCTGCCGATTGAAGACCGAACGTCCTGAACTGATCAAGATTGTACTGCTCTGCCAGGCGGGTAGCAGTTTAGAAATGAGGTCTGGCTAGGTAGCTTGAATGTGGTCAATGGAGGGGAGAAGAGTCGAGGTGGTGGAGATGATGCAGAGGATGATGGAAGTGTTATGTGTGCAGGAGACGAGATGGAAAGGAGACAGGGTGAGGAGGTTGGTAGGAGGCTACAGGCTGTTGCACACGGGTAGGGATGGAAGGAGTAATGGAGTGGAAAAAAAATATAGTATTGAAGAGATCAGCAAGTAGGGGGTCAGAGTGGAAAGGTGGGAGGGACGGATAAGTTATGGCATCATGTGTGTAATCGAGGCAAATGGTGCATGTTATGTCGATAAATGGGCCACAAATAGAAGGACTGGGCTGAGAAACAGGAAGTCAGGGATGCAAGAGAGAGGATGATGGAATGGTTGAGCTGGAGGTGCTGCTGTGCATTGCAGGGGAGTTCAACACACATGAAAGGGTAGCCAAGCCAGGTGAAGAGGAATGGGTTGGTAAATTTGGTTGGGGAACAAGGAATAGAGGGTCAAGAGCTGGTGGAGCTGATGTCAAGGAATGCGATGGTCAAAGCTGATTCATTCTTCAAAGTGGGAAAGCCACAAGATTATCTGTAGAAGTAGACATCATAGAACAGAACTGGATTTGTTGTGTAAGGAAGCTACAGTTGTGGAGGGTTAGAGTTGTCAGGCACTGGCAGGAGAGCATGCAACCATACAGCACAAGCCGTGTGGTGTTGTGTGTATGGATGGGAAAATACATAAATGAAAAGAGGGAGGTTAAGAGCAGTGTTCAGAAGATTATTAGGTGGGGATGTGTCGAGGGAACATTGCACAGAGTAAAAGGAGAGGATGAGGGTCAGATATGAGCAACTTAGCAAAGAATCAGACCGTTTGGAGGAGTGGAAGAAGTATTGAAGTGTTTAGGGGAATTGCAGTAGTTTTGTGTGGAAGGACGACAGAAAAGGGGCATCGTCTGAGGATATAAACCAGGTATGGTGGGCAGAAGAAGTAGTGAAGACTATTGGTGAAAAGGAGGGAAGGAATAGGATACAGAAGATCAAGGAAGAATAGGACGCAGGGTTGCTGCACCTGTATGAGCAAAAAGAAGAAAGCAGCAAGAATAACTGAATAAAGTAGGAAGTGAATATAAAATAAGAGAATGTACAACAAGGTGGCGGCGGATCATGGGAAGAAGATTTTCTACAAATGGCTCATATACGGGATAAGGATAGCAAGGACATGGGGGGGGTGATCAAGGATGGTGTCTGGGGATCGTGACAGAGGGGAGCAGTTATTTTCAAGAGCGTGGAACTGGGGAGGAAGCACGACGAATGGAGCTACCGTGATATAGCAGAGAATAGTTGGTGAACATCACAGAGGAGGAGGTGCAAACAGCATTGAAAAGGATGAAGAAGAAAGAGCGCTAGCATGATTGTTGTGTACAGCGATAATTTCAGCAGGAGAAGTTGGAGTAAGTTGGATGAAAGAGCTGTTGAATGTATGTTTGAGAGAGGTTCAATTCTGGAGGACTGGAGGCTGGGGTTAATTTGGTCCGATATGGAAGGGGCAAGGTGATGTTCAACATCCAGGAAAGTACAGGATCATTACACTCTAAAGTCAGGTAATGATGGAGAGATCCTGGACGGAAGATAAGGAAGTGTGGGGAGATTGAGATTGGAGAAGAGCAGCAGGGGTTTAGAAAGGGTAGGGGGATGACAGATTGGATGTTCACGCAGTGAGTCAAGTGATGGAGAAGAGGTGGAGGTGCAAGGTGAAATGGCATTGGATTTGTGGAGAAGGTCTATCGACCAGTCCCAAGATATGGTGATGGTGACACCGAGATGGATGGGATTGCAGGAAGCAAGAAGTTAGGTTGTGGAAGGACGTACAAGGGAACGAAGGAAGATTTTGGTTGGCCAGGGATGTCGGAGGAGTTCAGTGTGAGCATTGGGTTGAGGCAGGGAAGCGCTGTCAGCCCACTCATGTTATCATGGTAAGGAGATAAGCAGGAAGGTAAACAAGAAAGTAGTGGGCAGGAGATGCAGGAAGTACTGAGGGAGTGGAAGGAGGCATTTTGAAAGCACGGGCTGAAGAGTATGGAGAAGACCGAGGTGATGTGGGCCAGGCAGCAGAGAAAAAAAAGAAGAATATCAGGTTTGAAGCGAAAGAGATTAGACCGGAAATAATTTGAGTATCGGGGGGGGGGTGGGGTATGGAGAACAGTGACCGGGGAGTGGAAGTCGAGGAGAGGAGGATTCAGTGGGTAGTGGAAGTTGAATTATTAAAATGAATTTTAGCAGACATGTAAATTGATCAATTGAATTTGTAGTCATGCAGAATAAAAATCTTCCTCTTAGTGCTTTGAAAAAAGAATTACAATAAATATATGTGCAGAGGTCAGTTAAAGTAGACTATGCATTTCTCTGTTTTTAGCCAAAACAGAGGAATAAAATGTCTCATGAAAACCTTATCTGTTTTATACCATTTAGTCAATCTCTCCCTCTCCCCACACCCTTTCCAGGCTGAAAACACACCCTTTAGATTGTAGAATAAGCAAAAATCTCTCTATGTTGCAAATTTTAGAGCCACAAAGTCCATTTGGTGTCATAAAAGCCTGTATATTACTTGTGATTCTGAATGAAATGTTAAGTCTTCAACTCATTCTACTTTTAAGAGTGAGTTCTTCCTCCTGGTACACCAGGAGAGTTTTTGTTGTCTCGAATAAATGGCTTGCATGTAAACTTACTCTTTTGCACCGTTTTGAGGTAGCTGGAAAAACCTGCTTCCACAGTAGAATGCATGAGAGGAGGGTAGAGGAAGATGGACGGATTAATGGCAGACAAAGATAAAGGAAATTTAAAGGACGGTTCTGATGTTATATACAACGCTGGCCTACCATTACGGTCTGAAACGTGGCACTGACATACGCAGAGCTGCAGGTGCAAGAACTGGGTCAGGATGATTGCAGGAAGATGGGGGAGAGAATGGTGTGCAGATGAGCTTGATCGGGAGATTTGGTGAAATTCCTAGACGGGCTGGTCACTTTGTGCGATGGGGGAAAAGGGAATGGCAAGAGTGGATTGGTTGAGGGAGCACGTAGGAGGAAAGAGCTAGACCACGTTGATATGGGAAATTGCATGAGGACATCAGTAAAGGGGGGATGGGATGGTTGACGAAGTGGAGAGGATACGAGGACAGAGGGAAGTGGAGGAGTAGCGTGGTCAAGCAGGGCAGAAGCTTGGTGCCATTCGGACCTCACCCTTTATAAGAAAGAATTGAGATTGTTCATATATCCACTTTTTGATTTTAAAATAAATAAATAAAACAGGGGGATATTGCATATTTGCTCAGTCTAATCTGTCTATTAGTCTGTCCATCATGCTATCTCTCCTATATTTAGGCAGAAATTCGCCCTACTTGTAGTTATAATCACAAGGACCAAAGGCTGCCAGGCAATGCAATTTGACCCCACCCCCTGGACCAGGTCAATCATAAAAAAAATGCAATTCTGGACAAATTTTTAAACATCTTTTAATGAAAGTTTGTACGGTATATGCAATCAACATTGAAGCCGCATGAAAGATGTAACGATTCTTTTGGATTTGATCTCCGGTGCATGGGGTGGGAACATGTGGTCATCGGCATAAAAAACTGAGTGGGGGGGGGGGGGAGATTAAAAACTACAAGAATTTGATTTTGGGTCATTCCTAGAGAAACTTCACATCTTTCAACTTTGCTTTAGGTGGGAAGCATGGGGATTTGTGATGGCATGCCAGACTCCACTCTAGTTATGCTTCAGTCACATTTGGCTCGGCGGCCCTAGGGTCTAAAAAATCTACGGCCACTAGCAATTAGAGGCGCACAGTATTTCACGGTCACACAATGTAGCAGTTACATATGTTTTATTTTTCGGGGAGCCGCACGGTATTTAGAAATTGTGGAGACCGAAAACGTGGTGCCATACGGTATTTGATTTGATGTCGCACGGTGACCTTAGGCGTCCCTGCAGCGCCTTAGAATTTTCAAGGCAGATTCAAGGTGCCCGCAAGCGACCGCAGGGGGCCTAAGGCGAACGTGACGGCCAGACAGACAGTAACGAGTGGGTATATATACCAGTTCTTTTATGTATATCATATCTGTCATGTAGATTGTGGACCAGGTTATATACAGATGGCACTGGTTGTTCTCAACGGCAGAGGCTGGGCTACCTGCACATGATAATAATTCATTGATAAATGATAAAATTCATGATTAAAAATTCATTTTTCATTGATAAGAGCCTACGGCACGCCACACGAATAACGCAAGCCCCCGTACGCCCTACGTACGGTCGACGTGGAACACATCTCTACGTATGGCTATGGCTTGTCGAATTGCTACGGCCAACCTAGAAATGAAAAAAGTTATACTCCACGCTTTATTCACGGAGACCCTACGGCCTGTAAAAGATAGCCATACGGCGTAGGGCCACCAGAGGCCACCTCAGAAACTCTGCGGCCGCCGCACGTCTGTCAATTCAGGGGTACGCGCCACCGTATCCTAGCCGTAGAGCAAATGTGACTCATGCCTTTACCCTTCGCGCAGGAGAGGTATTGCATTTGGATCTGTTTGTTTGTCCACACAGAACTTTCGTGTTTTTCCTCCAGCACAGCGTCGTCAGATTGAGACATTTTCACATCGGGAGTGCCTACTCATGTAGAATGTTTGAATTATAATTCATTGGTCACGGTGGTGGGCATCCATGTTGGAAAAGAGGAAAATAATAAGAATAATAGAATAAAACTTTGGACCTCTATCTCTGAACCACACCAAGGAAAAAAAATTGAAACTTGCAATGCCAAGTACTCATGGGAATGAGTTCAAGTCGTTATGACTTCCTAATTGCATATGTAGAACGCTACATCTGATCAGTATTGAAATTTGAGGTTTATCTAGGGATAATGGTCCACGAAAGAAAAAAAAAATTGAGTCACGTGATTCAGAACAATAGTGAAAAAATAATAATAAAATAAATAAACCCTTCAATAATCTCCCCGAAATGGTGACAGATCTAGGCTAAATTTTACACGTATGACCGCCTATACATGAGAAAAGCGTTCATCATATGACGTCATAGGTCACATTGTTTGGCAGCAATACTGGATTTACCCTAAAAACCGATAAAAAAATCTTCTCCAGACGGCTGGACAGAGTCGAGGAAACTTCACAATGTTCCCAGCCTTGGGGGTACCAGGTATTCACAATAATGTCACATGGTCTGCAGCCATGTTGGATTAAGCAAAACCTTTTTAAAATTCTCTTGAACCACTCCATCGATCAACATGAAACTTCACAATTCGATCTAGTAGTGATAGGAATATAGTTTTATATCAACCTGATCGGATGCACGGTCTGGCACCAGAATATTTTGTTTTTGATCTGCATTCATTTAGATTATTTTTTTTCTTTTTTTTGAATAAGGCTCACTTGAATGCGCTGAATGGATTTGAGGGTAGAGGAGCAACATCTGAAATCCGAATTCTACTCGGTTCCTCTGATACATTTTGCTTTGTTGGTTCCTTCTGATTACTCCAATGCAGGACTTTACCTATTTGGTTTTCCATTTGATTTGAATTAATTAATTTTAATCCATTCTGAATTCACTGAATATAACAAGTGAAATCCTTCAATACAGCATGTGTGGTGAAGCAAATGAGTACACTAATGTTATTGAAAACCACTTATCACTTTGCCACCATATCTGCATAATTGTAAGTAAATTTCAATCTATACATGATAGACGATACGAAACACTTGTTTATGGCTAATATTAAAGAGAATATGCATAGAAGAACTTAGCTTTCGCACGTTCGCGCGAATGCCATGTGGGCGGAAATGACTTCTTTCGTTCGTTCGTACATGAGAGGGAGGTTTCTTGGTTTTTTTCCGTCAAGCAATAAATTCAATGGTTTTCACATTATAACACATTAGTTTCACAAATTTCCATGAAATACTCGGGTATTTCCGCAATTGCGCCATTTCGTCTAGTCACGCACTGCAGTCATTGGCTCACTTGAGGCACGGGGACATTTCAAACTCGGTGATTGTATTACAGCGCACTGCTGTAAATAATTGTCATGGGTCAGGTCAAGTGCGATCAAAGTGGACGTCTTCTGTACCCGGTCATCACTGCCAGCAGTTATTAAAGTGATAGTTATGTCTTATTAATTACATAACACCAGTACAAAAGAACACTAAAAACAAGTCCTGTGAGCGGTCTGCAATCTCTGATTGCTCTTCTTGTTCTTATAGTTTTGCTTCATGTTTCCTTCCCACAAACATTTGCTTGTTCATTCATAAATATATCTGGTCTTAGATTAGATTCTGCAAGTTTGGATTGCCTCATTGATGGCTTTATGCTGTTGCAGTGTAGTTGAAACGCCAAAATCAAACAGGTCTCAGGCCACGCTTTCGACAATGGTTACTCAGCCAAATTAGATGGTTGTGAGCGTCTAATCGCACTTCTGGTTTAATTCCACGTCCCAATTATTGTGACGTGGCAAACAGGCCTGTAAACTTAGCTGGCGGTTGCAGTCGTTTTGACATGATCCACAGGACTCGGACCAGTCTTATGGCTACAACAATATATTTTTGGAAAGCTTTTAGTGCATTAAAGAAGCTTCAATAAAGCACAGAAATTTATTTAATACGTCTCAACATAAGCATAAAGCATTTGATATGACATTCTATCATTGCAATAGACACAGTCTACCTACCCTGTGTTCAGTTTAAGAATCATCCCCATGAGCCTAAGTTTTGCATACCCTTGTGATATTTGTGCTTTAAAGCACACTCACTAGGCTTGACAATTATGGTGGGGAGAATGGGACAGCACTGTCAGTCAGCAGCCCATTACCTAGAGCTTAGCAAGAGGTCATAGGGGTCACTCCACCCAAGACTGAGGCTCCCATGGAGCTGCCAGCAAAGTAGCAGAGGGAGGGGGGGAAGGAAGCACACTTAAGGAGCAGAGAGGGTGTGGACACAGGAAAGCACAAGCAGGCGATGGGGTGCGTGAGTTGAGGAGTTCCCAAGCCAAGCACAACAGAAAGCAGGATATTTTGCCAGGCTGTCCTCTGCACCCACCCCTACCTTCCCTTGGTGTGTGCCAGGACAACTCACTGATCATGGCCGAGGGACGTGACTGGTCTGCCAA
>CM068962.1:39261401-39285247 GCA_035128595.1 Eptatretus atami | reverse complement strand
TTGGTGGCCTCTCTGATCAGTCTCTCCTTGCTTGGTCATCCAGCTTTGGAGGGACGGTCTGATCCGTAGGATCTTGGTGGTACCATTACACCTCCACTTCTTAAACAATTGGTCTTGACTGTTGCTCCAAGGGATAGTGAGGCCTTTGAAAATATTTTTTTATACCAATCCCCTGATGTGCCTTTCCACAACTTTACCCGGACGTCTTTTGAAAGCCTCCTTGGGTGTTCATGGTTGGTCTTTGCTGCGAATGCACTACCCAGGCAGGCCACTTACAGAACGCTGATATTATTTCTGAAATTAATCAGAATCGCTGCAATTTAATACAGGTGGAGGCCAATTAACTTGGTGTGTGATTTTGAAAGCGATTGGTTACACACCTGAGCTAATTTACAATTTGATATTAGGGGGGTGGGACACTTTATTCCCACCAAGATATTTCTGGTTTTGTATTTTTTAATCGAATTATTTTTTAATCTGAGGAAATTGTTTTTCACTGGAAGTTGTGGGGGTTATGAATGTGTACATAAAGGTGGGTGGGGCGGGGGGGGGGGTAATTATACATATATATATATATATTATTTGATGCAATTGAATTGGCAGGCAATAATGCAATAGGTAAAAATTTGAAAGGGGTGTAGACTTTCTGCAGCACTGTTCAATGAAGGACTTTGCATGGTGTGCATGTGTTATAATTCATAGGAAATCAGATTCTTGAAACTCCACATGCAAGATAACCATGCACGCCGTGAACTTTGAAATCCAGTATGATAATGCAACAACATACTCTAATTTTGCTGGACTTGAGCCGAATCCTTGAGCCCTCACGACCCGGTGAGTCTGAGTAAAAAAGTCCGCCAGCAAATTGGACTCGAGTCCCACATCAATGACTTCTGGAAGTTTTTTTGTTGTTTTGCCACCCTTCCACACCCAAACTAATGAGTATACCAAAACAACCCTCCTTTCCAAATAAAAAGTTTGGTTTTTTTATCTACTCTCCCTCCAGCCCATTTAGTTTTGTTTCAATCACGACCCCATTTCTCTTAGTCGTTCAAATTAATTCCCGTGCTTTCTGTCCCTCCATTCTGCATCCAAGTGCCCCCTCTCCCCCGCGTTGAGCATTTTGTGTTTCGAGCTCTTCACGAGCCAAGTTCACAATTTTAAAAATTCACTGAAAGTGTTATTTCCATTGAAAAACATCTTCCCATCTTCTTACATTGTACCAATTTTGTCATAGTAGGCCACTTCCTTTGAGAGAAGAATGTAGAACTAGTCATCAAGTGCAGTCACATGGATCTGGCATCTGGGTTAGGTAGAAAATGTAATCCAATTGGTTCATACTTTAGTAAACCAAATTTTTCAAACAACCATTCGAATATTGATGAGGTTCGACTACCCAATGGAATAATGGGACTGAACTGACATTTCAGACATTAATATTAAGAGGCGTTAACATTGATACCCAGAATTGTCAAGTTTGTCTTTGGTTCCAAAGCAGTTAGAAAAACTTTTCATAAGATTTGGTTGATTTAGCATTTTACTCATTTTGAGGCAATACATTTTAAAATCAAAATTAGAACAACGAATTTGCATGAATGCCTGATACGAAAACAAGCACGGTGGAGCACATACAAACAACTCGGAAAATAATGCATCTGGCCTTCAGCTACGGAGACAATTAATTCGATCCTTCTACTTACTGAGACAGACGGCTGAGATTCCTGTTATCAGGCGGCTTATCTCGGCCTTTCGGCTAAAATCTCCCCCACGATTCTCTGCCGGATCGATGGACCTGTTTAAAAAGTACAGAAATGCAGTCCACCAACTGGCATGTGGGGTTTAAACAAATATAATTCCAACCATAACGTGTTCATGATAAAATTTAATTTAAGCAGCACATCTCCAACAGTCTGAGCTTACTTAAATAAGTATTTTGAAGGTTGCCAACGCACAGAATTGCAAAATTACGATATGATGAAGCTTCTCAGCGATTATTTTAATAACCCAGTGTAAAATTTGAGGCAAGAACCTCGTTAAAAGACAACCAATTTGCAGTTATTCAAATTACTCGCTCCGCCAAAGGTTATGTTTCACTACGGTTGTCTGTGTTTATGAGCAGATTTCAGACGACACTTGGACAGGTTGGGTGTGTGACAAGGATCGAATTGATTTGATCTTTGGTGAAAGATCTGCGATCCAATAATGTTCTTAATTTTCAAAGTGGTTCTTCCACCCATTGAGAGATGGGGCTAAAAACTATAAAACAATATTGAAAAAGTTTGGACGGATGACAAACTTGGAGGAGTTGGGTAGAGTGACAACAAGCGGATTAGATTTTTGCTTCAGGTCCGGTGCAGATCCGACCCATCAGTTGAGATACAAAATGTAAACCTATAGCCTGGCAGAGGTATTGCCCTCGACTGATGCCGTTCTAATTATTTCAGGAATGAATGAACCAACTCAGACCTTGATCTGGATCTCATAATGGGAACTCGCCATTCAAGTCCAATGTTTTCCACAAAGTTTTAGACAGTAAGGATCTTGAGGTAAGTAGTCAACTCTATGCTTATTCAGCATTCCAGATACAGATGAGATACAGGTGGCCCTCGTACAACGCAGGGGATGAGTTCCCGTGAAACGCTTGTTATTCGAAAACGTTGTTATGGGGCAATATTTAACATGTGAAAATCTGAGTTATGTTTTCAAAATGGGGAAGATTCAACCTTTTCAGGTTGAAGACCAACAACAACAAAAAAAACCCTCAACAAAGCAGTTTTAAATGCATAAATAAAACATATAAACAATAAAAAAACATGAATATGAAATACTTTTAATAAGTGTTGTCATTGGGTTGGATACAGTACAAATTTGCTTGTTGCAGGCTTATTCAGGTGTGGCAGCTGTCCAGTTAAGGTTGAAGGCTCAGAAAATGAAATTGAGGCTGATTCGCTAGGGATTTTTATTTTATTTTTTTTTTAACTTCATCATGGAGACTTGAGTGGCTGTCTTGAATTTTGTGTTTCGTAGACCTCCTTGTAACATTTCAGGACATTCTCAATTCTCTCTCGCACCTTGCAACTTCTCATGAAGCTGGATCGTGTTCATCATGAATGGCCGCTCAGAATGACGGGGCACGGCAAAAGCGTACGCAGTGAGTGAATATTCGCTCAGAATGACATAGCGTGGTGGTTGTCGTTGAATTAAATCCACGCCGTAGCGAAAATGCGTTTACGAGGGTCACCTGAATGAGATTCGGTCATGGCACCAAGACAAAAAGATGAACCTTGGTAAATAGTTTCACACTTTTGTTTCAGTAATCCTTTCTGGAAGAAAAACTGATGTGGTCGACTGTCTCCTGCATCAGTTTCACATTATATTGAAAGCCTTGTGCCAAGATAAAATAGTGGACAGCTGGACAAATGCATTAAAGATTGCAGATGTACAGATAATGCGCCATGAAAACGTTCGGCAATGTTACCTGTATATTACATCAGTTTGGGATGCCTCGTAACACATGTGTGAGAAGGGGACACCCAGTTGAAACCCCTCAAGTGGTACCATGGTACATGAGATTTCACTGCACAGTAATGCTGGTCAGTCATACAATTCCAAAATTTAGGAATTATAGTTTTAGGTAAGCAAGAGTCCATCACACGCAAGACAATTACCACCCACCTTATCCCCACAAAACTCAAATGTTTAAACAAATTTCAACTGATAAATGTTATTTTCTCAAGAGTACAACCCTCACAATACAACTAGAGACTTCATTAGAACAACGTACTCCATGCAATCTTGAGAAAAGACATGGGAAGGATTATTTTTAAACTCTTACTTTGCGTTTCTGAGCACAATCAAGACTAGCTTTGTTCCTAACTTTAAACAACAGACGAAAATGGCAACCATACGAAGCTGACAAGTCAGAGTAGGCCAGAGCTGAACCTTCTGCCAACTCATTTTAGAGAAGCTGACGTTTTTGAAAATCTGAGAAAAAAGATTTCACTAAACAACATTATGTTGGACTAAGTTAGCAATGCAACGACCGACCTAGGTGCTGCTATTTTGTCTGAATCTCACTGTTACTCAACATCAGAGCATGCGGCAAAATTGATTTTTCAAAATGGCATAAAGCTTTTGCCCAAGTACTGCTAAACTGACTGTTTTTGGAAGTGCAAAGAATATATCCAAGATAATCTCCACTCATGGCTCACGAACCTCCTCTCCTCTCGCAATCAACACGTGACTCTAACGGCGCTCTCATATCTTCTGTTCCTGTCGAGGCTGGAGTTCCTCACAAAAAAGTGTTCTGGGCCCTGTGCTTTTTCTGTTTTTTATCAATGATCTCTCTGACTGGAGAATCCTCTCTCTGCTTATGCTCCACCCTCTGCCATACCATCTCTCATTCCTCTGATCGGCAAGCAGCAGCCTCTTTCACTCTGAGGCTGGATAAAATCACAAGCTGGTCAAACACTTGGAAACATGTCTTTCAATCCTAACAAATCTCTCACAAAACATCTCTCAAAAGGATAGTCTGGAAATTCCCCCACCCCCCCCCCCCCCCAATTTACTTTCTCAACAATCCCGAGAAGAATTCCATTATTAAGCTTTTAGGCCTCACTATCTGCCACAATCTTTCCTGGAAAGCCACGTCTCCAAGCGGCCTTCCAGAGCCAGTTGCTGACTGGGCATCCTATGTCATGCAAAGTCCTTCCTTGGCACACCTAAATTCCTGACCACATACAAAGCTTTCATCCTCAGTCTGATGGAGTACTGTTCTCAAATGGAGTGGTGCTCCAGCCTCACATCTAGCTCAGCTGAGTCTTTGGTTTCTCACTCTCTCACTGCAGTAGGGTTGGGCACACATCGACTTTTTCTCTGTTGCCCCTGAAAGGAGTGTATTTTAAGGTCCATTTTCACGCTGATCACGAATCGTTGAAATTTTTGACCTAGGATGATGTCTTAGGTTGGTAAAATGCAAAAAAATCAAAATGGCCACCCAAATTTACCCACTTTTCAGGTAAAATTTCATAATTAGCTTAATAGGGCATAAAATAATATTACATGCCCTAGTAAGACATAATATCAAATTTTACCTGAAAAGTGGGTAAATTTGGTGGCCATTTTGATTTTTTGCATTTTACCAACTAGAGGGTGGGCACACATCGACTTTCTCTTGTTGTCCCGTTGAAAGGAGATTTTTTATGGCCATTTTTCACGCTGATCACGAATCCGTTGAATTTTTGACCCTAGGATGATGTCTTAGGTTGGTAAAATGCAAAAAAATTTTACCCACCTTAGTAAGATTTACCTTAGTAAGACATCATCCTAGGTCAAAAATTTCAACGGATTCGTGATCAGCGTCGAAAAATGGCCATAAAAAACACTCCTTTCAACGGGACAACAGAGAAAAGTCGATGTGTGGCCCAACCCTAATATTATATGCCCTTGTAAGCCATAAATTATCAAATTTACCTGAAAAGTGGTAAATTTGGCGGCCATTTTGAATTTTTGCATTTTACCAACCTAACACATCATCCTATGTCAAAAAGTTCAACTGATTCGTGATGAGCGTGAAATTTGCCATAAAAAACACTCCTTTCAAAAAGTAATGGTTGGTTATGCCCAACTCTACTGCAGGCAAGTCCGGTGGTATTTCTGTCTTCTACAGTCTCGTCTGGCCTTGACCCCATCCCCACTCTGTCTGGGTTGTCCTCCCTATATTTCCATAGGGAGTGCCAAGGTCCGCCAAAATGAGAATTATTGCTACCTTCACTTTTTCATTCGTCTTTTTCCCGCCTTTGGAACAAACTCCCACACACTCTTCAATCCCCATCCTCCCTTCAGGTCTTCAAAACTGCTCATTCACCACCCTCTCATATCTTCCACCATTCAAAATCATCTTTTCTACCTCCATTAATCCACCCCAAAACAACCTCCTTCAAATTCCCTGTTTTCCTTCCTGAAAACCCTGGAGTACCACATTGTTTACCCTGTGTACCCACCCCATTCCATCCCTCTCCCTTCCATAGATTTCCTATTGTGTGTTCCATACTATTTTGTGCTTCACTATCCCACCGTTATGCATTTCTGTGTATTCGCTCTTACCAAGAGCCTCGACATGGTATACAAATAAACAAATAAAATGAAAAATCACTCAGTGACAACTTGGCAAAACAGCACAAGTAGAATGGCACTCAGTTAGAGTGTACACCTCTGCCACGTGGAACATTTTACGTTTTGTATCCACCGATGGGCTGGATCCAAACCAAAACCCAATCCGCTTGTTCTTGTCACCTATTCAACTCATCCATCTTCTTTTGTCATAACTCGTCCACAACTTTTTGAGATACAGTTATAGCGATATATTTAGTTTATGGTCCTATCTATCAATTTTAGAAATTAGGCCTGTGTTGACTTAAAAAATTAGGTGCTGAATTCAGCGACCCGACATGAAAATTGCTCTTTCAATATTCAAGTCAATCTGATGAAAATTGAGATTTTAGAAATTTGGCCCAAGATACAAAGCTTGGGTGTTAAAGGACACCCTTTTGGCCTAAGTTGATCTCAAATGAATAGGTGGTTGAATTCAGTGACCTGATATGCAAATGCTAAGCCCCGGCGAAGGGTGAGGAGACGACCCAAACGACACACCGTGAACCCGGATCGCGCTTCCACATAGGGCCTGCGCGTCATAGCCCCGCCCTGCCAGACTCCTCGGGCCGGAAGCGGTCTCATTCACACATCCGGCGTAACACGGCCCGGAGCCCCACACCAAACTCTCGGGCCGACACCCCACCCAACCCCCCCCCCCCACGCCCGAGCCGCACACCCGCCCTGCCATATTCTGGCGACTGGACGAGGGTCGTATCGGTCCTGCGTGCCCATTCGGGAGGGGGGCATCCCCCGGCGAGATGCGGTTGGTGCTGTCAACATGCTTGGCTTGTCCCGCATCACAAGGTCCGAGTACCTTGAGCCGTGCAGCACGCCTCTGCTTAGTCAAATTGTATCGATGCAGAAGTGCGAGGAGGCGTGGGATGATTTTTCCCGTGTGCAGGAGATGTTGGTGGTTGAGGTGGTGAGTTTTTGGTGAGCGAAGTTTGAGCAAGGTGAGACACCGCTGTAAACTCGCATGCAGATTTGAGTGAAAGGGCGCACCATGCGTGCGCCGGGCAGCGTCTTTGTTCATGTTGTGAGTCTTTCACAGGTGGCTGCTTGGTGCTAATATGTGTGTATATGTGTGCGTGTGCGTGTTGCGCGTGTGTGCGTGTGTGCGTGGTGGCCTGGCACTTGTCCTCGTAAGTTAAGATTGCAGAAGATTATTATTTTGGGTTAAGTCTGCTATGTGTCTGTTTTTGTAAGTTGCTTGTATTATTGTTGCACCTCACACTTCTTTCTATCCCTGCATCACACACCAATAAACTAATCACTGCACCACTTAACTTTCCTCACCTGCTTGTACATAAATTATTAGAAATGTTTCCAGCTCGTTTTGTCTATTTGCATTGATCCAGCATGGTCCGAATACTAGCTTAGCCAGGACTTTATTCCCAACGATCCGTTCCTTTTAGCCGTATCCTTGGCAGTGTCGCTCGGCTGCATCCGATCCGGTAAAGTGATCCGATCCGGTAGAGTGATCTGGTTCGGACAAGGCATACCGAGGGCATGTTCCCCGGTAATTAAATCACGTGATTACTTAGGTAACCCGGTTAACCATAGAAGGGAGGACCTGAGGTTACGTGGTTGAGTTCTTGGCGTTCACGGTCGGTTAGCGACCCGCCGCGCCAAAATTATCTGTGTGCGACGGCCTACAATTCCGGGGAGTCTGGTGGGAGCCGAGATAGAGCGCCCCCCCCCCCCCCGTGGTCTTCTCACCCCACGCCGGCCCGCAACAATATAAATATTGTTACGGTTCCGCCGCGTTCGGCGTGCAGACGACGTTCTAGCCAA
Organism: Eptatretus atami; assembly: GCA_035128595.1. Classification (NCBI taxonomy): domain Eukaryota; kingdom Metazoa; phylum Chordata; class Myxini; order Myxiniformes; family Myxinidae; genus Eptatretus; species Eptatretus atami. The sequence goes on along the minus strand of CM068962.1, from coordinate 39,277,300 downwards.
ATCGCGGTCGCGCGCCCACCAAAGGCGCAATCCAGTCGTGACTTTCCGGACCAACGCCGAAATCCAGTCACGGATGCCTTAACGCATCATAAACTAGCCAATTATTCTGTCCACAGCGCTACAGGGTTGATCGCCGAATTATCGATGCACCTAATTATTCGCGCGGACAGAAATACCGCGAGTCGATACCTCGACGGGACCTGTACGAAACCGAGCCGCTTAAGCGGATCGTTCGTGTGCAAAGCCGAGCGGTTATATATCAGCAAGTCCAGTCAGACCAAATGATCACTTTTATCGGCCTTAAAAGCCAGTTAATATCCCAAGCGCACCATGGCAGTCAATACAGGAAGGGACGCATCGAGCAGGTTGACATTCAACAATGGGTGGTTATTTTTCACACTCGCACGTAAGCAGTCAATGGGGGAATGGGACAAGACACGAGCAAAAGCCTACAGCCGAGTTCTATTCGGAATGTACAAGCACGTACTTGCTCACAATTCTACTTAGAGACAAGGCACCACAGAACTTTCATACAAAAACCCAAGAAAGAAAAGACACGGGCTCGTAAGCCTTTAATATTCCTCAGAGCTGGGATGACCGAAAGGCTCTGAGAGTCCGGGCAGGTTACCTCGCCGCCCTGGTGGCGGCGACCTCTTCGGATCGGCGACCCTTGGTGTCTCCATTTGGTCCGATGCGTCGCGAACGCGCCAGTCGCTTGGGTGGCTTGACGAGCAGCTTGTACGGCTGCTTGGTCGGCCTCGGTGGCCGGGCTTCATCGCGGCCCCTTTTTGGCGAGCCTGGCCGGCGACGCTTCGGAGGAGCGAACGGGTCCCTTGCTCTTTCAGAGTTATGCTCCTCTAGACCCATTCACTCCTCGGCGTCGCCCGACCGTATCAGGGCTGTCTGCCTGGACCCCACGCTCCGATGCTGCCGTAGCTCCGACGACTCCAAGCTCCTCCGGTGAACGACGAACAACCACCTCCGCTCGCCAGCTTCACCACCAACTGCTCTCTCGCGTTGTCAAAGCGGCTTTTTATAAGCCCGGGGGTGAAACCGCTGGAGTTTCGCCACCCGAAATCGGCGCTTCCCCCTTTCACCTCAGGCTGGCTCCCCCCTTTCAGCTCTGATTGGCTGGCTTTTTCCAAGGCAAAGCCCGTTTTTGATCCACTTATGCAAATCAGCAGCTTCACGGCTGATTTGCACATGGAGGCTGGAATGTGGTTCTCCCTGTTGCGCCGCGAGTTCGTATCACGGCATTTTGCCGCTGTCGCTCAGGCGGCGTGATGGTGTCGCGATGTTGATGGCGCTGTGGTGGAGGTGGCGTGGTGTGAGTTGTTGGCTTGTGGTTGTGGTGGCGGCGTGGCTGTAGATAGTTGTTGTTGAGGAGATGTTGTTTGTTTAAAATAAAAGATAGAAAAAGAATAACGGCTAACTCAAAGATTCACAGCCCGGCACACGAACAATTCCCGTTATATACTGAAACGCAAAAGAAACTTACCACCTTTTAAACATTCAAACATCAACAATAACACTGCGTGTAGTAAATGTGTGAACTTATTTGTGGACAATAGTGTCCTCACTGTCAGACAAAACGGTCACGGATGGTCACTTGAACCTTTTAATGGTCACTTCATAGCACAGCTGTTGAACAGCCGTTTTGACTGTCAGTGATTAGCCAAGGGGTACGGGATGATTTTAATGAGCTGCACGTGATGTCTGATATTGGCTTTAAAAAGGCCAGTGCAAAATGGGCATTTCAATCAACATGCCACGATTGTCAAGGATCAACGGCAGTGTGCCTTGGCATACTGCAAGGCGGATTGAGCTACCCGTGAGGTGGCACGTCGCCTTGGCTGTTCACACCAGACGATATCGGCCCTGGTGGACAGAGACACCCTCCACAACTCTGCAGATGACAGACCTCGATCAGGGAGGCCAAGAGTCACCACTGCAAGGCAGGACAGGCAAGATTTTTTTTTTTGTATACATGTCGAGGCTCGTTATGAGAGCTAACACACAACGCACCAGCAAGGGGCATGAGACAAGAGGGCGGGGGTGGAAGGGACAAAACAGTGGGGAAACAGACACATTAGGTGATCTGTGGAAGGGAGAGGGACGGGGATGGACGGGGGAACATGGGGAAGAGAAGATGGACATTACAGGGACTTTCAGGAAGGAAAGCCATGGGAATTGAAGGAAGTGGGCTTGGGTGGATTATCGGGGTAGAAAAGATCGAGGATTTGGATGTGGGGATGATAAGAGGTGGTGTGTGAACAGCTGTTTTGGAAAGCCTTGGAGGGAAGAATGGAAAGAATAGAGTGAGGGAGTTTATTCCAAAGGCGGGAAAAAAGGAGGAATGAAGGAGTGAAGGTGAGCAGTGTTGCGTTCGTGATTTTGTGGTAGTTTACCAGAAGGGGGTGTTGGCGGACCGTGAGCGCCCTGTGCAATGTGTGGGGACAAATGGCAGAGAGAGCAGGGGGGGGCAAGGCTGGAGAGGAGACGGTAGAGAAGACAGAAAGACCACCGACCAACCTGCGGTGATTGAGTGAGAGGGCCAAAGACTCAGCTTCATTGCGGAGATGCCGATGATCCTAAATGCCCTGGTTTCGACAGCGTTTGAAGCGAGAAAGGTTGGGAGCAGGAGCACCAGCCCAGAGGGGAGAGCAGTACTCCTTCAGGGCTACGGACAAAAGCTTTGTAAGTGGTCAGGAGCTCAAGAGGCCGAGGAAGGACTTTGCACGACGGAGGATTCCCAGTCGGCGACTGGCTTTTGAGGCGAGGTTGGAAATGTGACTTTTCCCAGGATAAGGTCATGGCAGATAGTGAGACCCAGAAGCTTGAAAGAAAAGACTTCTTCCAGAGGATTGTTGAAGAAAGTGGATGGGGGGGTTTCTAACGGTCCTTTCGAAGAGACATAGTCAGAGTGTGAGATTTGTCTGGATTTGAAAGACATTTTTCCATTGTTGGACCAGTTTTGTGATTTTTATCCACGATCTGCAGTGGAGCGAAGAAGCTGCTGCTTGCCGTCTGAGGATGACAGATGGTACGGCAGAGGGTGGAGTCATCGGCAGAGATATAGAGGATTCCAGAGAGTCGGAGAGATCATTTGATGAAAACCAGAAAAAGAAAACAGGGCCCAGAACGCTACCCTGAGGAACTCCAGCCTGCACAGGAAAGGGGATGAAAAGAACTCCATTTAGGCCACACGTTGACTGCGACAGGAGAGAGAAGTCTGCGAGCCATATGAGTGGAGATGGCCTTGGATACCATGGGGAAGAGAGTTTGTGTGAGTAGTTGCAGGGTGCCAGACTGTGTCAAAAGCACGTGATATGTCCAGGGATACGGCTCGGATTTTCCTGGTCTGGCATTGAGACCTCCATCCATTGATGGGAGAGCAGAAGCAAGCATATCCAGGGTAGAGTGACCTGGTCTGAAACCAAATTGATGATCGGAAATCAAGCCATTGGAGAAGAGGAAGGATTTCATGTCTGAAGCGATGATGGATTCCATAACCTTGCTGATGATTGGGAGAAGGCTGATTTGTCTGTAGTTACAGGAATCTGTTTTGCACCTTTTTATGCAGCGGCAGTGAGTTAGCAGATTTCCAAGCAGATGGCAGATGACTTGAGCAAATGAGAGGGTAAATTAGAACAGAGAGAGGGTTGAGCAAGGCAGAAGAGCAGGCTTTTGAGGACACGTGGGCTGATGCCGTCTGGGACCGGTTGCAGAATCTGAGTGAGGTTGAAAGCAAGCTCTCCACCTTGTTAGAAGAAAAGGACACAGAGTCCAGGGACAGTTGGGTGCGACTGGGTAAGGTGGGGTTGAGAAAGTGATGGGTTTAGGACAACAGATTTAGCTGCAAACACTGAGTTTTAGACATTCAGCTTTATCACGTGCGGTATTCAGCACTGCGGCCATTTGAGGTAAGTGAGGGATGGAGGGGGAAACATACACCAGAAACAGATTGATTAAACGCCACCAGGATTTTGAGGAGAGAGAGTTTGAGAGTTCAGACTTGAGATGAGAAAGATGTTGTTTTCTGGCTCTCCTGGGGTAGATACACACTTGTTCCGAGCTTTGTGGAAGGAACTTGAGATTGCCCACAGTTGGGTTTGCTTTCCATGAGGCAAAGGGCAAGTTGTTTCAGGACAACTGCCTCGCCACAAGCTCAGTAACCAAGGGCGGGAGGAAGGGTAGGACAACTGAAGACGAGAGGGGATAAATCTGTGCATGAGAGTAGAGCAAGTTTCTTTGAAAGAATTCCCAGGATGAGTTGATGTTGAGAAAGTAGGTAGGAGACCAGTCTGTAAGTTTGATAGCTGCTTGGAGACCCTGCCAGTCGGCTTGCGTGGAAATGCCAGACTCGACGGCGGTGAGGTGGTTCTTCTGATAACACCCAGAGAGATGTCCACTTTGACAAGGACGTGGTCAGAAGAACCGATTGGAGCGGAGGAAGAGCAGCAGATATTGTCAGGGAAATTTGTCAAAATCAGATCTAGAAGAGATGGGAAGTACCATTGGTTGAGATCCGGGTCGGGAAATTGACCGATTGAGTCAGTCCCAATGAGTCACAGAAAAGCTTTTGCTGACGGTACCATGACAGGTGAGAGAGGTACCCACACCTAGCAACTGGGCGTGATGACAATTGAAGTCACCACATAAGGAGAAGAGAGAGTTTGGATGAGAAGATAGAAGATGGTCCATGTTTTCGGATAGTGAGGTGTAGATGGAGTCATCACTGTTCGGTGGACGGGTACAGTACACATATAAACATGAGGTGGGAGTGGAGGGAAGCCGTAGCCAGAGGTATTCCTGGGGGTGGTGGGGGAGTGAGAGCAGTGCAAGGAGAGTGAGGAATAGAGTCTTTGATGAGAGAGCAACACCTTCCACCAGGACGAGGCTCAGGTCTGTCAAACCGGAGGAGGGAGTAACGGGGGAGAGATACTTGGCAGTCAGACACGTCATGGGAGAGGAAAGTTTCTGTTAGGCAGATTATGTCTGGTTTGTCAGTGGCAGCCTGTATGGAAAGATCTGAAAGGTTTGAGCGAAGGCCCGGATATTTTGAGTCCACACTTTTAATGAAGAGGTAGGGGAGGAGCTTTGGGTGCAGGGGGTGGGGGGAGGGGAGGGTAGGACAAGGGACGAGGGGGGAGGTAAGGAGGGTTGTTGAAAGAGTGTGGGGATTGCAGAATAGCTAGAGGAGGGGCCGAATGAGGAGGAGAAAAGGCTCTGTGGTGCTGGGGGAGAGGGCGGACAAGAGACAAGGAAGAGGCAGTTGAGGATTTGAGGAGGTGGAGTGAAGAGATGGAGGTGAGAGGGCAGTGTGAGGGAGGCAGCTTGTGGATGAGAGGGGGGCAACTTTGAGAAGGATGAGTGAGGGGATGAAAGGTGGGAGAAAGGATGAGGGGGGAATTTTTGAGAGAGGTGAGAGGGAGGCTTGGAGGGAGAAGAGTGGGATGGTTTGCTTTGAGAGTGAGAGAGAGGGTGAGGGGGTGAGTTGGCACTGAAGTTGGGAAAAAGAATGGTTGATGGAAAGTGAACATCCATTGCAAAACTGTGGTTTTTAAAAGTTTTAGGTCGGAGATGCGATTTAACACAATTCTTGATGGATGCAATGAAGGCGAATTCAGAGAATGGAGAGAAGAAGCGCTTGTAATAGTTGGATTTTTTAGGCAAGGAATGAAGGAGAGGTCGAAGTGAGAGCAGCCTGTTAAAATAGCAGAAGAGTAGTGCATTATGAAACAGTAAGAGCACCACATGTGTGAGAGAGGAAAGATGAAGCATTATAAGATCGTTTTTGTTGTTAATATTAATGTTTTGAGAGAGTTTTCAACAGATTAAGTCATGGAAGTGTTGTTCGAAAAAAATCGAGGAGAAGACGAGGAGGAAGATAAGAGGAAGAAGAAGAAGCAGAATCGGGAGAAGGTTAGCGTGTTGTTGTAGTTGTTGTGGGTTATTTTTTATTTTTATTTTTATTTTTTTTTTGAGATAGAAAAAGAGATTAGTTGGGGTGGGGGGGGAGGGGGAGGTCCTAAGTGTTCCTAACCAAGATGGTCCTAAGTCAGATGGCTTCAGACATTGGGACTGAGTGGGACAGAATCCAGCAGCAATCATCCAAAGACTGGTAGGCAGTATGCGCCGACGATGCACTGCCTGATATCCAAAACAATGGTGGCCAACACGCTATTGAAAGGGGACTGACATTGCACCCTGTGCTGTTCTGTACTGCAGAACAAACCTATGAGATGGTGTATCTTGGTCAAAAACTTGACATGTCATCAATAAAATGCCAATGTTTCAATAAGCAATTGTTGGTTTGTTTTATTTTGAACTGTTACAATTTTATTACATTTCAAACAAGTGGTAAGTTTCTTTTGCGTTTCAGTATACATTGGTGGGGGAATCTAACCTGGAACACACACTTATCGAAATAACTGATCTTCTGGGGAACCTGAATGGTGTTCTGTGAATTTCCACCACCGTACAATATATCGGAAGTTTTCCACCAATTTTGCACCCTTTTTTTACGCAACCTCCTTTTAACACGTTAAAATTCGTTCTTCATGCCTGTTCGTATCCTTTATGATGTTCCTAAAAACAGTTTCCCATTTGGAACGATTTTGAATTTTGTTTGTTTGTCTGTCAGACAAGCAAAAACAATTGCCTTGCTCCTTTGTGTGCATGCACAAAAATGGATGAGATTCTGTACTATTTGCCAAATTCAAGCCAAAGTATTGATAAACTGCAGGTTCGTGGTCTGATTTGTTCTGCAGTATTCTAAATTAAATTGGAATAAAGTAGTTCCTTGATCATAGAATGACAAACAGAAGGGTGAATCAATTGTTTAACCCCACTTTGGGCTTCAGGTAATAACACTGGCAATCTGAACTTCCACATTAATCAAAACACTCCTGTAATTCCACCCCCCCCCCCTCAAATCTCACCCAATAACCATACCACACTCTACCCTGCAGGCAAATCAATGTCCTTGCATATAAACACGTTGTCTGAAGCCATGTGTTTACCTTTTTTGTCCAATGTCTTTGGAGGTAACTGGCAATCTTGAGTGGTTCCCTGGAGCTTGTGATGTGATGAAGCAGAAACCTTTCCTTCAGGCACTGGAGGGAGAACTACATCAGTTTCTGGAAAATAAAAACGCAAAAAATTTCACACAATTCGATTATTTTATTTTTAAATCAATGGCCGCCCAGATACAAACCAAATTATCACCGTGCAATGCAAAACTGCTTGGGTCTTAAAGGGTAAATTGCAAACTTAGGGGTGAGGTTTTGTACTCGCCACGGCCGAGCTTCCTTTGTTTTCCTTTTGTTGATGGCAAAGGAGAGAAAACCTGCAAAACAAGAGGGGGTTTTTTTTTCATTGCTTGTAATGTCTTGCTTATTGTACAGCAAATTATTTCCTGAAAAAAATTTTTTGGCATTATTTAACCTCTTGAAAACCACCTTCTGGCAAAATTTACAAACAGTTTCAATTTCTTTTCAACTTTTACAGGAATAGACATAAGGCCAAATCGATGAAAAGCAACAATTAAAATGAATGTTGGCACTGTTCCAAAACAATGAGACAAAAAAAAAATAGGACCACTGGACATTACATGTAGCTTATCTGGGCCCTGGCCTAATGTTGCAACCCAAACTTGGTAGAATTCTAAATGGTGGGTCTGGTGAGGAAGATTTTTGAAGGAATTTAAACGATTTTCCAAAAGTTATACTTGGTCTGCGATTTTGACATTTTCGGTCATGTGATCGGCAGGACCTCCACAATTTATCTCAACCCTGCCTCATGTTGTAACCCAAATATGGTAGCATAGCTCTCTCTCATGCACAAATTTATCCCATCTAGTCTTCATTTGTCCTACCTTTCCTCCCGCCCATGGTACACTGAAGCTTGTGGCGAGGCAGTTGGCCTGAAACAATTTTCCTTCGCCTCATGGAAGGCCAATCCAACTAAAGGCAATCTCAGTTCTTTCACAAAGCTTGGAAAAGTGTGTGTCTCCCTCAGAAAAGTCAGAAAACTATCTTTCTAAGCTCATGTCTGAACTCAAACCTGTCGTCGTATGGAGCATTCGGCGGAGCAGCGTGTCGTCGTCCCTGTTCACTTCGCCAGTGACTCCAAGGGCCTCCATCTGGCCACCCCCCAGCAGAAGCCTGGCCCACCCCCATCTCAAGATGCTGATCAACCTGCTGCAACCACGAGGCACGTGGTCGGCCCATTGGCTGCTCCACTCACGAGGCTCCCTCGCTGAGAGAATCTGGTGAGCAGGATCAGCATCAGGAAAACGAGCCACATGTCCATACAGCTGCAGCTCACGCTCACTGACTATGCAGGTAACAAATGTCATTTGAGTCACTCTCAGCAACCGCTCGTTGGACACAAAGTCTGACCAGTGATAGTCAAGGATTCTCCGAAGAGACCTGGAACCAAAGGAGTTAAGTCTCCACCTCAGACCCCTGGAAAGAGTCCAAGTCTTACATCCATAGAGCAAGACTGCAAGCACCAAGGACCTGAAGACTCAGACTTTTGTCCTCCTGCACAGGTACCGCATCGCCACACCCCATGATCTAGTGAATCCATGACTCCCCAGGCCGACCCAGACGTCTGTTGACCTCTGGCTCACAGCCAGCAAAACATGAATATCACTGCCAAGGTAAGCGATTCTCTCATGACCTCAACATCCTTGCCACAAACAGGTACAGACAGGATAGCAGCATCCAAGATGCCAGTGAAAGCCTGGATTAGTTTTGACCCAGCAAACTCATAATCCCAGCGGCTCCGATTCCTCATTCAGCACCTTTGAGGCCCCCAAAAGGATATCTAGAGTCTTCGCAAAGATGACTGCATCATCTGCGAAATAAAGTCAGAGATCTCGACATTCCCAAACAATGACCGCAACTTGATCTCTCCGACAACCTCCCCAGAATCCAGTCCATACAAATGCTGAAAGTATGGGGACCAGAACACACCCCTGACGAACTCCAGTAACAACTGGAAATAAGTAAGATGGTATCACCACATCTCACAGCACTCTCAGTACCAGAGTATAGTTCAGACATCAGATTGATCAGTTTTGGTGGCACCTCACGAAGACAAGAATCCTCCAGGAGGGCATCCTGATTCACTGAATCAAACGCTTTACAGAGATCAACATAGGCCGCAAGCAGCCCCTGCCGAAACTCTCGTCTGCGTTCGGTGAGGACCCAAGAGCAAGGATACGGTCAATCGGTGACCTCTTTGTGTAAAGCCTGACTGCTCTGGACGCTGGTGCTCAAGCATATGGTGGGAACACCATCAATAATTATCCGAGCAAAGACCTTACCCGGCACTGAGAGCAGTGCCACCCCTCGGAATTTGTTGGTCTTGGCGATCACCCTTCCCTTTCCAGAAAGGAACAACAAGGCCCCTCTTTCCAGTCAGTTGGGATGATGCCTGTGTTCCAGGCAGAGCACAGCCTGCATGCAGTGCCACGAGTGCAGCATTTCCACCAGCCTTGAGAAGTTCAGCTTGGATGCCACAGATCCCTGGAGCTTTATCCCATTTCAACCGGTTCATCGCAGCCTGTGTTTCCACAAACGAAGGTGGACCACAGTTGATTGGAGGGTCAGCAATAGAGATAGACACACCTGACATCCAACTCAACAGCTGGTAGATCAGACTGGTGCAGCCGTTCAAGGTAACCGGCCCAGCAGGCCTTCACTTCGGACTCTCAAGAGCCCACCACCCTCGCACAACTGCAGTACACCGACGGACGGCCTTGGAGGAATGCAATGCGCAAATTCCCCTGAAAGCAGAACGAGAATCACTTGACCACAGGTGATGCTCTACACCCTCAATTCTTGCACAATGCCTCCTTGTCCACCCTTAGTGCACGTACAGTTTTACACCTCAGCTCACTGAACAGCTCTGCCATTCAGGCTGGCTCTGCGACTCTGCTCAATGGTATCCAGTGTCCCTGAGACAAAAAATTCTCTTCGCCCTATGGTGAGTTCCAAGACATCCACCGGCAACATCAAGGCAGTAGTCTTGAAGGCACTCCACAACTCTTCAGGATTCCCCAAAGCACCCAGACCCCTCCCCAAATCTCAACTCAGCCGTTCACAAACTCCTCAGCTACTCTCCAATCCTTGAGCTTGCCAACATTCAGCCTAGGTTGGATGGTACCATTCTCCTGGATTTAAGCTGCAACTTCAGGGTTGCTACAACAAGCCTGTGGTCAGTATTGACGGAATGAGCACTCCGGTAGACCTGCAGTTCTGGATATCCTCCAGTGACCATCAATGAGCACATGGTCAATCTCCTTTGCCACACCACCAGCGTTGGAATACAAAGTCCAGCAATGAGCCTGTGGGCATTGAAACAATGAAGCACACCACAAGTCCATGACTTCTTGCAAAGTCAAGGAACTTGGTGCAATTCTGGTTCACAGTTCCAGACCCATGGGACCAACACATGTTTCATAACCATCGTTATAAGCTCCAATGATGCATTGAAATCCCCCAAGACGAGAAGAACATCTCGCCTGGGGCACTGATCAACTAGACTCGAGCAGGCATAGAAGGTATCCTTCACGGTGAGATCACTCGCCTCAGTCGGAGCATTTACAGAGACCAGGGAAACGACACCCAAGGATGACGAATCCTTAGTCTCAGTATACGCTTGTTGACCGGACCGATGTTACCTCAATTATAATTGGAGTCAGCTTATTGGACACAGCTTAGAAACTCCTTGGGCATGGTAACCATCAGAGCGACCAGACCATCGTAGGTGTAACCACCCCCATGATCTCACCGCAATCGGTCTCCGAACCTCAGAGAGTGCTGCAATAACGATGTACAAACACTTGAGCTTAGATTAACAGACAGGTGATCATCCTCTCTTAGGGATAGGACATTTCAGGCACCACCCGAAAGACCACCTCAGGTTAACCAAGGAGACCGCCTCTGGTGGATGACAACTCAGCACCACCCCGACACACACGACCACAATCTGACCCTGGAAGTTTGCCCTGTGGTCCCTGTGGAAGAGTGGGAGTACCGAAGGATTTGCCCCAACCCCATCATCGGTGAGCTGCCCTGCAAAGGGTAGCTGCACAGGAGGTACTACCATGGAGTGGTTTTCACATTTCTTTGTGTTGTGTGTTTTGCGAGTGAAGGGTTTTATGGTGGCCAAAGGGCAAATCCTGCCACCAACCTCCTAAAAAAAAAGGTAACCCAACTGCAGGAGGTCTCCACAGACAGTTGGGCATGAGATTGGATGGCATTGGCTCACAAGAAGCTCCTCCACCTTTGTCAGGTTTTTTTTTTAATCCTGCTGGGTGTTTACATCCATACAACCTCTCACCAGGAAACCTGGTGGGAGACCGTTTAGTCACCGACAACCGACCATGAAACAGGTTAGTACAGGTTTATGTGGTCCTGTAGCAAGTCACAAATCTGATCTGGCCTGACAATAAATTACCCTTCACTGCACAGTTCCCTCAGATGTCAGCACCCTCCCCCCCCCACAACAAAGGAAACAAAGATGGCAAAAAATATATATATACACATACATACAAACATGCACATTCTCAGCTGGAAGTGTTGGGGGCTGAACCACAAGTTATATTAAGGTAATGTTCAACTGTCACAACTGACTTAAACAGACCTAGTGATCTTCAAGGTTTGTTCAACTTAATGCATTAATTATTGAAGCCATCATTACACATTTGACCCCAACCCCTCCAGTGTCCTCGTACATCCGACATGCCGACACTAGTTGGGGTTTTTCAACAAAACCAAACAAATTCCCAATTTCCCTGCAGCCTGCCACACAGGTGTCCTGTTAACTTTACATATTGTTTTCACCAAGGAAAAAAGGTTACATTTATGTTGGTTGAAATGGGAGTGGGAGTGAGGGGGAGGGAGAGGGAGAGTGCAGGGTTGCGGGAGAGGTTAGATCCAACAGATCTAACTGACCAAAGACAGGTGCGATGGCAGGAAGATGAAGGGTACTTGTATATGTACATACTGTACAACAAGACAATCACGTCTCGTCCATAATTGGAAGGAATAACCAATCAGCACTCAGCACTCACCTAATAAACACAGGTGGCTGGGATTATCAAATAAATTAACTACATGCTCTTCAAGCCAAAGAAAGCTGCATGAAGCAACCAAAAACGGCTACACAAGGTAAGAAGAGCTGTTTCAAACCCTACTAGAGTTCCTCTACAGCCAGAGACCTTCACAAGTAGTACATACATGAGAATCCCAATGCTACATACGCCCCCTCCCCCACCCTCCCCACCTCCTTTTACGCTGTCACTGATCACTCACCAACAAGTGATGAAACCAGTCCAGCAGCTGAGGGGGGAGGTGTGTGAACATCATATGAACAAGACAATAGATGCACGAGTACATTGGATCTTTAACCATCTCAGACATAAAGGCCCAGAAAGGCAAGTTACTGGAATTTTACACCAAGTCAGAGACAGACAAAGCTGCCGACAAGCGCCCCACTCTACACAAGCCAAAGATGGAGCATCTAAAGTTCTGAATGAATGGTTTGCTCTCAAGCGTTCAGATGGAGCACCAATCTCAGGACCGATGTTAATTGAGAAGGAAAAGTATTTTTATGATCAGATGGGATTGACTGATCAATGTGCCTTTTCTGATGGCTGGTTGGCTTGTTTAAAGCCACAACATGGGATACAGCAGCTTGATTTCAGGAGAACAAAAGTCTGCAGATCACAATCCAGGAAATTTCCATTATGGTGACGCAAGCAAGTGACAATAATCTTCAAAGTTTGACCAAAGTCGAAATTGAAGAGTGGCGTGAAATGGAGCCCGTTAAATGACAGACTACGAAATAGTCGACAACGTTGTTAAGAGGATCTGAATAATATAATACAATATTAGGTCTATATGTATGTTTGACTTCCATGTAATCGGGTGGGGTGCATGGGAGAGGTTTTTTGGGGGGGGGGAACAATCCAGAGTTTAGGGTAGAAAGGAACCATCTGCTCCGAGTCTCGGAGGTCAGTTATAAGCCAACCTTGGCAGAGTTAGAGCAAAGACTTTATTAAGGAAAAAAAAAAGGGTATGTGCCCTTTTCTTTCTTGGTGGTCAGCATTTAATGATAGAGCATGGACAACACCATGGCTTGGCAAGCATCATAAAACTTGATGTGCCTGATAGATTCCTCCTGTGTTGAAGTTCCTTGTAAGGGAACTCAGGTATATTAAAGCACACCTCAGGATATGCTGTGGTGAACAAGACTATTAAAATCAGACAACTTGTCCAATTTGACATCAAATGAAACGAGAGGTTTGATTTTCTCAGTCGTTGATAATTTGTGAATGGTAAAAATTCTTGCCCTTCATACACACATTTGTGGTTTGCCTTGAAAGCAAAGGAGCATCACTCTTCAAGCATGGTGCCAGGCTTTGCTCCAACAAATACTCATTCAATTCGAGGATCTGATACAATTCAATCTGAAAGAAAGAATAATTCATTTAAATTAATAAAAAGTTAAAAAATAAAATAAAATTAGTCACGAACATGCAAATATTACATCAATTAAAGAAGAAGCAAAAGGATGTTACAAGCATATATATTATCTTACCATGCTGGGAAACAAATACCATGTATATTTGAGATTAATCTCATCAAGAAATTTAATAAACAGGAATTAATTCCTGTGTGGGGATGGGATGAAGAAATTGACAACCCAGGAATTAAACCCAAAAACTTAATCGCTTTTGTGGTGACAACCCACTGGGAGATCGAGTCTTCGAGTGAACCTCAGAACTTTCTCACACTAACACTGAAGCAAAAACCAAAAAAAAATAAAAATAAAAAATAAAAACTTTACAACATCGTGCATTACAAGGATGTTCAAAACAGAACAATTTAATATTTTCCAAGAAAAGCTTCATTGTCACTAGTCTAAAAAGGAGGTTCAAACCAAAGATTCCAACACAAAGCTTCACAGCTAAGCAGAAATTGTTTTTTTTTTATCGTGCCATATACAAGCAGCAAGGATGGCTGTTGAAGATGGGTGGCAGGGTGGCCTCAAGGAAAACAAAAACAAAAAAACACACACACACACTTCAGGAATCGGCAGGTTGGAGTCAGTGTGATTGCTGACTACAGTACGTACTGTATACAACCCAAAAACCCAGAGTAGCATTCCCCCCCTTGTTTTGGGGGAATTTCACAAAACAAATTATAGAAACTAGAAGGGCACTCGAAAGAGCGCATACATCCGCAACATTATGCTTGATCCCCGAGAACATATCGGGCCCAATACATTTTTTGAAATATGCTATACAGTACTATTGTTGTGGGCCAGGGTTCGGTGGCGATAAACGACCACTAGGGGGAGCAGGAGAGTCGTCTCACCGAACACCCCAGAATTTAAGTCGTGACTCTCGGATAAGTCCGAAAGGTCACGGGTCCCTTAGCGGACCGTGGTCGCCAATATTTTGACGGCGTGGGTAGGGTTAATTGCCTAATTTCAATATACCTAAGTACCCACGTTGTCAAATTACCGGGAAGTCACACCCTCAACGGACTCTGTTGAACCGGGTCGCTCTAGCGACCTCGGTCCAGTGTAACGAGCGGAATTACCAAAGTCCGTCGGACCCAATGACAACTTACAGCACTGACGGCCTCACTATTTCTCAAGCCCGCACCGTGCTGGGTCAATGGAAGAAAACACGGAAACGAACTGGAACATTTAACAATTGGGGGGTTATTTATAATGGGGGCAATAGTCGTGAAGGGAGACACAGAGCAGAGTTACAACCGAATATCAGGCAGGCAATGTACAATGAAAAGAAAACACTCAAACAATTCTCCTAACAGACTGGCGCGACACACACACACACACACCACACCACACACACCACCACACACACGACCCCTGAGTCTTTATTCGGCCCCTCAGCCCAGAGGGAAGGCGAGCTGGGAACAGAGCCTGGCCAGGGTACCTTCCCACCTCATGCGTCCACACCGGACTCCAACCTACCACGGTGGGACTCGAACCCACGTCCCGAAATCCACAGGCCCACGACCCTGGCTGCTCGGCCACCACCACCACGAGAGCCACCACAAAGACCGCAGACCATGACCGAGACCAAGCTACCACGACAGACCAAAAGCAATAGGCCGCAATCACTGCAGTACTCTGGTCCTAACAACCACTCTACTCTTTCTCTTTCGATGGGACGAACACTTCATCTGGCTGGGGCGGAGTCGGCCCTGAGGAGATGAGCCTCTGGATGGACGCGGCGTCTCGGAAGACCCGCTCCCCGCAAAAGCGCTACTGTAGTAGTTCCCGGCACTCTGGCTTCCCATTGGCCGGAGCGCCTCGGCCCTGCTCGCCCTTCACCCATTGGCTGGAGGAAATGCTCCATGCCTTTCCTCGGAGCGGAGCTTCGATCTGATGCGATGGAGGCTCCGCCCACGCCTTCAGCCAAAAACACAATGGGCAATGAGGTTGGTAGTTTGAAGAAGTTAAGAGGGATTTTTGGGGAAAAAAAACTAACTATAAAGAAACTTCACAGCAGACACATGTAATTCCCATTAGACAAAGGGGATGGGGCCCTAACTACAAACATATACTTATCGAGATAACTGAGCTACGGGAACTGCTGTCTGTGTGCAAATGGCTTCCAGATTTGTAACACCATATCGTTTTGGCCCTGTGAATGGTGAAGAATCACTTGAAAAATTAAATAATTATTGTATCCAGATCCGGGTTCGGATATTCACCAAAATCGAAACAATTCGTCCTTGCCACACCCCCAACATGTCCACCAAGTTTCGTCCGAATCCGTCCACAACTTTTTCAGATATCGTACTATATATCATTTTTGCCGCATCTCTCAATGGTGAAGA
>CM068962.1:39246182-39261391 GCA_035128595.1 Eptatretus atami | reverse complement strand
ATCCAGATCTTCACCAATATCTAATCAGTTCGTCCTTGTCACACACCAAACCTGTCCACAAAATTTCATCCGGACCCATCCACAACTTTGAGATATCCTGTACACAGAGACAAACAGACAGGGGTGAAAACAACCTCCTTCACCTTTGGTGGCAGAGGTAACAACATTGCATTATAGAGTATAGACGTTTCAGGGAGATGTACATAAACATTAATCTTTATAAACAGCTGCCAATCAGCATGTGATGGGTGGAAAAAATTTGACCTATTTAGAAAACATGTGAACATGCAAACGGCTCAGAAATCGGGTGTTATCAAATATATTTTGATTTGAAACTCAGAGAAACCACATAACCTTTCTAAATCATGTACCTCTTCCTTGTAACAACTGCTGACTGTACATCCCGATCGGGACACGAACTGTACCACTATCGACTGTAGGACGCTCGGTAAATCGCTTAAGCACTCAAGCCAGTATTCAAATTAAATGGTTGATAAGGAACGGCTGGCCAGGCTGTGGCTGCATCCCATATAGGATCCCTTTAACGTTAAAGCGGTCTTCACCATGCCCACAGCAGTTAAAGAAATTAAATTAATTTGTTCAAATGACTTTATCCACAAAAGAGTTTCTGTTTAACGTAGAACACCCTGGAGACATCGCAAAGTTTAATCACCTGTGAAATAAACATTGCAGATAATCAGCCACGATGCCTGCTCATCTGTGCACATGTCACGTGGTACATCGGTTCGTGCAAACGTTATAACTTTATTTTGAAATGTCTGTTTTTCACCAGATTTGCTTTGATTCCTTGGAGAACACCTCACAAAACCTCCAAAAATATAGACAGATCTGGCAGACGCTATGGATAGGCAGGCCCTCTGGGGACAGGGTGCAAGGTCGAGCAGTGAATGCATTAAATCAAATCGCTCAATGAAGCTGGTTATTTATGGCACGTTACTAAATTTTTTGTTCACTCAATACAATTCTCCAAACAGAAGAAAAAGATAAGTTTAACACGAGAAATTTCACATTTTCTTCTGTATATATGAAGGAGGGAACATAGCCTTGCTTGATTAAAGTAAATAGGTATATCAGTTTAGTTAAAAGACATTTCTTTAAATTATCAGATTTCACAACAGATTTCTACACGTATTTAGTCCAGACAATATCCAATCAAAACCGAAATAATATTTCAATTATATACTATGATTAGTCCATGAAAGTAGATGATGGAAAATCATATCATATAATGCATGAAATCGCTCAAAGCTCCTAATATGAAAACTATAGCACTGACAAATGTGATGTATACGATTCGTAGCTATGATGAACAGGCATTCGATAACATGAGTGAGGAAAGTGGAAAAAAAAAGAAAAAAAAACTATCGTTAAGAAATCGTTGCAGCCTGTTCCAAGTCAGGGCATGGTTGAGCAGTCAAAAAAAACATGGCGGCTTCAGACCCCTGCGAGGTTACCAAGGAAACGCCTTAAGACCCAGAGAGTGAGGTGGCCGATGATATAATTAAAAAAGGCCGTTAATTATCTTCAAAAGGGGTGTTTTAATTAACCCAAACACCCAATTTTCAGTCATACACTTCCTTGGAGTTTACTTAAAATGCACGCAAAGATTCAGGCTGCTAGATTTCATGGTTTTGGAGTTATGGAGGAGAGACAAACAGACACGCTCATATAGATACCAGCAGGGGTGCCCGGCATTGCAGGCAACACCGGGTCCCTCTTCCCTCATCCCATTCCTTCCCCTGCCTCCTCCCCAAACACCTCATGAGAGACTGCGACCCCTTCACCTCCCCCTTTCCACCCCACCCCTTTCCCTGCCTCCCCTGATTGGTGGAAGTTGGCTTTGGGGCTTCCCACTCTGGGGATGTGCACAGTGCAAAAATGCAAGTCATCTCCACAGCTGACTCTGCCACCACTACCACCACCACCGGGTGGCGCAACAAGATACACATTTACATAGAGAATTTTTGTCGACCTTCACTCCCGAACCCCTGAAACTGCAGATGAAACCAAGTAACCCATGTTTACCATGAGGTCAAACTTGGTGGCAATTGGCGCAGTAGTTTTAGCATGATTGGTGTTGCACACAGATAGACAAGGCAGACAAACAGAAAATGAAATGTATTTATTTGATGCCAATGCATGGTATGTTTTGCTGATACACGTCGGTGTTAGTCAGTGCGGCATGGCGGAAATACCCAGCTCCTTGAACTTCCTGTCGATGAGAGGCCCTCGAGCCCACCGTAAAGCTTTCTTCGGAGTATCAGTGACACCATCGTTCAGAAACATTTTTCTTTTCCCAAATCTAGCAGAGACGATTGGAAAGACCAGGTCTTGGCAAGAAGTCTGTCGGGAGGCCTGCACCAGCATCTCGGGAAGAAATAAAGATGAGCCCATACAGTATACGTTTCTCCACATGGTCCTCACGCACCGGAGATGACCGCTCGTTTCTCCACGGGACTCACAGCCCAACGAACAGGACACAATGTGGGAGTTGAGGAGTGTATTTCCACAAGCGTGCTGAGGGTCAAACCGAGTGGCTTTTGAACAGAACAGCGATTTTTGTGACAAGCATTTACTTGCTGTAAGCTGAATATGCATGACTAATGTATTACGGACAGCAGAAAAAAAGGAAGGAGAGGGTGAAGGGTGGGGGGGAGGGGGGGAAGAGAAGAGGGAGGGAGTGGGGTGGAGCTGGGGATGAGTGCCTCAAGGGTGGGGGAAAGGATCGGGTGTGAAGGGAGGTGGGGGGGGGGGGGGGGGGGGGGGGGGGGGGGGGGATAGGCGAGTGGATTTAGAGCAGTATGTGTGCATGCACACACAGGATTTTGACAATAGGGTAAGGTAGTGAGTCCAGCAGGTTAGCCTGGACAGCGCTGCCGATTGAAGACCAGAACGTCCTGAACTGATCAAGATTGTACTGGCTCTGCCAGGCGGGTAGCAGTTTAGAAATGAGGTCTGGCTAGGTAGCTTGAATGTGGGATCAATGGAGGGGAGAAGAGTCGAGGTGGTGGAGATGATGCAGAGGATGATGGAAGTGTTATGTGTGCAGGAGACGAGATGGAAAGGAGACAGGGTGAGGAGGTTGGTAGGAGGATACAGGCTGTTGCACACGGGTAGGGATGGAAGGAGTAATGGAGTGGAAAAAAATATAGTATTGGAAGAGATCAGCAAGTAGGGGGTCAGAGTGGAAAGATGGGAGGGACGGATAAGTTATGGTATCATGTGTGGTAATCGAGGCAAATGGTGCATGTTATGTCGATAAATGGGCCACAAATAGGAAGGACTGGGGCTGAGAAACAGGAAGTCAGGGATGCAAGAGAGAGGATGATGGGAATGGTTGAGCTGGAGGTGCTGCTGTGCATTGCAGGGGAGTTCAACACACATGAAAGGGTAGCCAAGCCAGGTGAAGAGGAATGGGTTGGTAAATTTGGTTGGGGAACAAGGAATAGAGGGTCAAGAGCTGGTGGAGCTGATGTCAAGGAATGCGATGGTCAAAGCTGATTCATTCTTTCAAAAGTGGGAAAGCCACAAGATTATCTGTAGAAGTAGACATCATAGAACAGAACTGGATTTGGTTGTGGTAAGGAAGCTACAGTTGTGGAGGGTTAGAGTTGTCAGGCACTGGCAGGAGAGCATGCAACCATACAGCACAAGCCTGTGGTGTTTGTGGTATGGATGGGAAAATACATAAATGAAAAGAGGGAGGTTAAGAGCAGTGTTCAGAAGATTATTAGGTGGGGATGTGTCGAGGGAACATTGCACAGAGTAAAAGGAGAGGATGAGGGTCAGATATGAGCAACTTAGCAAAGAATCAGACCGTTTGGAGGAGTGGAAGAAGTATTGAAGTGTTTAGGGGAATTGCAGTAGTTTTGTGTGGAAGGACGACAGAAAAGGGTGCATCGTCTGAGGATATAAACCAGGTATGGTGGGCAGAAGAAGTAGTGAAGACTATTGGTGAAAAGGAGGGAAGGAATAGGATACAGAAGATCAAGGAAGGAATAGGACGCAGGGTTGCTGCACCTGTATGAGCAAAAGAAGAAAGCAGCAAGAATAACTGAATAAAGTGAGGAATGATATAGAAAAGGAGATGTACAACAAGGTGGAGCGGGATCATGGGAAGAAGATTTTCTACAAATTGGCTCATCATAGGGATAAGGATAGCAAGGACATGGGGGGGGGGGTGGATCAAGGATGGTGGCTGGGGGATCGTGACAGAGGGGAGCAGTATATTTCAAGGAGCTGTGGAACTGGGGAGGAAGCGACGATGAGATGGAGCTACCGTGTATATAGCAGAGAATAGTTGGTGAACATCACAGAGGAGGAGGTGCAGACAGCATTGAAGAGGATGAAGAAGAAAAGAGCGCTAGGCATTGATTGTGTGTACAGCGATAATTTCAGCAGGAGAAGTTGGAGTAAGTTGGATGAAGAGGCTGTTGAATGTATGTTTGAGAGAGGGTTCAATTCTGGAGGACTGGAGGCTGGGGTTAATTGTGCCGATATGGAAGGGGCAAGGTGATGTTCAACATCCAGGAAAGTACAGGATCATTACACTCTAAAGTCAGGTAATGATGGAGAGGATCCTGGACGGGAAGATAAGGAAGTGTGGGGAGATTGAGATTGGAGAAGAGCAGCAGGGGTTTAGAAAGGGTAGGGGGATGACAGATTGGATGTTCACGCTGAGTCAGCTGATGGAGAAGAGGTTGGAGGTGCAAGGTGAAATGGCATTGGGATTTGTGGAGAAGGTCTACGACAGTCCCAAGAAATATGGTGATGGTGACACCGAGATGGATGGGAGTGCAGGAAGCAGAAGTTAGGTTGGTGGAAGGGACGTACAAGGGAACGAAGGGAAGAGTTTTGGTTGGTCCAGGGATGTCGGAGGAGTTCAGTGTGAGCATTGGGTTGAGGCAGGGAAGCGCTGTCAGCCCACTCATGTTTATCATGGTAATGGAGATAAGCAGGAAGGTAAACAAGAAAGGTAGTGGGCAGGAGATGCAGGAAGTACTGAGGGAGTGGAAGGAGGCATTTTGAAAGCACGGGCTGAAGAGTATGGAGAAGACCGAGGTGATGTGGGCCAGGCAGCAGAGAAAAAAAAAAGAATATCAGGTTTGAAGCGAAAGAGATTAGACCGGGAAATAGATTTGAGTATCTGGGGGGGGGGTGGGGGTATGGGAGAACAGTGACCGGGGAGTGGAAGTCGGAGGCAGAGGAGGATTCAGGTGGGTAGTGTGGAAGTTGAATTATTAAAATGAATTTAGAGACATGTAGAAAATTGAATCAATTGAATTTGTAGTCATGCAGAATAAAAATCTTCTCTTAGTGCTTTGAAAAAGAATTACATAAATATATGTGCAGAGGTCAGTTAAAAGTAGACTATGCATTTCTCTGTTTTTAGCCAAAACAGAGGAATAAAATGTCTCATGAAAGACCTTATCTGTTTTATAACCATTTAGTCAATCTCTCCCTCTCCCCACACCCTTTCCCAAGGCTGAAAAACAACCCTTTAGATTTTAGAATAAGCAAAAATCTCTCTATGTTGCAAATTTTGAGCCCACAAAGTCCATTTGGTGTCATAAAAAGCCTGTATATATACTTGTGATTCTGAATGAAATGTTAAGTCTTCAACTCATTCTACTTTTAAGAGTTGAGTTCTTCCTCCTGGTACACCAAGGAGAGTTTTTGTTGTCTCGAATAAATGGCTTGCATGTAAACTTACTCTTTTGCACCGTTTTGAGGTAGCTGGAAAAACCTGCTTCCACAGTAGGAATGCATGGAGGAGGGTAGAGGAACGTGGAGGGATTAATGGCAGACAAAGATAAAGGAAATTGAAAGGGACGGTTCTGATGTTATATACAACGCTGGCCTACCATTACGGTCTGGAAACGGTGGCACTGACATACGGCAGAGGCTGCAGGTTTGCAAGAACTGGGTCAGGATGATTGCAGGAAGATGGAGGGAGGAGAATGGTGTGCAGATGAGCTTGATCGGGAGATTGGTGAAATTCCTGAGACGGGCTGGTCACTTTGTGCGGATGGGGGAAAAGGGAATGGCAAAGAGTGGATTGGTTGAGGGAGCAACGTAGGAGGGAAAGAGCTAGACCACGGTTGATATGGGAAAATTGCATGAGGGACATCAGTAAAGGGGGGGGATGGTGGTTGGAAAGTGGAGAGGATTGACCGAGGACAGAGGGAAGTGGAGGAGTAGCGTGGTCAAGGCAGGGCAGAAGCTTGGTGCCATTGGACCTCACCCTTATAAAGAAGAGGAATTGAGATTGTTCATTATCCCCACACTTTTTGATTTTAAAATAAATAAATAAAACAGGGGGATATTGCAATTTGCTCAGTCTAATCTGTCTATTAGTCTGTCCATCATGCTATCTCCTCCTAAATATTTAGGCAGAAATTCGCCCTACTTTGTAGTTATAATCACAAGGACCAAAGGTGCCAGAGCAATGCAATTTGACCCCACCCCCTGGACCAGGGGTCAATCATAAAAAAATGCAATTCTGGACAAATTTTTAAACATCTTTTAATGAAAGTTTGTACGGTATATGCAATCAACATTGGAAGCCGCATGAAAGATGTAACGATTCTTTTGGATTTGATCTCCGGTGCATGGGGTGGGGAACATGTGGTCATCGGCATAAAAACTGAGTGGGGGGGGGGGGGGGGGGGGGGGAGGGGGGGGGGGAGATTAAACTCAGAATTTGATTTTGGGTCATTCCTAGAGAAACTTTCACATCTTTCAACTTTGCTTTAGGTGGGAAGCATGGGGATTTGTGATGGCATGCCAGACTCCACTCTAGTTATGCTTCAGTCACATTTGGCTCGGCGGCCGTAGGGTCTAAAAAATCTACGGCCACTAGCAATTATAGGGCGGCCACAGTATTCCACGGTCACACAATGTAGCAGTTACATATGTTTTTTATTTTTCGGGGAGCCGCACGGGGTATTTAGAAATTGTGGAGACCGAAAACGTGGGGGTGCCATACGGTATTTGATTTGATGTCGCACGGTGACCTTAGGGCGTCCCTGCAGCGGCCTTAGAATTTTCAAGGCAGATTCAAGGTGCCCGCAAGGCGACCGCAGGGGGGCCCTAAGGCGAACGTGAGGCCAGACGGACAGTAACGAGTGGGTATATATACCAGTTCTTTTTCATATGTATATCATATCTGTCATGTAGATTGTGGACCAGGTTATATACAGATGGCGCTGGTTGTTCCTCAACGGCAGAGGCTGGGCTACCTGCACATGATAATAATTCATTGATAAAATGATAAAATTCATGATTAAAAATTCATTTTTCATTGATAAGAGCCTACGGCAGCCACACGAATAACGCAAGCCCACCGTACGCCCTACGTACGGTCGACGTGGAACACATCTACGTCATGGCTATGGCTTGTCGAATTGCTACGGCCAACCTAGAAATGAAAAAAGTTATAACTCCACGCTTTAATTCCACGGAGACCCCTACGGCCTGTAAAAGATAGCCATACGGCGTAGGGCCACCAGGAGGCCACCTCAGAAACTCTGCGGCCGCCGCACGTCTGTCAATTCAGGGGGGGTACGGCCACCGTATCCTAGCCGTAGAGCAAATGTGACTCATGCTTTACCCTCGCCGGAGGAGAGGGTATTGCATTTGGATCTGTTTGTTTGTCCACACAGAACTTTCGTGTTTTTCTCCGCAACCGCTCGTCAGATTGAGACATTTTCACCATCGGAGTGCCTACTCATGTAGAATGTTTGAATTATAATGTCATTGGTCACGTGGTGGTGGCATCCATGTTGGAAAAGAGGGAAAAATAATAAGAATAATAAGAATAAAACTTTGGACCTCTATCTCTGAAACCACACCAAGGAAAAAAAAATTGAAACTTGGCACATGCCAAGTACTCATGGGGAATGAGTTCAAGTCGTTATGACTTCCTAATTGCATATGTAGAACGCTACATCTGATCAGTATGAAAATTTGAGGTTATCTAGGGATAAATTGGTCCACAGAAAAGAAAAAAAAATTGAGTCACGTGATTCAGAAGCAATAGTGAAAAAAATAAAAATAATAAAATAAAATAAACCCTTCAATAATCTTCCCCGAAATGGTTGAACAGATCTAGGCTAAATTTTACACGTATGACCGCCTATACATGAGGAACAAAGCGTTCATACATATGACGTCATAGGTCACATTGTTTGGCAGCAATACTGGATTTACCCTAAAACCGATAAAAAAAAATCTTCTCCAGAACGGCTGGACAGATCGAGGGGAAACTTCACACATGTTCCCCAAGCCTTGGGGGTACCAGGGTATTCACAAATAATGTCACATGGTCTGGCAGCCATGTTGGATTAAGCAAAAACCTTTTTAAAATTCTCTTGAACCACTCCATCGATCAACATGAAACTTCACAATTACGATCTAGTAGTGATAGGGAATATATGTTTTAAATATCAACCTGATCGGATGCACGGTCTGGCAGCCAGAATATTTTGTTTTTTTGATCTGCATTCATTTAGATTTTTTTTTCTTTTTTTTTGAATAAGGCTCACTTGAATGCGCCTGAATGGATTTGAGGGTAGAGGAGCAACATCTGAAATCCGAATTCTACTCGGGTTCCTCCTGATGACATCTTTGCTTGTTTGGGTTCCTTCTGATTACTCCAATGCAGGACTTGTACCTATTTGGTTTTCCATTTGATTTGAATTTAATTAATTTTAATCCCATTCTGAATTCAACTGAATAATAACAAGTGAAATCCTTCAATACAGCATGTGTGGTGAAGCAAATGAGTACACTAATGTTATTGAAAACCACTTATCACTTTGCCACCAATATCTGCCATAATTGTAAGTAAATTTCAACTACTAATGCATGACGAAACACTTGTTTATGGCAATATTAAAGAGAATTATGGCATAAGAAGAACTTAGCTTTTCAGCGTTCGGCGCGAAATGCCATGGTGGGCGGAAATGACTTCTTTCGTTCGTTCGTACATGAGAGGGAGCGTTTCTTGGTTTTTTTCCGTCAAGCAATAAATTCAATGGTTTTCACATATATAACACATTAGTTTCACAAATTTCCATTGAAATACTCGGGTATTTCCGTCAATTGTCGCCATTTCCGTCTAGGTTACGCACTTGCAGGTCATTGGCTCACTTGAGGCACGGGGACATTTCAAACTCGGTGAAATTGTATACAGCGCACGTGCTGTAATAATAATTGTCATGGGTCAGGGTCAAGTGTCCGATCAAAGTGGGACGTCTTCGTACCCGGTCATCACTGCCAGCAGTTATAAAGTGATAGTTATGTCTTATTAATTACATAACACCAGTACAAAAGACACCACATAAAACAAGTCCTGGTGAGGGTCTGCAATCTCTGATTGCTCTTCTTGTTCTTATAGTTTTTGCTTCATGTATTCCTTCCCACAAACATTTGCTTTGTTCATTCATAAATATATCTGGTCTTAGGATTAGATTCTGCAAGTTTGGATTGCCTCATTTGATGGCTTATGCTGGTTGCAGTGTAGTTTGAAACGCCAAATCAAACAGGTCTCAGGCCACGCTTTCGACCAATGGTTACTCAGCCAAATTAGATGGGTTGTGAGCGTCTAATCGGCACTTCTGGTTAATTCCACGGTCCCAATTATTGTGACGTGGCAAACAGGCCTGTAAACTTAGCTGGCGGTTGCAGTCGTTTTGACATGATCCACAGGACTCGGACCAGTCTCATGGCTACAACAATATATTTTTGTGGAAAAGGCTTTTAGTGCATTAAAGAAGCTTCATAAAAGCACAGAAATTTATTTAATACGTCTCAACATAAGCATAAAGCAATTGTGATATGACATATCTATCACTTATGCAATAGACACAGTCTACCTACCCTGGTGTTCAGGTTTAAGAATCATCCCCATGAGCCTAAGTTTTGCATTACCCTTTGTGACATATTTGTGCTTTAAAGCACTCACTAGGCCTTGTGACAATTATTGGTGGGAGAATGGGACAGGCACTGTCAGTCAGCAGCCCATTACCTTAGAGCTTAGACAAGAAGGGTCATGAGGGGGTCACTCCACCCCAAACTGAGCTCTGGCCCAAAAGTGAGCAAGAGGGGAGGGGGGGAAGGAAGCACATTAGGGCAGGAGGTGTGGACCAGAAAGCACAAGCAGGAGTGGGGTGGTTTGAGGAGTTCCCAAGCCAAGCACAACAGAAAGCAGAGTGATTTTGCCAGGCTGTCCTGCTGCACCACACCCCTCCTTCCCCTTTGTGTGTGCCAGGACAACTCACTGATCATGCCCGAGGGGACGTGACTGGTCTGCCACACCGACAAAGCTTGGATATTTCCTGTCTTATACACCTCCATACCATGGTGTGCTTGATTGGGCCCCAAGGCATAGGATATTTAAGGATATCCCATTAGTTTGGTTCGTTACATACTGGTTATATGTTTTTATCGCTTCCTGTATATTCCCCTGTGCTATTTGTTTATTAAATATACCTGGTCTCAGGGTGAATTATGGTTGGCGTGGTTCTCCTGTAGTGATTAAGAAAGACCAGAGGGCTAATTGGCTGTGGCATGCAATGCCGCATATCCAGACTGCACTGTGTTCCTCTCAGCCATAACTGGGAATGAGGTAAACAGTATTTATAAGGTGTACAAGTATTTAAGATGTCAACGTTTTTAATGGGCATGTGCCAGAACGTGTTTGTGGATTTTTTTTTTTTGTACCCATGACCTGACCTTGAATACCCCCAGCACCAATACAAAAGCAGTTGGACACTGACCAGGCCGTTTTTTTTGTTTTGTTTGTTTTTTTACGATTTTCAGAACACCATGTCAAGAATTTCCTTCATTTTGTGGGGTGGGGAAGGGGCAAGATTAAAACCTTGCCCAAATTCTGAAGTTTCAACACCCAAATTTTTTTTGGGCCTCGGTGCTACAGTGCGGCGATGAAAGAATAACGTATAAATACACAAACACACGAACTCCCGACCGCATTCGATAATGACTCCGGGTTGTGCATGGTGAAGCGAGATATAAAAGTTTTCACGCGGCAGGCGGTGCTCATCACTCCCGGTACCCTGCAGTAAGGGCTGTATGAGAGGTGCTTCCAGTGCTTTCACCGCTCACAATTTGGAGTCACACATTGATTGGTATATAACCGCAAGTTTTCAGTCACAAGTGGATGGAAACTCACTGTTGCCTTGATGCCCTGATGCCCTAATGCCCTAATAAGGGTGAAACCAGTCAGTAACCACATTTTCATTCACTTGCGCCAGCTTCTGAAATTTACACATCACATTAAACATCGTAATTAGCACCGCAAGAAGCTCTTCCGAGAATTGCGGTGACGTCATAGCATTCAGCTTCGGTCGGAGAACAGGGGCATTCCATGTCAAGTGTACACACCCTCCCGACACTAATACCTCATTTTCTCCCCTTATTTTTTGGTCATTTATTCACTTGGGTGAAAAAACTCAAAATACCAACTTTTAGACCTGTGGGCCCATCGGGCCCATTTTAGGGGCCCCCCAAATTTGGCACCCCCGCTGCCCCACAATCTTCCAGAGGCCATATCACAGGTTGTAGTGGTCCGATTTGGCTGATCTTGGATCAAATGCTCGTAAAAGCGAGATCTTTTGAATCACGTAAAGTAAAATCACTCCGAAACAGTAATTCAAAAAGTTATAGTTTGGGGCGCCCTTTGACTTGGCCCCCGCTCCCCAGCCAAACCGATGGTCCCGATTTTTTCGTGTGAGAATATGCCTTAATATACTCCAACACCTCAGCATAAATGAAAATGGATCTCAATGGTTCAAGTGTGATGATGGTTTTATTGTTCGGGGACTCGGGTGCTGACAAACAATACGCCACAATACATAGCACAATATTTGAACACAAGATTTCCAATACACTATATCAGTATATTGTACACAAATTTTCCACATGCACATGCAGGAACTGGAAGCGATACTAGTACGAGTAAGAGTTTTTCCTAGCATATTATAGTCAAGATTTTTGCCAACCAATGTTTTATTTGACAGCTGTGTTTCTTTTTTACTAATTGTTTAGGTTCACCTGAGCAGTTTTTGTTCTACGGAAAGAAGTATATCAGAAATGTCTAAAATGCAGTGATCGTCAATGTCAGGAAAAAGAAACTATTTGCGGGCCCGTTTGGATGAAGAAATTCACTTTCACTTCATGAGTGTCCTGAAAGGCTTCCATGATGCAGCAAGCCACCATTTTCATCATGTGCTGGACATAACCTGAGAGTTTCCCGTTAAAAGTTGGTGTATATTTGAAATAGCTGACTCGATACGGTGTTCTCGCTAAGGCTGAATTTGCGTACTTGAAAAGCAGTTTCAGAAATAGGGATGAAGCATGAAGTTTTTGAGTTCCAGCTATGGTTTTGGTCGTTTTTAACCTTTCTTCCAGATTTCGTTCTTCCTCGTCATACGCCTCTTGGATCCCGTAACCGAACTTCATTTCATTCAAACCATTTTCAAGCAAGGCGAAAGATCTTTTGGAGAAATAATTGACTGTCTTAAGGTCTACGCAGACTCTCACGTGTTGCTTCTCATTTGACTGTACCTCCCAGCCATCTGAAGGCCTTGCCATGACTTGTGCAAAAAAAATGCCATTCTGCGTCAATACCATACTCTGAGTTGAGACAATAGGTTTATGAAGGCTTTGCAATTCTTATATTGGCCAGCGCAACCATCTGAGAAATAGTAAAGTTTCTTTACATTTCCAAAGCTAGATTTTAGTGTTCAATGAGCATTCTTTGGAAGAGGTGGACTGAGACAACGTCGTGAGTATTCATTCTGATATAATCGTGAACGAATCGTGGTTTAATTTGCCATCGTCTGATTTGAAATAGTAAACCCAGGGGTGAATTGTTGAGCAGAACTGCTTGGAGAGCAGTTCCAATGGAATCCTTGGGTCGCATCCTGTACGACAAACTAATAGTTCTCTGAGAAGTCTCCAATAATGACAAATTCTCCTTCACCAATTTTGTCTTTCTTATTTTTTCAGAACTGAGATTGGGCCTTGCAATGAAGTCGTGTCTCACAAATTTCACGCGCATTCACAGAATTGATTAATAAATTCTTCCAAAGGCAGGACCATGGAGCTCAGTTCAGATCTGTCGGTGGATGTCCACCGTTTAAACTGAATTTCATCAATATCCTCTAGTTCATAAGCACTCAGTAGCTCGGTTTTGAAGTCTTCAATTGATGGGCAACTTTCACAAGTTCTGAAATAACATGCGGTTGTGCTGGGTTACAAACTATGCGTGCTATCACATGATCATAGCTAGGAAGTTCGGCTATCTGTGGCATTTGGAACCAAACATCATGAGTTTCACATTTGATGTATCGCACATACACATACACTGTGTGTACCGCCTGAACCGGCCAGGACACATCCGAGGACGGAGCATGGCGAACTTGGCAAATCCAACTATCAAGCCAGGGTTCTTCTCTTTGAATTTCTGAAACAGTTCCTTGAGATTGTTTAGTACCAGCGCTTTTGAATTTTGTCTTTCCATGTCCATTCCTGACTACCACACAGTCCTTTGTTCCTGGCATTATTCGCTGACTTCATCACTTCGGTAAAATTCGGTTACGGCGGCTTTCACTTCGTCAGGCAATATTGTACGCCTGTTTGGGATTTGAGACAATAGCATACATTTTCTTTCTCTAAATTTTTGGCTTGCACAGCCATTCTTTGGAGAAACTGAATTCACTCATCATCCTCTGATGCTCATATTCTAGCAAATATTGTCAGTATACGTATTTGCTCTGAACGGCGAGAAAAAAACGTATTTTTCTTTCAGGCTTTTGATCACATCTGGCATGCAGTTTTCATCACATTTTGACGCTGTATCTTGTGTTTTCTCCGCAGTGCTTGTCCAGCAACTAGTTCCAATTTCTTTCGCACAGAATCTTCCACTTTACTTCGCTTTTCAGGAACGTACCCTGGTTCCTTTCCACCTTTCGCCTATCATCGATAACGACTGTTTAATAGTGTCAACTTCTGCTTCTCGCTCAAAAACCTCCTCGTCCTCATCTGTCGAATAGATTCTGCAATGCTTTTGATAGTACCTTTGATGATAATTCGAACTGGTCGAAGATGATTCTTCAATACGCTCTGGTGACAACTGAGTTTTTTTCTGCACAACTACAAGTCGTCATCTTTTTACACCTTTGAAGAAAATTTCATCAAGATATCATTTGACACATTGCAAAGATCTTTTTGTCGTTTTGTTTTATGGGCAGCTGACAGGATCGCAACAGTATTTTCGGAACTCCTTTCGATCTCAGTCACCATGCTTACTGCAAAAACTGAGATTAGCCCATTTATAACTTAATTCGATGATTGTTATACAAAAAAATGTACACTTAAATCAATAGACACATTTTTCGCAAATGATGCAATATATATATATATATATATATATAAACATATATAATAGTCCAGAGATGATGATTGTCAATTTCAGACATAAATCGCCTGCCAGCAGGTGATGTCATTGAACGATGAGGGCAAACGTCGCCAATGTCGAATCAAGAATTAGTGATATGTGGACCCCGAACAATAAAACATCATCACACTTGAACCCATTGAGATCCATTTTCATTTATGCTGAGGTTGTTGGAGTATATGAAGGGTATTTTCACAACGAAAAAATCAGGAACATCGGTTTGGCTGGGGGGCGGGGCCCAAGGTCAAAGGGCGCCCCAAACTACAACTTTTTGAATTACTGTTTGAGTGATTTACTTTACGAGATTCGAAAGATCTCGCTTTTACGAGCATTTTGATTCAAGATCATCCAAATCGGACCACAAAACCTGTGATGTGGCCACTGGAAGATTGTGGGTCAACCGGGGTGCACAAATTTGGGGGGAGAGGGCTAAAATGGGCCCCGATTGGCCCCCGGTCTCAAATTGACACAATGTTTTACCGTGGTTTCAAATACTTGCACAAAAAAAAAGAGTGAAATCTGAGACGACGTGTCAATTTCGCTGTAAATGTGTACACCTGACATGGAACGCCCCAACAGCTTTACTTCATAATTGTTCCATCATATTCAATAAAGACTCCAGGTGTGTGGGGTGAAGTGAGATAATAAGTTTCCACGTGGCAGTTGATGCTTATTGCTCCTGGTCCATGCCGTAAGGAACCTGCCA
>CM068962.1:39214774-39230888 GCA_035128595.1 Eptatretus atami | reverse complement strand
CGACTCCATACGTAAAATTAGATTGAACACTTTGTTGCTACCTGGTTCTTAACTCGTCAGTCCCCCCACGCTGTATCGAAGCAGGCTGTATTTGTATCACTCTTAAATAATGTTTTCTCTGGAACCACTTATCCTATCGAAGGAAACTTTTGCAGATATCATTTAAGTCTCATGTTTTATCAAAGGCGGACGTTCTGGTTACCCGGTCATCACTGCCAGCAGTATAAACTGGCAGTTCTAGTTATTATTTAAAACGGCAAGAAAAAAATTTCAAACAAACTTAAAAGATAAACTATAAACTATAGATTCTGCTTGTATTCATCATTCTCAGTCGTTTTCGTTTGCAGGTATTTATTAACCTCCGCCATCGAAAGATGGATTGGAGGTTACTGTTTTCACCCCTCTGTTTGTTTGTTTGTTTGTTTGTTTGTGAACAGTATTACGGAAAAAACTCCTCGACGGATTTCGACGAAACTTGGGTGGGGGGGTTAGGTATGGTCCAAGGATCATGCCATTAGGATTTTGGACTTGGTCCAAAAATCCAATATGGCCTATGGGCGCCATTTTGAAGAAAATTTGAATTTTTTTTTTTTGCATTTCTACATGTTTTAAGTGATTTCCAACCCCCCCCCAAAAAAAAATTGTTACCCCCCCCCCCAAAAAAAAGATTTTTTTTTTTTTGCATTTCTACATGTTTTAAGTGATTTCCAACCCCCCCGCAAAAAAATTTCACCCCCCCCCCCCAAAAAAAGATTTTTTTTTTTGCATTTCTACATGTTTTAAGTGATTTCCAACCCCCCCCCAAAAAAAAAAAATGTTAACCCCCCCCAAAAAATTTTTAGAGAAAAAAAAATTTTTTTTTTTTGCATTTCTACATATTTAAGTGATTTCCAACCCCCCCCCCCCCCCCCAAAAAAAAAAAATGTTTTGAGAGAAAAAAAAATTTTTTTTTTTGCATTTTTACATGTTTTTAAGTGATTTCCAACCTCCCCCCCAAAAAAAAATTGTTTACCCCCCCCCCCAAGAAAAGAAAAAAAAAATTTTTTGCATTTCTACATGTTTTTAAGTGCTTTCCAACCCCCCCCCCCAACAAAAAAAATTGTTAAGAGAAAAAAAATTTTGCAACTTTTTTTTCAACAAAATTTCGATTTTTTTTGCATTTACATGTTTTAAGTGATTTCAAACCCCCCCCCCCCCCCCAAAAAAAAAAAATGTGGAGAAAAGAACTATAACTGTCAGCACTGTTGACATATTTAATGAATAAGATATAAGGTTCACTTGAGTGACCCAGCAAGTGGCGGCGGAGTTTTGCACTCTCCCGAGTGCTCCCCCTCTAGTTGTAACTGGAAACTAGGCCGGGGGAGGGGGGGGAATATTGCAATCTGCTCTGCTCCGTCCGTCCATCTGTCCATCCATCACGCCACGCGATCTCATGATGAACTGTTGTGCAGAAATTCAAACTTGGTTGTGGTGATCGACACATGGCAAGGCAGTGTGAGAGCCGTATCATTTTTGCCCCACCCCCTAGTTTTAGGGTCAAAATACAAGCATATTATTTTTAAACATTTTTTTTCTTAATGGAACTTTATAAATGAAAACATTACGGGACACAAAAAACGTAATATTTTTGGATTGGACACTCAGTTCATGCCCCAGTCAGGGGCAGATCTAGGTCTCAGGCAAGGGGGGGTTGACATTTTTGGCTTTGAGGCAAGGGTGGGTGGCAATATAACCATGCGAGCGCCAACAGTGCGAAGCCCATACAAGGGGGGGAGTGGGTTGAAGGAGGGAGGAAGGTGGGGGGTTAAGGAGGTAAGGTTTAGGGAGGAGGGATGGTTGATGGAAGGAGGGGTACTCAGCAGCTGAAGGGGGTTGCAACCCCCCCCCTCTAGATCCACCACTGCCAGTGGTCAAAAAGGGAGAAAAACTTCTTTTTTAACTCACTTTGCTTTCGGTGGGAAGGCTGGGTATTTGTGATTGCACACCATCGCCTTCACTCTCGTTTATATTTTTTTGCATACGACTATTGAAGAACATTGAGGAGCTAAATGCAGAGGCAAGCAGGTTCACAGATTGACAATAACAAAGGGCAACAGCAAGACAAATAGTCACTTGAGTGGATGAGATACGCAAAGAAAAGGGGCAAGAGTTTTCTGGAGAAAGGAAATTCTGTTTCTGCTCATTTTAGTACTCATATGTGCACAATGATATTGTGCACTCTTCAACAGTGGGAAATCTCTTCACAGAAAATTTCATGATAAAATCACAATCAATTACAATCCACAAGAGCAAGACTCGATGACCCACTCAGTCATGTTCAAAGCCATTTCAGGCAGGAATGTGGCAGAATGTCAGCAACAATTGAAAACACGATTTAAACAATGGTGATGCCATCAAATAAGACTTGGCGTTGCAACTGCACATTCTCACTCAGCAGAGTTTGTTGCTGAAGTCCTTTGATAAATTAATTGCTCTGGCCACCGGATTTGGACTCGTGTCCTGATCCCAATTCTGACGAATCAATGCTTCTATGGTCGATCGAGTGGAAGAGTTGAAGAGGTCTAATATTCCATCTGCACAATCACCAATTTAGCGACGGATCTTCAAGAGACCACACACTGTACGCTGGGAAAGCTAAATTGATCTTCACTTTGGTTTTCGGCGTACAGAAGGCTCTAACGATAATCTGACGCTTTGTCCGGAAACTAAGATCCAGGCTTTCAATGACATCTTGGATGCTGCTGTCCTGTCTGTGTGGTGAGGATGTTGAGGTCGTGGAGAGATTCACTTACCTTGACAGTGATATTCATGTCTCTGCTGGCTGTGAGCCAGAGGTCAACAGACGTCTGGATCGGGCCTGGAGAGTCATGGATTCACTGGATCATGGGGTGTGGGCTGCCGGTAACTGTGCGGGAGGACGAAAGTCCAAGTCTTCAGGTTCCCTTTCCCTTCTGGCAATGGTGAGAAGTCATTGGTATCCTCAGCAGCAGTCCAGAATACCAGAAAGCACAGTGACCACTCGTCATTTTTCATAAATGCCAAGGTGGGCCAATGAAAAAAAGCCAAGAATTCACAAGGTTTCAGAAAAGCAATGATAATAGAAAACCTATATGCCAAGAAAACCTATAGAAAACCAAAACGCCAAGGTGAACAACGAATAGCCAAGATCTTGTGAAAAAAAGCCAAGGAGTGGTCACACTGCCAGAAAGACTGGCAAAACTTGGAAAAAAAACCAGCTGTTAAAAAGACAAAATGAAGATTGCAAGACGTTTATATGCAGTCTGTATACCCACGACCAGAAGGCTGGCACTACACGTGACAGTTGGTCTGTGTTTTGCCAAAATAAGCAGAGAAATTAAGGGCTTCTACCTACATCAGACAGCCAAGCTCTTCATATTAAATGGGCGATCAGACTGTGGGGGAGGTGAACTCTTCAGGCAAAGCAAATCCTTCCAGATCCAATTAACAGTGGATGGGAAATAGATGCGCAAGATACGATTCAGCGCAAGATGGGAAAGCTATGATCCAGCACCAAAAGTATCATTGAGTTTGTTTTTGCCACTGTGCCAAGACTGTCTTGCTGTCACTGATTGTACTTGTAAGGTGAATGGATAACAAAAGAGTACCACAGCCACATCTGTCAGGACTTTTGACAATGACCGGCAAACGTGGGTGCTGCAAGTTTCCCATGAAGCACACAGCTAGGTATCGGCTTCATCATGGTGTCAGCTGAAATACTCTAGTTCTGGCATTCGCCTTTACTTCAGACTTCAATGAGGTGGGTTTACAATGGATGACAGAGACCAGCTTCTGCCAGGTTTTATGGGATGATCTGAGACAAGTAAAAAAAAAAATTAAATCAGGGTCTCCTGGTTTTATCCATTGATGTGAAAGTTTTTCCACTGCTCGAGTTTGTGTTCTGTACCATATGTTTGACAGAGCTGAGCTCCTGATGTATACCTTTGCATATGCTCTACACTTTTTATGCTGAATGATGAGTATGATCAAAGACAAGGCCCATGCACCCTGGTCATGTTGAATAAAGGTCAAAACAAAGGCAACTAGAGCAAAGTCGGAGTCATCGCAAATCCCCACGCTTCCCACCTAAAGCAAAATTGATAGACAAAAGGTTCAAACAGGATTGACCAAATATCAGATAGAGTTGGAAAAAAAAATCTTCCATTTTGACCAATGAAAGCCCCCACCCCCTGTGGAATGAAACAGGGGCTCAAATCCCCAAAATAATAATGATCACAATATTTCATGTGTCTGCAATGTTGATTGCAGATACAAAGGTGTGTGCCATTTTGTGCAGATACGTTGATTGCAGATACATTGATTGGCGAGATTGCAGATACATTGGGTGTGTGCCATTTTTTGGCAACTTGACTTTTTTTTTATCCCACCCTGGGGCCGCAGGGGCTGGACCAAAAATGCTACCGTTCACATCTTGCCATGTGGTGATCACAACTACCAAGTTGATGAATTTCTGCACCACTTTAGGAGGGTAGCATGATAGACAGACAAACAGAAGATTACAACATCCCCCATTTAAAAAAATAAACAAACAAACGTGGGGGATAGGTCTCCGAATGTATTGTGTAGCTGCTGTGGGAAGGCCTGTATAATGGCCATACTGTCCAGGATCAGTGCTGAATCAGCGAAGATCTCAGCAGGCAGGTAATCCGTGCATTGATCTTAGATATGATGAAGCAATGCTGCTTGTTCGATTCTCACCAATGATCCATTCAAACTGGTCAATGTGATGATGCTGGTCTGAGCAAATAAGAACTCGTCTCGGGTCAATATTTTGACTTCAGCTGATAAACATCTTACCCTCACTATGCACGACAAGTTCATTCCCAGTGGTCTATCACTATTGCACTCTGTTTACTGCAAAAAGCATTACATTGCTGATGGTATTCAAGAGGTGAGTCAATCTCGGTAGGGAAATAGACCAGACGTCGATGTTTAGAAAAGCTTCGCATCCCCCTTAAGGTTTCGCTACTTCAAGGCAACACTCATGTTTTCAGAATATCTTCTTTTTATGTTAACACACAGGGGGAAAAGTTGAGCCCAAAACACAAAAAGGGATCCCTAAAGAGGGGAGGCAGAAACAAAGAAAGAAGATGATATAATGAGATGTGGGTTCCACAGATGATCAGCCTCCAGGAAAGTAAAGAGGGGGCAAGGGGTTTGTAGAACTTTGCAGATAAACAAGGAGAATTACAGATGACACCAACAGTGCAAGCTCGTGGCCTTGGAAGGGCTTCCCAGAACCGCCATGGCTCCAGTCTTTAACTGGCAGAGAAGGGGACCAGATTATGAGGAACCCAGGTTCAGGCCTCTAGCTTCTTTGCAGAAAGCCTGTGGGAACACAGACTCAAAGATACCCTAAAGCAGGTTGAGATGTATCAGTAGTTGTGCTATTGCATGCACACATGGGTGCACCAGGGCATGGTTAAGAGTCGTCACGTGACCCGCTCATGTCCCGATGCTGTGCTGGTACTGTGCCTGTGGCCAGGAATAAACCCGTTTCCACTTCAGTCTTCCTCTCTGACTATTGAATACATTACACAGGTGAACAATTGCATCACCATAACCCATTTTCTGCTTTGATTTCAACACAACCCACCACAGAAGGGGCACAATCTTTGATCTTGCCTTGTTTATTAAAATTCCTCACACCATACCAAGACTTCCAAATCAAATCGCAATTTGATTGGTCTGAGCTGAATCAAAACATTTGTTCAAAGTAGCAACATCCAGCAGCAAAAGGTTAGAGATTAAAATGTGAATTAAAAAACTCCGTGCATGTCTGTTCAAGCGCCAATGAGTGAATTTGGGTGCAATAACAGACAGATGATCCATGTGGAAATCTAGGTTCATGGCCGACCAATTGCAAGTCCCACAAAGCAAAATACACCAACTCCTAGGGTGTGTGCCATTACAAGCAGCTTGTAGAGCACTCGCCAAGTGGCTCAATTATTAAGCAGCACACCATTGAAACGGCAAATAAGGAACGGCTGGCTTGGCAGCGATAGTGTTGTATCGTATTGATGAAATGCAGCTGCAACGCCTCCAGGACAAGAAGGCGGTGAGTATCTCATCACGCAGTCCTCTTGTAGTGACATATCAGTTTGCAATCTGAAGTAAGGAAGGAGATCAGGATCCAGACCTTTTGATGTTTTTGGCCAGTGCTTTGAAAGCAATTCACGCAAATTTGTTGAATTGGGCAGGAAATACAAAGAATTTTGAATTATTCAGCTGTCACCGCAGTGAGGGTCAACATGAGCACGAACAACCTCAACATCTTCCTCCAGACTGGGCTCTGAAGTAGGTAGTGGAAGGCGAGTCAAGCAATCAGCTGTAATGTTTGCAGAGCCAGGCTTATAATGAATGTCAATTAAATGACCAAAGCCATGTGGACCATCTGGCACGAGCATTCCAGCTCTTCCAATCCTTTCTGGAAAGCAGTGTAGTGAGGACTATCTCTCTCTTTTGAGGGGGGGGAAATATTGCAATCTGCTCTGCTCCGTCCGTCCATCTGTCCATCCATCACGCCACGCGATCTCATGATGAACTGTTGTGCAGAAATTCAAACTTGGTTGTGGTGATCGACACATGGCAAGGCAGTGTGAGAGCCGTATCATTTTTGCCCCACCCCCTAGTTTTAGGGTCAAATACAAACGGTAAAATGGCAATTACAAGCATATTATTTTTAAACATTTTTTTTCTTAATGGAACTTTATAAATGAAAACATTACGGGACACAAAAAACGTAATATTTTTGGATTGGACACTCAGTTCATGCCCCAGTCAGGGGCAGATCTAGGTCTCAGGCAGGGGGGGTTGACATTTTTGGCTTTGAGGCAAGGTGGTGGGTGGCAATATAACCATGCGAGCGCCAACAGTGCGAAGCCCATACAAGGGGGGGAGTGGGTTGAAGGAGGGAGGAAGGTGGGGGGGGGTTAAGGAGGTAAGGGTTTAGGGAGGGAGGGATGGTTGATGGAAGGAGGGGTACTCAGCAGCTGAAGGGGGGTTGCAACCCCCCCCCTCTAGATCCACCACTGCCAGTGGTCAAAAAGGGAGAAAAACTTCTTTTTTAACTCACTTTGCTTTCGGTGGGAAGGCTGGGTATTTGTGATTGCACACCATCGCCTTCACTCTCGTTTATATTTCTTTGCATACGACTATTGAAGAACATTGAGGAGCTAAATGGCAGAGGCAAGCAGGTTCACAGATTGACAATAACAAAGGGCAACAGCAAGACAAATAGTCACTTGAGTGGATGAGATACGCAAAGAAAAGGGGCAAGAGTTTTCTGGAGAAAGGAAATTCTGTTTCTGCTCATTTTAGTACTCATATGTGCACAATGATATTGTGCACTCTTCAACAGTGGGAAATCTCTTCACAGAAAATTTCATGATAAAATCACAATCAATTACAATCCACAAGAGCAAGACTCGATGACCCACTCAGTCATGTTCAAAGCCATTTCAGGCAGGAATGTGGCAGAATGTCAGCAACAATTGAAAACACGATTTAAACAATGGTGATGCCATCAAATAAGACTTGGCGTTGCAACTGCACATTCTCACTCAGCAGAGTTTGTTGCTGAAGTCCTTTGATAAATATATTGCTCTGGCCACCGGATTTGGACTCGTGTCCTGATCCCAATTCTGACGAATCAATGCTTCCTATGGTCGATCGAGTGGAAGAGTTGAAGAGGTCTAATATTCCATCTGCACAATCACCAATTTAGCGACGGATCTTCAAGAGACCACACACTGTACGCTGGGAAAGCTAAATTGATCTTCACTTTGGTTTTCGGCGTACAGAAGGCTCTAACGATAATCTGACGCTTTGTCCGGAAACTAAGATCCAGGCTTTCAATGACATCTTGGATGCTGCTGTCCTGTCTGTGGTGAGGATGTTGAGGCGTGGAGAGATTCACTTACCTTGACAGTGATATTCATGTCTCTGCTGGCTGTGAGCCAGAGGTCAACAGACGTCTGGATCGGGCCTGGAGAGTCATGGATTCACTGGATCATGGGGTGTGGGCGCCGGTTAACTGGTGCTGGGGAGGACGAAAGTCCAAGTCTTCAGGTTCCCTTTTCCGCGTTGTCATCGGCAAAATTCCCGGTGAGAAGTCATTGGTATCCTCAGCAGCAGTCCAGAATACCAGAAAGCACAGTGACCACTCGTCATTTTTCATAAATGCCAAGGTGGGCCAATGAAAAAAGCCAAGAATTCACAAGGTTTCAGAAAAGCAATGATAATAGAAAACCTATATGCCAAGAAAACCTATAGAAAACCAAAACGCCAAGGTGAACAACGAATAGCCAAGATCTTGTGAAAAAAGCCAAGGAGTGGTCACACTGCCAGAAAGACTGGCAAAACTTGGAAAAAAAACCAGCTGTTAAAAAGACAAAATGAAGATTGCAAGACGTTTATATGCAGTCTGTATACCCACGACCAGAAGGCTGGCACTACACGTGACAGTCTGGTCCTGGTGGTTTTGCCAAAATAAGCAGAGAAATTAAGGGCTTCTACCTACATCAGACAGCCAAGCTCTTCATATTAAATGGGCGATCAGACTTGTGGGGGAGGTGAACTCTTCAGGCAAAGCAAATCCTTCCAGATCCAATTAACAGTGGATGGGAAATAGATGCGCAAGATACGATTCAGCGCAAGATGGGAAAGCTATGATCCAGCACCAAAAGGTATCATTGAGTTTGTTTTTGCCACTGTGCCAAGACTGTCTGCTGTCACTGATTGTACTTGTAAGGTGAATGGATAACAAAAGAGTACCACAGCCACATCTGTCAGGACTTTTGACAATGACCGGCAAACGTGGGTGCTGCAAGTTTCCCATGAAGGCACAGCTAGGTATCGGCTTCATCATGGTGTCAGCTGAAATACTCTAGTTCTGGCATTCGCCTTTACTTCAGACTTCAATGAGGTGGGTTTACAATGGATGACAGAGACCAGCTTCTGCCAGGTTTTATGGGATGATCTGAGACAAGTAAAAAAAAAAATTAAATCAGGGTCTCCTGGTTTTATCCATTGATGTGAAAGTTTTTCCACTGCTCGAGTTTGTGTTCTGTACCATATGTTTGACAGAGCTGAGCTCCTGATGTATACCTTTGCATATGCTCTACACTTTTTATGCTGAATGATGAGTATTGATCAAAGACAAGGCCCAATGCACCCTGGTCATGTTGAATAAAGGTCAAAACAAAGGCAACTAGAGCAAAGTCGGAGTCATCGCAAATCCCCACGCTTCCCACCTAAAGCAAAATTGATAGACAAAAGGTTCAAACAGGATTGACCAAATATCAGATAGAGTTGGAAAAAAAAAATCTTCCATTTTGACCAATGAAAGCCCCCACCCCCTGTGGAATGAAACAGGGGCTCAAATCCCCCAAAATAATAATGATCACATATTTCATGTGTCCTGCAATGTTGATTGCAGATACAAAGGTGTGTGCCATTTTGTGCAGATACGTTGATTGCAGATACATTGATTGCAGAGATTGCAGATACATTGGGTGTGTGCCATTTTGTGGCAACTTGACTTTTTTTTTATCCCACCCTGGGGCCGCAGGGGGCTGGACCAAAAATGCTACCGTTCACATCTTGCCATGTGGTGATCACAACTACCAAGTTTGATGAATTTCTGCACCACTTTAGGAGGTAGCATGATAGACAGACAAACAGAAGATTACAACATCCCCCATTTAAAAAAATAAACAAACAAACGTGGGGGATAAGGTCTCCGAATGTATTGTGTAGCTGCTGTGGGAAGGCCTGTATAATGGCCATACTGTCCAGGATCAGTGCTGAATCAGCGAAGATCTCAGCAGGCAGGTAATCCGTGCATTGATCTTAGATATGATGAAGCAATGCTGCTTGTTCGATTCTCACCAATGATCCATTCAAACTGGTCAATGTGATGATGCTGGTCTGAGCAAATAAGAACTCGTCTCGGGTCAATATTTTGACTTCAGCTGATAAACATCTTACCCTCACTATGCACGACAAGTTCATTCCCAGTGGTCTATCACTATTGCACTCTTGTTTACTGCAAAAAGCATTACATTGCTGATGGTATTCAAGAGGTGAGTCAATCTCAGGTAGGGAAATAGACCAGACGTCGATGTTTAGAAAAGCTTCGCATCCCCCTTAAGGTTTCGCTACTTCAAGGCAACACTCATGTTTTCAGAAGTATCTTTCTTTTATGTTAACACCACAGGGGGAAAGAGTTGAGCCCAAAACACAAAAAGGGGATCCCTAAAGAGGGGAGGCAGAAACAAAGAAAGAAGATGATATAATGACGATGTGGGTTCCACAGATGATCAGCCTCCAGGAAAGTAAAGAGGGGGCAAGGGAGTTTGTAGAACTTTGCAGATAAACAAGGAGAATTACAGATGACACCAACAGTGCAAGCTCGTGGCCTTGGAAGGGCTTCCCAGAACCGCATGGCTCCAGTCTTTAACTGGCAGAGAAGGGGACCAGATTATGAGGAACCCAGGTTCAGGCCTCTAGCTTCTTTGCAGAAAGCCTGTGGGAACACAGACTCAAAAGATACCCTAAAGCAGGTTGAGATGTATCAGTAGTTGTGCTATTGCATGCACACATGGGTGCACCAGGGCATGGTTAAGAGTCGTCACGTGACCCGCTCATGTCCCGATGCTGTGCTGTACTGTGCCTGTGGCCAGGAATAAACCCGTTTCCACTTCAGTCTTCCTCTCTGACTATTGAATACATTACACAGGTGAACAATTGCATTCACCATAACCGCATTTTCTGCTTTGATTTCAACACAACCCACCACAGAAGGGGCACAATCTTTGATCTTGCCTTGTTTATTAAAATTCCTCACACCATACCAAGACTTCCAAATCAAATCGCAATTTGATTGTCTGAGCTGAATCAAAACATTTGTTCAAAGTAGCAACATCCAGCAGCAAAAGGTTAGAGATTAAAATGTGAATTAAAAAAACTCCGTGCATGTCTGTTCAAGCGCCAATGAGTGAATTTGGGTGCAATAACAGACAGATGATCCATGTGGAAATCTAGGTTCATGGCCGACCAATTGCAAGTCCACAAAGCAAAATACACCAACTCCTAGGGTGTGTGCCATTACCAAGCAGCTTGTAGAGCACTCGCCAAGTGGCTCAATTACTTAAGCAAGCACACCATTGAAACGGCAAATAAGGAACGGCTGGCTTGGCAAGCGATAGTGTTGTATCGTATTGATGAAATGCAGCTGCAACGCCTCCAGGACAAGAAGGCGGTGAGTATCTCATCACGCAGTCCTCTTGTAGTGACAATTCAGTTTGCAATCTGAAGTAAGGAAGGAGATCAGGATCCAGACCTTTTGATGTTTTTGGCCAGTGCTTTGAAAGCAATTCACGCAATTTTGTTTGAATTGGGCAGGAAATACAAGAAGTTTTGAATTATTCAGCTGTCACCGCAGTGAGGGTCAACATGAGCACAACAACCTCAACATCTTCCTCCAGACTGGGCTCTGAAGTAGGTAGTGGAAGGCGAGTCAAGCAATCAGCTGTAATGTTTGCAGAGCCAGGCTTATAATGAATGTCAATTAAATGACAGAAGCCATGTGGACCATCTGGCCACGAGCATTCCAGCTCTTCCCAATCCTTTCGTGGAAAGCAGTGTAGTGAGGACTGTGGTAGACATTTCACTTTACGCACTGACCAGAGATAAGTCCTCCACCTCTGTCGCCCACACACATCCAAGTGCTTCCTTTTCCCCCATGGAATATTTTCTTTCCGATTCAGTCAGCGTTCAGGATGCAAATGCGATGGTTTTCTCCGTTTTGTCAGCATGAATGTGTCAAGACCGCTCCAAGGCCATAATCGGAAGCGTCAGTTGTCACTATGTTGTGTAGCTCTGGAGCAAAGAGAGCAAGAGCTGGACTACCAACAATCAGTTCTTGAACCGAATCGAAACTTTGCTGTGCTGTGACTGACCAGGAGAAGGTGGACGGTCCCTGCAGTAATTCTCAGGGGTTCAACAACTGATGCATAGTTCGGGATGAACTTCGCATACCATAACATGGCCTGAGAAAAGA
Organism: Eptatretus atami; assembly: GCA_035128595.1. Lineage (NCBI taxonomy): Eukaryota > Metazoa > Chordata > Myxini > Myxiniformes > Myxinidae > Eptatretus > Eptatretus atami. The sequence goes on along the minus strand of CM068962.1, from coordinate 39,218,785 downwards.
GTGCAAACTCTGCACGTCTTTCGGTGGGGGTGCTTCTGACACCAAAACATGTGCAGGGTTAGGTTTCAGTCCTGTGTGTGACACTACATTTCCTAAAAATGACAGCTCTCTGTCTGAAGTGGCATTTTGAAAGGTTCACTTTCAGTCCAGCTGCATCGATGCGCTGTGGCACCACTCTGAGGTATTTGTCATGCGCTTCGGGAGTCCCTCCAAAAACAATTTTGTCAAGGTAACACCGAGCTCCGGGTTGATTTTTTTTTAAATGGCAGACATCATCCTCTGAAAACAGCTTGGTGCTGAAGCAAGCCCGTAAGGGATTCATTTGTAGCGAAATAGTTCCTCATGTGTAATGAAGGCCAGTAAGGTCCCTGCTGTTCTCATGCAGTACAACCTGGTGGTATGCACGTTGCAGATCCAATGTGGAGAAAAGTGTACCGCCTCGCAGCTCCGCAAACATTTCCTCCATATGCAGAAGAGGATATCTGTCAATCACCACCGCTTCATTTGGTTCTCTTAAATCTACACACAGATTAAGCCCTCCGTTTTTCTTCATAGTCATGGCAATTGGTGAAACCCACGCTGATGAATCGATTGGCTCAATTACATCCAGTTTAACGAGATTTTTTCCGTTCCTGTGAAACAGCATCTCTCACAGACAAAGGTAAACGTCTCAGCTTTTGCTGGACTGGAGTCACATTTTAACGAGATGAATAAATCCCTTTGCACAACCCAGGGTGCCCTCCATGCTGTCACCTGTAACATTTGTGACTGGGATTTGATTTGCAGTGCTTCGGGTGGTAGAAGTGATGCGACCATTCAGTAGTTGCATATCAAGTGCAGCAACCAGGTCTCTGCCCAGAATGGCAGTGCCGATCCACACTATATAAAATTCAGCGGGCACACAGTAATCCTCGAAAGTCACATTGGCATGCAGGCAACCACGCACAGGTATAGGATTTCTCAGGTAGCTAACCAGGTGTAGTTTTGGCTCAGTCAGCGAAACATTATTGAAACATTGCAGGTAGACGGATTCGGGAAGCATTGACACTGCCGAGCCTGTATCTAACAGTAGCTCAATGTCCACCGGCTCTCCCCTGGCAGCAGGAAGTTGCACAGTGCACATTCTCTTATCAGCATCTCGAGCCTTATTGTCTACACTCAACACATTCACGTCAGGGATCGTCACTTTGTGAAACCGTTTGGAGCCCCAGCATACTTTAGCAAAGTGTCCTCTCTTTTTGCAGCTGTTGCACTGGGTGTCCTTTGCTGGGCATCCATAGTAGTTGGCTGTGTGATTTACAGATCCACATCGAAAACACATTTTCCTTCGAGCCAGTTGAGATCGCTCATCTGACATCCCTCACAGCGAGTCTAAAGGGTCTCTTGCCACTTTGTGAATCTTGCGTCTGAACAGGGTGGATCTTGTATGGCCTGTGTGTCGCTAGCAGTGCCTTGGCCTATGATCTGAGCCTCCGCCATTGCTTACTCAATCTGTCCAGCCATGGTTATAGCTTTCCGCAATGTCAGTTCCATTTGTAGCAGTAAACGTCGTCTCATGCGAGGTGAGTTCGTTCTCTCGACGAGCCGGTCCCGGATCATTTCGTCTGCCGGCTCACCAAACTTGCATGCGACGACCATCTCCCTTCATGAAGCGACATATTGTTCCGTAGACTCGCCATTTTTATGACCACGTTGACGAAATTTACATCTCGTTCTGCCACGACATCAACTCTTGGGACCAAAAAACAGAAGTTCCTCAAGGCCGTAAGTGCAGTCTCGTAGTTATTAGCTGCCGTTAGGGTATAGAATAGTTTCTGGCCTTCTGTGCCTCAGCAATGCATCAAAAGCACGCCCTTTTGGGAATCAGCGAGTGCGTTCTCCTGGATCGCCAGCACGTTCTGTGCCTCAGCAATGCATCAAAAGCACGCCCTTTTGGCCATCAGTGAGTGCGTTCTCCTGGATCGCCAGCACGTCGTTTTCAGACACGAGTCCAGGCCATAAAAGGCATTGAAGGCTCACCCGGATTTTGAAGAAAGGGTGTTGGTGGATTCAAGTTCAACATCGTCCTCGTCGCCATTTTGTTGTGTCGTAAAATACTCCAAGCATGAGGAATTCAATATTCTCCAACGGTTTTAATCAACCGAACATGGGAACGTCACAAGCTTTGCACTGCAAACCTCCCTCACCCCTAACCGCACCCTCTAGCGTCCAGTCTATACACAACACCACAGACAGCAAGCCGATTGGTAATGTTCACACACCTCTTCTCTCCCTCTCATATCGAACACTTGAAAAAGAGGTGAAACGAAACCAGCCCAACTACGTGGTTTGTCGTGTATGTATCAACGCTTTGTCGAGGACTCAGGAAAAACTCGCTAAAAATTAAAAGCCTATTTGAGATCTCACCATTTGATCGGCGAATCTTGACCATCGGGCCTTCGTTCAGCCTTGAGACCAGCAAAACCAAGTCGAGTCCGCAAGCTCCACCCTCAGCAGCCATGCCACCAACTTCGATTGCAGAAAGAAACCAATAAAAAACAACGACACAGCGCCTCCCCGCCCCCTATTCAGGCTTTATACAGTTGCATCGGCTGCGCATGCGCACACACGTAATCGCTTCAGCCCTTGCTTCCGTGCGTCATTGGAGTTCTTCAATAAATCATCAAGTTCAATTGAATTTCCACTTTTAATTCCATTTTTAATTGAACTTCCACTTTTAATTCCACAATGACATCTTGTATTTTCGAAAATATGATCTTCTACTATTAATGTTACGTCTCCATGGCAACGGGATGAGATTATGCAGTGTACAGTTTTTTTAATTTATTTTATCACTTTCTTTGTAAAGAGGGGGGGGGGTTCAGTACCCATGATGCAGTGCGCGGGCGCCATATTGATTGGCAAGCTAAATAAGCGCAAAAAGGTAAAAGCAAGACCGAACAAGGCTAAATAATTAGCGTAGCCTTCCATCGCAGAAAGTCAGAATAACGCGATAATTTGCTACATTGTGGAGCTACTAATGGAGGAAACGTTGCCAGGGAAGTGAATACAACCAACATGGCGACGCGCACGGAATTGTGGGAGAACTCTGAAAACCCTCTCTTGCTTATTTCGTAAAAGTCGTAAAGGCATAATTAAATTATTAGCGGAAATAGTGAACTCTTACGTGTAAGGACAATAGTTATTATTATTAATATGGAATAGGCAAAGCCTAGAAGCGAACGTAGAATTCTTCCTGACATTCGCTTCCTTAAATATATCAAATTAAACAGTCTTTTTGCTATGAAAAAAAAAAATATTACCTCAACATTACCTTCACAACAACAACTACACCGCCTAGAACAGGATCTCATCTGAAAAAAATATAAATATACCTTTACATTACCTTCACAACGACAACTACACCGCCTACAGAAGATCTCATGAAAAAAAATCCTAACATACCTTCACAACAACAACTACACCGCTAGAACAGGATCTCATCTGAAAAAAAAATCCTCAACATTACCTTCACAACGACAACTACACCGCCTAGAACAGGATCTCATCTGAAAAAAAAAAAATCCTCAACATACCTTCACAACAACAACTCACCCTAGAACAGATCTACTAAAAAAAAAATACTGAAGTGAACGAGCATTATTCTTACATTCGCTTCTGACTTTACCTACAAACTTGTTCACAACTGTATACGCAATTTCCGGTTACTTCGGAATTAGCGATCAATAAACGTAAATCACGATTTTAAATTATTTTTTTGATGATGCGGGAGATATCTTTTATTAAATCAGTGGAGGAATATACACCATGTCTGATTTATTTGGGTCTTTCATGTCTCCGACGATACCTTTACTCCCGGCATGCATCATTCCCCATGACAAAAACCGAAAACAAAAAAAAAACCAGAAGCAAAAAAAAACGGAAGCAAAATGGTCATAGCCAACACATGGATTCACAATTGCCAGGGTATTGAGTTGTTTTTGTTGTTTCCTATTCTCTCATGTGCACGCG